>JAPQVY010000156.1:15107500-15640019 GCA_028535165.1 Quercus tomentella
AGAAGACACACATCGTTTCTTGAGGAATTCCATAGTCATGAAGTAATTTCTTCATCCAAAGAAGCTGAGTGCAGCAACTTCTAGCGGCGATGTATTCTGCTTTAGCAGTAGATAGAGACACGGAATTTTGTTTCTTGCTCATCCACGAGACAAGATTGTTACCAAGGTAGAAACAGCCGCCTGAAGTACTTTTCCGATCGTCTACACTTCCAGCCCAGTCAGCATCTGAATACCCGGCAAGACAAGCATTTGAGTCTTTTGAATACCACAGACCATAGTTTGAAGTACCATTCACATATCGAATGATTCGCTTAGCAGCAGTCAGGTGAGATTCCTTCGGATTAGCTTGGTATCTGGCACAAACGCCAACACTGAATGCAATGTCCGGTCTACTGGCTGTAAGATAGAGTAAACTCCCAATTATGCTCCTATATAAGGTAGGATTTACTTCTACTCCAGAAGAATCAACATTCAGTTTAGTGGATGAGCTCATGGGAGTGGAGGCATGTTTTTTGGAGTCTAGTCCAAACTTCTTGACAATGTTTCTAGCATACTTCTCTTGTGATACAAATATACCCTCCTTCTGTTGTTTGACTTGAAGACCCAAGAAAAATGTGAGTTCCCCCACCATACTCATCTCAAATTCCTTCTTCATCTCCTCAGAAAATTCAATAGCACGATCTTCAATGGTTGCCCCAAACACTATGTCATCAACATAAACTTGTGCCACAAGGAGATAATCTTCATCATTTTTGACAAACAGAGTTCGGTCAGCATACCCCCTTTTGAATCCTCTATCTAGAAGGTAATGTGTAAGCCGATCATACCAGGCTCTAGGAGCTTGTTTTAAGCCATAAAGCGCTTTCTTCAATCTCAATACATGATCTGGAAAGTGAGGATCCTCAAATCCTTTTGGTTGCTCAACAAACACTTCTTCATTTAGATATCCATTCAAAAATGCACACTTGACATCCATTTGATAGAGTTTGAAATTCAAAGTGCATGCAATGGATATGAGAATTCGAATAGATTCGAGTCTTGCCACAGGAGCGAAGGATTCATCAAAATCTACTCCTTCTACTTGAGTGTATCCTTGAGCTACTAACCGAGATTTGTTTCAAATTATCTCTCCATCTTCATCAGTTTTGTTTTTGAAAATCCATTTTGTGCCTATAACATGAACGTTTTCAGGCCTTGGAGCAAGTTCCCACACATCATTCCTCACAAACTGATTCAGCTCTTCATGCATTGACTCAACCCAATTCTCATCTTGAAGAGCCTCTTTAACCCTTTTTGGTTCAAACTGCGCAAGATAGCAGTGATATGTTACATGATTTGCTAACAGGATGTTTCCTTTTCTGAGGCGAAGACCTTCATCTAGAGACCCTATGATGTTGCTTTCCGGATGGTTCTTAATTACTCTTGAAGATGGCTTCTTTGATGTGGAGACTTCATCACTTCGAGAGATAGGAGGATGAACTTCCAGAGGAGTAAGAGGACTTGATGTTCTAGACATCGATCTCGTTTCCATTCTTGGGTTGATGGGAGTTGATTCTACTTCTGGTGTAGGTTCTTCACTTTCTATATCCAGAGCTTCTACCTCACCATCGGGCTCTTTGGTGCTCGGCCCTTTTCCATCATCAATCATCTCCACCTTGGATAAGGCATCATCAATCTTGACATTTATGGACTCCATCACTATTTTAGTTCTCTTGTTAAAAACTCTATACGCTCGACTCGTAGTAGAGTACCTAAGGAAAATACCCTCATCACTTCTCGCATCAAACTTCCCAAGATTCTCCCGATCATTTAGGATATAGCATGTACTTCCAAACACCCGGAAATACTTCACTCTAGGCTTCTTCCCATTCCAAATCTCATAGGCGGTCTTCTTTGTTCCTACTCGGAAAAATATTGTATTGCCAATGTGACACGAGGTGTTGACAGCTTCTCCCCAAAATTTTTGAGGTATTTGTTTGTTAAGCAACATGACTCTTGCCATTTCCTGAATCACCCGATTTTTTCTCTCTACCACTCCATTTTGTTGTGGAGTTTTGGGAGCTGAAAATTCTCTTTTGATTCCATTCTTTTCACAGAAAGACTCGAATCTTGCATTCTCAAATTCCCTCCCATGATCACTTCTAATTTTGGCAATAGGGACCCCTTTTTCGTTTTGTAGTTTCTTGCACAGAATCTCCAACCTCTTACATGCTTCTAATTTTTCTCTAAGGAATTCAACCCAAGTGTATCTTGAGTAATCATCCACAATGACCATAATGTATCTCTTTCCCCCTAGGCTTTCAGTTCTGGTAGGCCCCATTAGATCAACATGAAGTAACTCCAAACACCGAGCAGTAGCAATCACATTCACCTTGTGATGACTTGCCTTTGTTTGCTTCCCCATTTGACATGCACCACAAACGGTCTTCTTCACCTTTCCAAACTTCGGAAGTCCCTCAACTACTTCAAGTTTGGACACTTTTGCTACTTGTTTGAAGTTGGCATGCCCAAATCTGTGATGCCACAACTCCAACATATCCACACGAGCACTTCTACACGATATGGGTGACGTGGGAACTATTCCATAACAGTTATCTGTAGTCCGATTTCCCTCCAAAACCTGAATCCCATCTTCATTGATGATCAAGCATCCCTTCTTAGAGAATTGTACTAGAAAATCATCATCACAAATTTGAGTGATGCTCAGCAGATTTGCCTTCAGCCCTTTTATGTATAACACATCTTTCAATAGCGGTAATCCAGGTATCTCAATGGTTCCTTTGCCTAGGACTTGAGCATGACTTCCATCACCAAAGGTCACATAGTCTCCAACCTTTTCTTTGAGTGTCTTAAACAGTGACTTATCCCCTGTCATATGGCGAGAACACCCACTGTCAAGATACCACAAACATGCATTAAACACCTTCAATGAGGTATGCACAAATAAGCTCACATGTGACAAACATTCTTGACCTTCAAACACAAACTCATTATCAGTTTTCATGCTTCTTTCAGATTGATTTTTCATTTTCAGACTCTCAATCATCTCACACAACATTCTATTCTTTCTTTTATATTTCTTAATCAATGGTTTAGCTTCAGATATGCTACTGTGTAAGACATGATTTTGATTATCAAAATATTCCAGCATGTGAACAAATACTCTAGCATGTTTCTTAGTTTTTAACAACTCTACAAGATCATTAGTAAAACACCCTTCAGACATATGCATAGAGTCATTTTCACAAACACTTAAGCTACAATTCAGCATGGTATTTTCCATAACAGCTACCACAACACAAGGGTCTAGGATCACACTTAGGTAATAAAACCACAACAAGTGTACCCGCTCTGATACCAAATGAAAGTTCAAATAGTGTAAAAACACCCTTGAACGTTTAGACCCCCAATTAACAAATTAACCAATTCAAGCTTTGTGTCAAACAAATAGTGTGCGGAAAATGAACATAAGCTACAATGTAGAATTGGACAAAACTATCTAAGCCAAATTAAAATTACAACCACAGCAGAAAATAAAAGGCAAAGATAAATGGAAGGAAGATGCAAACACAAAGACAACACGCGATGTGTTATCGAAGAGGAAACCGAAGCCCTTGGTGTAAAACCTCTCCGTCGCCCTCCAAGCGGTAAATAATCCACTAGAAAATGTAGTTGGGATACATGGACAGCAATAGACCCTCCAAGCCTAATCTACCCAGTGCACCTAAGCCCTCCAAGCTTCTTGCTCCAATGAGGTTGCGCCGAACCTTTTTCTTTTCTAGCTTCCCGGATTCCGCTACTAGACCATAGCATCAACCAATGAATATTGGTTCCTTCCTAACTGCTTCCCAGAACACCAAACAACCCTCTCACAGTAATGGATATGGTGAGAACAAGGTTTTGGTAAAACGGCCTCTCAAGGATTTGGCAATGGAGAGGAAGAGAGTTGAGGAATTTGAAGAGACACTAATGTAAAGATTGTAGATGGTTCAATCTTGTTTTGCTCTAGGGTTTCTCTCTCAAAATTCTCTCTGGAAGCTCTCTCTCATTTGTGGGTATAAGGGGTATTTATACTGAGGTGAGAGGGGAATGTGAAACGTCAGGTTTTTCAAAACAGGGCTGGCTCGCGGCTTGGCCTCGTGGCTTGACTGAGTCGCGAGATCCAGTCGCAAGATAACCGTATGGCCAGTTGTCCTGTTTTGTCCTGTAGTGCTCCAGCTAGCATGACTGTTCACCTTCCGGCATGCTTGGCACGTGTGCTGCGTCTGGCGGCTTGCAGCCGCGAGTCACCCGCGAGATCCAGCCGCGAGTCTCTGTTTTCTTGCACACTCTTGAGCAATCTTCACTCTATCTCACTCACTACCCTTACAACAAGCCCACCTAAATACAGGGTTACTAAATGCTGAAATACAAGCAAATTTGGCACGGAATAAAGCCAATTAGATGGTTGAATAAATTCAACCTTACATAACAAAATCGAACAGAATGCGTAGCTCTCCATTGTTATCAAATCGGAAACGAGTAATTTATTTGCCTAAAAAATACAAAATCTGTTAATTTAAGAGGAATCAATGGTTTCATTTTAATTCGAACTATAAGGGACAAACATACCAATTGAAAGTTTGTAAACTAAATTACAACCGGATCCAACCAAAAAAAGGGTATAATATACCCTATATACAAGTCTATTATATTCGTGGACTACATGCATGTTTGAAATTTTCAAAACAAGCCTAAGGCAACTGTCAACTACTGTAGTATTTGTAAAAAAACTTAAAAAAGAAATGGTGAATATCGATCATGAGGATGGAAGGAAAGGACTTATGGCAGAAGACCAGATTTAGATTCGATGCAATACCTAGGTTACTCCGTATTTCTCTCACAAAAAGTTTTTAGCATTCTCACTTATTTTATTTAACGGTTGAGATTGAAAATTGTTTTTTTCAGCCCTCAATCTCAACCATTGAGAGCTATTGCATCATCTCAATCCCAGAAGACCTGTCCTCGTTATCCATAATTCACGTATTGGTTTGCTACAGATTTCCTACAAAACACCTTGATTAGATGTTGAGTCATTAAACACCTATCACTTCCACCCGCTTGCTTTCAGTAAAGCAACCCAAAGTCTACCTTGGAATCCTCCAGCCAAGGAAGAAAAATCCTCCACCCAAAGACCTGTCCATCTAGATGTTGCTTCAAGTCTCTGGCTATAGAAACTTCGACTTTTTCTGATTCAATAGACTTCACTTTCAATAGCTTTGGACAATAATAAGTTGGACCCGGTGCATTTGAAAATGGGGGATTCACTAAAAAGAAAATTGCTCATCTAGGTCCCTTTTCTTTCTATGTATTATTTTATTTTATTTTTTTCATTTTTCTTGACAAGTTTGAATTGATTATGGGAATGTACGATGCAGAGACAAATTTTGCCTACTGCATATATACCCACTGTAGATTAATCTCTTTTAAGCTTGATGCATAATTTTAACCATAGAAGAGAATTAATAAACGGTTGCACATAAAGTTGTAGGAAAATCGCTTTGAGAAGATGACCAAAGGTGTCACATAAAAAAATCCACAGGTAAATGTTGATAATATCTATAGCAGTATCACCTTTCAAGGAGATAAACGAAGTCGTCTAAAAATAATGGAATAATTTGTTGATCATTGCCAAGAGCATCATAGGTTAATTGGCACTTCTTAGTATTTTCAACGGAGATATCCAAAATTCAATCATTTCATCAACAATTATCAATATATTAAAAAAAATTGTTGATCACCTATAATGCTGTTTTAGTTAACAATCCAAAATACAAGGTAACAAAGTGATCTGATATTGCTTGAGTTCAAAGCCAAGATCATTCATGATCCTCTTTGAGTTATGAGCTCTTGGAATCACAACATCCACTTTTGTAGATGGAGTGGGGTTACTTGTGGTCGTCGACATCAAAGGGTCATTGTGTTGGACCTACAATCTTCGAAACTGGTAGGCTTCATATCATCACATGTTGGAAATTTAAGTTTTTTGAAAAATCTAACCCTTCAAAACAATAGCTTCCATAATGAAATCCCTCCAGAGATTGGTCGTTTGCGTAAATTGCAATTCTTACAATTGCAAAATAACACACTTAGTGGCAAAATTCATAGCAATTTATCTAGTTGCACCCACCTCGAAGGCCTTCATGTCAATTACAACCTTCTATTTGGAGAAATTCCTACAATATTTGGCATCTTGTCAAAACTCCGAATTTTTTCTATTTACGATAATAATCTGACAAGAAGTATCCCGCTTTCTTTTGGAAACTTATCGCCTCTAGAGGCATTTGGGCCTATGATAATCACTTGGTTGGGACTATCCCTGATTCATTTGGCCAATTCACCAAACTTTCATCTTTTACTTTATCTTCAAATAGGTTGTTTGGTATAGTTCCTCCCTTAATCTTCAATTTGTCTTCTTTGAAAATCTTTGATATAGGAGACAACCAAATGCATGGGAGTCTTCTATCAAACATAGGTTTCACACTACCAAAAATTGCAGGATTTAGCATTGCCAACAACAAATTTATTGGATCAATCCCTAATTCAATATCTAATGCCTCAAACCTATATGCTCTTGTTTTGAACAATAATATATTAAGTGGAAAAGTTCCTTCTTTGGAGAAGCTATACAAAATTACCTTTTTTGGCATTACCCTTAACAATCTTGGAAATGGAGGGGCAAGTGACCTGAGTTTTCTCTGTTCTTTGACAAATGCCACCTATATGACTAAATTTGCTATAAATGCCAATAACTTTGGGGGAGAGTTACCCAAATGCATTGTCAATTTCTCAACTACTCTTGACACATTATATTTAGATAATAACAAAATATCTAGAAAGATTCCTACTAAAATAGGAAACTTGATTAACTTGGGGGATCTCGGCAAAACAAATTATCAGGTGATATTCCCTCTGAAATTGGAAAGCTTAATAAGTTACAAGATTTAAATCTAGCTGAAAATAGTTTCTTTGGGAACATTCCATCATCTCTTGGAAATTTAACTCTGTTGATAAACTTGTATTTATATGAGAATGATCTTCAAGGCAACATCCCTCTAACTCTAGGCAAGTGCCAAAATTTGTTTCTTTTGAATCTTGCTAATAACAATCTCATTGGTTTATATCCCCACAAGTTATTGGTCCCTCATTCTCACTGGTTGTTTTAGATTTGTCTGGCAACCAATTCATTGGTGTCCTTCCTATGGAAATCAGAATTTTAAAAAATCTAGAATATTTGAATATTTTTGAAAACATGTTGTTTGGTAAAATTCTAGCAAGTCTTGGAAGCTGTGTAAAATTAGAATTTTTAGACATAAGAAGAAACCTCTTCCAGGGGATCATTCCTCCATCTTTGGGATCATTAAGAGGTCTTCAAGAATTAGATCTTTCTAACAATAATTTGTCAGGCCAAATTCCAAACTTTTTGGAGCACTTTGTCTACTTGAAATTTCTAAATTTATCTCACAACCATTTTGAGGGTAATTTTGAAGAACAAAGGTGAAACCTTCATTATGGGAAATGATAAGCTCTGTGGGGGTATTCTTGAATTTCTGCTTCCTAAATGCAAACATGAAAAATCCAAGAAGAGTAAGTTGACCCTTACGTTGAAGTTAATAATCTCTATATTTTTTGGGCTTCTTGGAGTAATTTTGGTTGTCACTTATACTTCTTTCTTCTTTAAGAAAGAAAAGGAAAGAAAATACCTCTAGTGATTCAAGAAAATTTCCATTGAATGTATCTTTCCAAAGCCTCTTAAATGCTACAAATGGATTTTCTTCTACTAATTTAATTGGTGTGGGTAGCTTCAGGTTAGTGTATAAAGGAAGTCTGGATCAAGATCGACACATAGTTGCTATCAAGGTGCTCAACCTTTCATGCCATTGAGCTTTTAAGAGTTTCAAAGCTGAGTGTGAGGCACTAAGGTATATCAGACATCAAAATCTTGTAAAGGTGCTCACAACATGTTCAGGTGTTGACTATAGAGGTCATGATTTTAAAGTATTGGTATATGAGTGGTAACCTAGAAGAATGGTTGCATCCAACACCAAGAGTAGATGATGCTCATGAGGAGAAAGGGAATTTGAGTCTTCTTAACATATTGAATATCACCATTGATGTTGCTAATTTATTGGATTATCTTCACAATCATTGCCAAACACCTATTGTTCATTGTGACCTCAAGCCTAGAATTGTTCTTCTTGATGATGAATTGATTGGACATGATGTGACTTTGGCCTGGCAAGATTCCTTCTCAATGATACTCGAGATTTTTCCTCTAATCAATCAAGCTCCATTGGGGTAAGAGGAACAATTGGTTATACTCCTCCAGGTGAATATCTTTATCATTTCTTAATTTTAATTCTCTTTTTTCCCATTAATTATTACTATAATTTTGAGCACGAAAGATGGTTTTATAAGGATGCATTATAGTTAGGAGATATATGTGTTGTAACAAAATGTTCCATTTCTCTTTATATATATATATATATATATATATATATTTTTTTTTTAATTACATGTCATTGGAAAATATCATTTAAGATTTGTACGATTATGTAGCGCCCCCCCCCCCCCCCCCCCCACGACAAATTTTTGGATGAAAGCATGCTCATATTACAGTATATATAATGTACAAGTGCAAAGTATGGTACGGGAAATGTAGTGTCAACATATGGTGATGTTTACAACTATGGTATATTATTGTTAGAGATGTTCTCACTACAGCAAAATATACTTTCAGTGACGAAAAAATTCGTCACTAAAAGTCCAGTTTTTCGTCACTATGGACCTTTAGTGACGAAATCGGACTTTTAGTAACGAAACTCATTTCGTCCCTGAAACCCCGTCACTAAAAGTCCTGGTGACGAAAAATTTCATCACTAAAAGTCTAATTTGATTTTTATAAAAAAAAAATTTTAGTGACGAAAACGTTTCGTCGCTAAATGTTTTCCTTGCTAAAAACACCATTCAGTGATGAAAATATTTCGTCGCTAAAAACACTTTAGTTTATTAAATCATATTTAGTGACAAATAATTTTGTCACTAAAACTATTTTAAAGAAAATCTAAGCACATATAGCGACGAAAGTTTTCGTCACTAAAACCATTTCTTACAAAATTTTGCTACATTTAGCGACGAAATATTTCATCACTATAACAATTTTTTGTTGCTATCTTTGTGACAAAAAAATTCGTCGCTAAAACTTATTTTCTGCTTTTATTTTTTTCATTGCTTTGATATTAACTTGTAACTTGTTATTACATTATTAAAACCTCACATTTGAATAATACATTTATTTCAACAACATATTTATAAAAAAAGATCCATACATTCCACAAGTAAAAAATAAAACAAGTATCCAATTCAAACTCCTTCCATACAATAATTGTTTGCAACATATACAATAACTCAAGATGTTTTATAATAATACAAAAAGTGTAGCATAATATAATTAGAACTAACGAAAGATGTCCTCATATGTCTTCAAGTAATGCCAAAAGTAAATCTCCTAAAAGCCACCAATAAGAAATCTGCACAAATATAAAAACAATAATACATTAAAATCGTAAAGTAAAAACATTAACTATGTTATAAGAAACATTTTTAACAATGCATTAAGAGTAGTCACACCATGTAATGTGGGTCAATTGCTAAAATAAAGTACTAACCAAAAAGTGTTTTAACTTGAAGTTGAACCACCCCCAAAGGTAAGAGCGTCATCATAACCCTTGCTCCTCAAACCAATCACAAGCATCACAACTATAATGCTTATAAGTATTGAAATCAAATAAAATATTATTCATCACATCTAATCAACAATACTCATTCACATTTGCAAGAATTGAAAAACACTCCCAATATGTATTTAAACCACCTTATAACACCATGCAAGCCACCCGCTTGCTCCAACACAACAACCCACCACAAAACCAATCACAAACATCACAACTATAATGCTTACAAGTATTGAAATCAAATAAAATACTATTCATCATATCTAATCAACAATACTCATTCACATTTGTAAGAATTGAAAAACACTCCCAATATGTATTTAAACCAACTTATAACACCATATAAGCCACCCGCTTGCTCCAACACAACATACCACCACAAAACCAATCACAAACATCACAACTATAATGCTTACAAGTATTGAAATCAAATAAAATAGTATTCATCACATCTAATCAACAATACTCATTCACATTTTCAAGAATTGAAAAACACTCCCAATATGTATTTAAACCACCTTATAACACCATGCAAGCCACCCGCTTGCTCCAACACAACATACCACCACAAAACCAATCACAAACATTACAACTATAATGCTTACAATCAAATAAAATACTATTTATCACATCTAATCAACAATACTCATTCACATTTGCAAGATTTGAAAAACACTCCCAATATGTATTTAAACCACCTTATAACACCATGCAAGCCACTTGCTTGCTCCAACACAACATAGCACCACAAATCCAATTTCCAACATCGCAAGTATAGAGTTTTATAAGGTTTTCAACTAAAATTTACTTACTTTGCTCAAGCTAAGCTTACAACTTTCAGAAAAAATCCAAAGTTATTGCAAACAATGTGTATTTAGCCTGCAAAAGAAAAGATAAATTTATAAGTACTTTAGTCTTGAAAATGATCCTCTTAGAAATTACTACACAAACTCATAGCTTACACATGTAATACAGGTAGTACTTACACCAATCAGAAAAGTGATGAGGGGAAAGTTATCTTTAACATCCCCTGTAGATACAAAGAGATTACCATTGGCACTACAACGAATAGCTCTTATGGAATCCTTATGAAAGGGCTCGTTGGTATTATCCATCAAAGAAACTGCACTAACCCCTCTGTAAAGGAAGGAACTAAAGAGAAAAAAAAAATTGTTGCTCAATTACATTCTACACTATCAGAGAGTCACACTCATCAAATTTGCACCTTTTCCCCCCCAAAATTCTGATAAATTGGGAACTTCATTTCAAATGACGAAAGCCAAAAAGTAAGAACTTTCATCAAAATCAATCATTAAATGCTCACTTAGTAGCTAAGAAAACGTAAAAACTGAATTTTAATAAAATTACCAAACTATGCTGATGCAAGTATTGAACTAACTAAAACATTATAACAAAAACTGGGTTTTTATTAACTTTCTCTCACATTTCTCGGCAACCAAATAAGGCATAAACTTCATGCTTGAGCAAACACCAACACATTATTAACCTCCAATCCGAAATTAAACAAAAAACACAAACGAGGGCCATGACAATGAGCCACACCACAACAAAACAAACATGAGAGTATTTGAGTCATGCCTTTCCGTTTGATTTATACCATTCTCAACAAAAATAAAAATACCCATTCTCAACAAACATGAGCTGAAGGGCCCTTGTCACCAAAAAAGTCTCAGTAATTATACACTTACTGTCCTTTCTTCTCCCAATTTATCCAACTAGTCTCCAAAACCACCCCAACAGAATCATCATATTGCTTTAATCCAAATTTATTGGGTAAAAAATTGTGTTTACCCAATTTATTGGCTATTGCTTTATCAGTCTCAATTTGACTAAATCAACTTTCAGTTCACAGTACATTTCTCACATTTACAAACAACCATTTTAGATCTATATCATCCACAATAACAAGCTCATGGAAATTAACAATAACAAAAACAATGATCAAAGATAATTATTTAAAGGTAGCTCATCATTTATCATATTATAACAAAAGGTCTCAGAACCACCATATCATCAAGGATAGGATTATAAAAACCCAGTTCTCATAAAGACTCCCAAAAAAAGAAAAAACCATAAGCACAAACCCAAAAAGAAAAAACAAAAAAAAGAGAGAAGGAAAGGCGAAAAAAAAAAAAAAAAAAAAAAACCTTACCGATTTCGGATAGAGGCCACGGCGTAGGGAGGCGAAGGGTCGTTGGAGGTGGGAGGTGAATCGGCGAGTTGTGGGAGGTGAAGGGTCATTGGACGGTGGTGACGACTTCGAGATCGTCGCAAATGGTCTGAATCGGCGACGAATGGGTTCGAATTGTCGAGAAAGGGTTCGAATCGACAACGAATGGGTTCGAATCGGCAACAAATGGGTTCGAATTGGCAACGATGGAAGCTGAAATAAAACTTCAAAACGTCGCGAATAGGTTCGTATCGGCGACGGTTTGGGTTCTTATCGGCGTCGCTTGGTTTCTTTTGAGATCGGGGTGGGTTGGGTTCTTTTGGCGTCGGTGTTCTTTGGGAGTCAAACAGGGTAGTGTTCATCAAAATGAAATAAAACAGGTCATCGTATTTATAGTGGTCTTTAGCGACAAATTATTTTCCGTCGCCAATGTTCACTTCGTCATCGCAAAAGGTATGGTTTTTAAGTTTTTAGCGACGAATTTAAGTTTCGTCACTAAAGACCCAGGCTTTGTTAAGATTTTTAGTGACGAAATTCATATTTCGTCACTAAATCATACTTTTTAGTGATGAATTGTGATTTCATCACTAAAAACATATTAGTGCAAAACTATTATTATTTTTAGTGATGAATTTTTTTCGTCGTTAATTCTTCCTTATAGTGATGAAAGGATTTTCGTCATTAATACTATCCACAGCAATACCTATAGTGACGAAATATTTTGTCACTAAAAATTTTAACTTTTAGCGACGAAATATTTCGTCGCTATAGATTAATTAAACTTGCGCCAAAGTTTCCCTCCATTGGCGCCCATTTTTCAAATCACAATAGCGACGAAATTTATTTTTCATCGCTAAATGTTATAATTTTTTTCATTATTAGTGACGAAATTCATATTTCGTCACTAAAGCTGTATTTTTAGCTACGAAAAATATTTCCTCACTAATTTTCGTCACTAAAAATACATTTTGTTGTAGTGTCTCTAGGAAAAGGCCAACTGAAAACACTCTCCAAGATAACTTAAACCTCCATGAATTTGTTAAAGCAGCTTTGCCAGAACAAATAATTCACATTATAGAACCCATTCTTCTTCAAGAAAGAGGATGAGGAGACAGTGATGAATGAAACTTGCAATGAGGGTCGAAAAGGAAGTACCAAAATTCAAGAATGCTTGATTTTGATACTTGAAATTGGGGTTGCCTGTTCCATGGAATTTCCTAGAGAAAGGATGAGCATCAGTACAGTTATAGTTGAGCTGCATTCAATTCCAAAAGAACTTGGAGGGAATTAGTATCACAAAAAAATAATTCAAGATACAGGTAAAAAGAGATTAGTATTTGTTATTTCAAACTGAAAAGAGATTAGTACCATTGTTGTGGTTTCCTCTCACTAATGCGTTTAAAAGTTATCCTAGTTTGAGTTCTCTTGTGGATTATTGCAGGTGGCTTTAGAGGGGAATCCCTCACATAGAAGACAAACGTTGGTTTAGGAAAGCGAATAGATGTACTGATGCATTGTCTGCTTTGTGGAGAATAAAAGATGGGGATTTAGTTTTTTTCCCACTTCTATTAAGACTTAAGACTGTTGTTGATTTTTAATAATTTGGTGGACGTTAGTCTTCCCCTTGTATCTTCTGTTTAGTACCACTTGATATTGTAAAGGTCATTCTGCTATAATTACCTTTTTTTTTTTTTTTTTTTTTTTTTTTTGTTGAGAAACTACTATAATTACCTTGTTCCTTCGGTTTAGTACCTCTTGAAATTTGAAAAAGTCATTCAATAGAATGAGAAATTATAAGGTTCTCATGGTGAACAAGTGATGTGGTCCACTATTCTAGTAAAAGACTCTCATCTGTTGAAAATTGT
Organism: Quercus tomentella; assembly: GCA_028535165.1. Lineage (NCBI taxonomy): Eukaryota > Viridiplantae > Streptophyta > Magnoliopsida > Fagales > Fagaceae > Quercus > Quercus tomentella. The sequence goes on from JAPQVY010000156.1 coordinate 15,121,330, forward strand.
GGAGTTTTAAATAAAAACTAAATACTGACTTCTTTTACTGGAATGGTGGATAAGTGACGTGGTCCACCATGTGGACAGTATAATTCTCCAATAGAATAGTAGTAACTGTATTAATGAACTAATTCACTGGTTACAAATGTCTCAAGGAAGCCAATAACTTCCTCCAACCAGACTTGAGGCTAACCTATCCTATTTGCTAACTGAGTTAATGTAATAAAATTCGATTAATAATCTTGTCATATTCCTTGCCAGTTGCGCTCCTTAGTCCTTAGGGCTGAGCACAAATCACCTAAGGTATTCATTTGGGCTTGGGCCTCTCTGTCAATGACGAGGCCTCCTGATGCTTGGATGGGCCAAGTCCCATTGGGCCTTCAAACCGACCTGTTCCCCCATAGTAACTTCAACTTCTTGTGTATTCATAGGTTCCAAAGTCTCAATAAGATTATGATGTTATCATCGAAAACACCACGTCCAGCTTGATTCCCAAGCCAATATATCAACACCGATAGTGTCTACAAGGTCAATCAAAAAACATGCACTAATTTCTTGATCTCTGCCGCCATTTCATGCCTCAGTTGCTCCTATTTGTAACACATAATACTATCATCAAATTCCAATTATTTCATCCAATGCTCACATGTACCAAAAACAAAAATGGTCCCAGAAGAGTGGTATTTGGCTTTGAAATTTCCTCCATTTATGTTATTTTATAAAAGCGGAATTTCCGCTAATCATCCACTATATTATTTTACTAAAAGGAAAAAGAGACAGACCTCCATCAGCTGTCTCATGTGTGGTATACTTTAATTTGGATCGCTATATATAAAAGTATGGTATATTATGTTATAAGATCAAGGATTTGGGGGCTTTGTATCACTTATAGGGGTCAGAAAATTGCCTAAGTAACCTATACTAGAGTCGGTCCTGTGAATTAAAATATGAGAGGTTACCAAACCTCTGTTATTGGTGTGGGAAGTTGACCCATATGGATAGGGAATGCTCTATTTGGACGAAGAGGAAGGGTACTTTGTTAGAAATAGAGCAACAATTTGGCTCGTGGTTGAGAGCCACCACTCCAAACCTTGCAAGGAAAACAGTGGTATAGGTAGCTGGTTTTGAGGAAGAGGGGAATGTGGTTGATAATCAAAGCACGATCAAAACTCCAGGGGGGGGGGGGAAGGAATGTGTAAACCGAAAGGGAGAATGACACTGATTCAGCTAGTGTTTTCGAAGCTCATAACCAGGATATTCATGTTGAGGGCGGGCAGGGAGTTTTAGTGGATGAAGGTGTGAAGGAGGGTGAAGTTCATAGCTCGTGCATGGCTGTTTCTAGTCCATTGAACCCACAGTTAGCAGCTCGGGTTATGGTGGATAATGAACTCCCTGTTATTGAGGTGGGTATGCAGAAGAGGAATACTGATCAGGATTTTCAGGAGCAATTGGATGGCATTGATGCCGAGTTGTCAAGATTTGAGACTGGGAAGGGAATGGGAGAAGGAAGTGGACCTGAGTCAGAATCTTGTGGGGCTGATCAGTCTTGGGCTTTGGTGGACGATTCGAATCTGACATTTAATATGGGTGTCTCCCAGCAATCAGATAAGATAAAGAAAGGGTCAAGCAAGGGTAGAGTTGGTAGGAAATCAAAATCTGTAACTAGGAAGGAAGTGACCAAGCCCACGGACACAAATAGGACAGTTTTGAGGAAAAGAATCCATCAGGAATTAAATACAGAGGTAGTAGTAGAAGATGGGTGTAAGAGAAGTAGGAATGCAGATTTTACAGATTTAACGGTGGAGGCTGGTTGCCAGCCTCGCCGAAGCCAATGAATCTCTTAGCTTGGAACTGCCGGGGGCTTGGGAATCGCCGTGCAGTTGATGAGCTTGGGGATTTAATCCAAGCAAAAGATCCCGGGATAGTTTTTCTATCGGAAACTTGGTCAACACAGGAACAGATGAATGGAGTTTGAGATAATTTTAAGTTTGATGGGTTGTTTACTGTTTCTAATGAGAATAGGGGAGGGGGTTTGGCTATGTTATGGAAGAGGAGTACAAATGTATGGGTTGATAGTTTTTCGAGTTATCATATTGATGTTATTGTTAATGGAGGATCTGAGAATGCATGGAGGCTTACAGGGTTTTATGGTGAGCCTGATACAAGTATTCAGAATGAAGGGTGGAATATGTTGAGGATGCTAAGTTCCAAACCAAGGTTGCCATGGTGTTGTTTTGGTGATTTTAATGAACTACTACAGCTACAGGAAAAGAGGGGTGGACCGCCAAGGGCTCATAGTCTTATGCAGAGCTTCAGGGATGTTCTTGATCTTTGTGGATTTGTGGATTTGGGGTATTCAGGTCCAGAGTTTACATGGCGTGGTCGTTCGTAGAGGGGAGTTGATTTGGGAACGACTAGATCGGGGTGTGGCCAACTATGAGTGGTTGGCAAGGTTTCCTACAGGTAGAATTAAACATTTGCATTGTTTTACTTCTGATCATCGTCCAATTCTCCTTTCTTTAGATTCCAATGGTGAAAATCAACGGTGGAAGAGAAAGCCATTCCGTTTTGAGGCAATGTGGTTATCCGACCCAGAGTGCAAGGGGGTTGTTTCAACTGCGTGGGCATGTAATCCTGAAGGTACACCAATGGTAGTGGCAACTAAGAAAATTAAGAAATGCAAAAAGATGCTAAAGACCTGGAATAGAGACCATTTTGGGAGTGTTTTGCAGAAAATTAAAAAAACTAAGGAGCTGTTATGGGTGGCAGAAGAGGTCTCAGTCAGAACTGGGTGCTTGGCAGAGGTGAATTGTTTGAAGAAGGAGCTGAATGTCTTATATGATAGAGAGGAAAGAATGTGGCAGCAACGGTCTAGGCTTCAATGGTTGCAAAGCGGGGATTAAAACATGAAGTTTTTTCATGGTACGGCTACCGGGAGAAAACGAAAAAATTTCATAAAAGGGCTTAGGGATGCAGATGGTACATGGTGTGAAGATGAGGATATTTTTTTGGGTTGGTTTACTACCTATTATGCAGAATTGTTTAAATCATCAAACCCACATGATTTGGATAGAGTGTTAGACAGTGTACAACGTGTAGTGAGTGAAGAGATGCAAGCTGACTTGGCGAGGCCTTATACGGTGGAAGAGGTTGAGCGTGCAATTAAAGAGATGGCTCCTTTAAAAGCCCCGGGACTTGATGGAATGCCTCCCTTGTTCTACCAAACATATTGGACCGAGGTTAGTATGGATGTTTCTCAAGCTGTATTGTCTTGTTTAAATTCTGGCTCTTTGTTTAAATCCATTAACCATACTTTTATCACTTTAGTCCCAAAGGTCCAAAGCCCTGAAAGAGTGACGGATTTCAGACCTATAAGCTTGTGTAATGTGATTTATAAAATTGTTAGTAAGGTGATTGCAAACCATTTGAAGCCTCTACTAAACTCTATTATTTCTGAAGCTCAAAGTGCTTTTATTGCTGACCGTCTGATTACTGATAATATTCTTATTGCTTTTGAGTCCCTTCACCACATGAAAACCACTTGCACAGGGAAGACAGGTTTTATGGCTCTTAAATTGGATATGAGCAAGGCTTATGACAGGGTGGAATGGATTTTTCTTGAACAAATCCTTTTGAGGATGGGTTTTCGGGAGGAATGGGTGGCTTTGATTATGGAGTGCATTACAACGGTATACTACTCCATTTTGGTTAATGGGGAGCCAAAGGGCTTGATTAAACCTTCAAGGGGCTTGAGACAGGGTGATCCCCTTTCTCCATATCTGTTTCTCTTTTGTGTGGAAGGGTTGAATGCCATTCTTAGGAAAGTGGCTTTGAATGGGGAAATTCAAGGATTTTCTCTAAGTCATAATGGACCTAAGATTACTCATCTTTTCTTTGCCGATGATTGTCTCTTGTTTTGCAGATCTACTTTGGAGGAGTGCGAGAAAATTCAAGAGCTTTTATCCTTGTATGAAGCTGCCTCGGGCCAAATGCTTAATAAGAATAAGACAACTTTGTTCTTTAGCAGAAACACTGATGAACAGATGAAGGAGGCAATCAAATCATCTCTAAATGTTCCAGCCATTCAACACTACGAGAAGTATTTAGGGCTCCCTTTTTTGTAGGGAGAGCGAAAAAACAATGCTTTACTCATTTGAAGGAAAGAATTTGGGCAAAGATGTAGGGGTGGAAGGAGAAATTATTGTCCCAAGCTGGAAAAGAAGTCATGATCAAGGCGGTGGTTCAATCTATTCCCACATATTCCATGAGTGTTTTTAAAATACCGGTTGGGTTGTGTAAAGACATTGAAGCCATGATTCGAAGGTTTTGGTGGGGTCAAGGGGATTCAAAGAAGATCCATTGGGTCAAGTGGAGTACTCTTTGTTCCTCAAAGACCATGGGAGGTATGGGTTTTAGAGATATTCAGAAATTTAATAATGCTTTGCTTGCTAAATAGGTATGGCGTTTGCTTCACCAAAAGGAAACGTTGTTATATAAGGTTTTTAGTGCAAAGTATTTTCCAATGGGGAATATCCTTGAGGCTTCAGTTCATCCTAAATGCTCTTATGCATGGCGGAGTATATTGTAGGCGCGTGATGTAGTACGTAGAGGTGCAATGTGGAGAGTTGGAGATGGGAGTTCCATTGCTATTTGGGGTCAAAGAGGGCTGCCTGACCAACCAAATGGTAGAGTTATTTCACCAAAACTTGCTTCCACTGTGACTTGTGTTAAGGATTTATTTTATCCAGGTACAAGGATTTGGGATCTGGGGCTGTTGGAGAGGACCTTTGTGCCTTGGGAAGCTGAATTGATTAAAAATATCCCAGTTAGTGAGGGGTGGACAGAAGACTTGCTGATCTGGCCATTGACTCCAGATGGAAACTATAGTGTTCGTAGTGCCTATCATATGTTATTTGAGGATGAGAGCAGGCAAGAACCAGGTTCGTCCTCCTCCGAAAATTCACATCAGGTTTGGAAGAGCATTTGGAAAATCAGAACTCCGAATAAAATACGACATTTTATATGGCGTGCTGCAAGAGATTCGCTACCCACTAAACAAAATTTGAAAGCTCGGCATTTACCTGTGGAAGAGACGTGTGAACTGTGTGGAGATTCTCAAGAGTCACTCATGCATAGTATTTGGCTATGCGAGCATGCCCAATCGGTGTGGAAGTCTGAACTCTGCTTCGTCCAGTATTACAGAAAAGGTTTTAGAACGTTTTTTGACTTATTGGAGGAGGTGTTGCGAAAAGGGTCAGGATTTCATGTGGCTTGGTTTTCTACAATTGCGTGGAGCTTGTGGCAGAGGCGAAACCGTTTGCGAGAGAATCAATCCGTTTGGCCACTTCATGAGATTGGAGCATGAGCAAAAGATTTGGTGACTGAATTTTTGGATGCAACAAAACAGGATGTCAGGCTGAGAATTGGAGGTACATTAGCTCGCTGGATTCCTCCTCAGGATACGTTCTATAAAGCAAACTTTGATGCGGCTATATTTGAAGATTTGGGTAGTGCAGGTTTGGGAGTGGTGATCAGAGATTGTCATGGCCAAGTTATAGCTGCCTTAAGTCAGAAAATCCAGAAGCCTAACTCAGTTGAAGCTACTGAAGCGTTAGCTGCTTGCCGAGCTGTTGTGTTCGTAAAAGAATTATGTATTTTTAAGGTGATTGTGGAAGGGGATTGTTTGAGGGTGGTGCAGGCCTTGAAAGCAAAGGAGAGGTGTAACACTCTGTATAGGAATATAATTGAAGATGCGCGCAATCAAAGTTTATCCTTACAGTTTTGTCAATTTCAGCATGTTCGCCGGGATGGTAATAAGTTGGCACATGCTCTAGCTAGGAGAGCGGTTTCATCCGCAGATTTTGATGTATGGGTAGAAGATCTACCTAGTGAGTTGGAGGTTGTATTCCAATCTGATTTACCTTAATAATATTGACTTACCGTTTTCTCAAAAAAAAAAAAAAAAAGTTCATTATATTGGATTCACAATTTATATGAGATGATGTAGTATTAATTTTAAAGTGTTGAATAATTTTGTACTTGCACACTTATACCAAGTTATTCTCATTTGCAACCTTTATCCATGTTGGATGAATCACTTGCATAAAGTCTCGTATCTCCATTTCAAGTTATTATCATTTGGTCAAAGTAAAAATGTAAGAATCATATAATTTTCTAAATTACCTATTTTGCAAAGTTCTTCTTGAAAACCCAAAATCAATTTATATATATATATATATATATATATATATACATTTATAGTTAGGTAGAGGAATCTAAATCCTAGTTATCATGTGAAAGTTTGAACAACTGTATATTAAAATGTGTATAATAAAGTACAGGGATATGTCTTATATATAAATAGACAAAGTGTGTTGTACAAGTAACTTACAAATATAGGCCTAAGCCCATTGACTTATACTTTAACATTATTCTAACAATTGGAAACATCAAAATATGTCAATCGAGCTACAAGACTTTTGGCAAAAAAATCCATCAAATTTTCTTTTATTCTGAACATGCATATGAGATTTTTTATCAAAAAAACTAAGGCAAATTACACTCTACCCACTTGAGGTTTAACTAAAATTTAAGTTACTTACCTGTGGTTTGAAATTTGATATTTTACCCACCTGAGGTTAGCTCAATTAGATTTCTATAACCCGCCTTTGCTAAAAATAAAGCTAAATATGTGATTTTGCTCCACTTTTATGTCTCTCTCCTCCAAAAACACAAAAAACATAAAAATACAAGATCAACTAAGATCAAAAACTATCCATCAGAACACTTGCGTCATAGAATTTCAAATCACAGGTAGGCAACTTAAATTTCAGCCAAACCACAAGTGGGTAAGTTGTAATTTACCCAAAAAATTATTTATCACTCAATTAGATAAACTCTTTTTTTTTTTTTTTTGGTATAATTTTAAAGTAATTATTTAAAAAAAAATTAACAGATAAGAGAGTTATTATTTGCTTTAATATTTTGATATTTTACAAGCATAATAAGATATAAAGAGGTAGCGTAATCCAACAGTCGGTGAAAAAAATTCAATAAGAATGATGGGACCACGAAGACCTATCCATCTCGATGCTGCACCAAGCCACCAAGTCTTTGTTGGGAGGTGCACAGCACCCTGAAGTCTAGCCCATATAGGACTTGTATTTGAGCATTGAAGGAATCCTATTTCATATTGGAATAGGTGTACCAATTGCACAAGAAGTCAAACACTTTTATTCCTAATTGAATTAGGAGTGTCAGGCGGCAAAACTTTTATATAAAGCTTGTGCATGTGGTTTTCATGAGAGTGAGAGAGATTCAGAATGAGACTGAAGAGTGAAACACGGATTTGAAGTCAATTGAAGGAAAAAGATTAGTGCTTTGTGTGGCATTGAGGGAAAAAAGAAAATGTGATTTTTCTTTTGCTCAAGACACACAAGGAAGATAAATTGGGAGTTTTCTCTAGGACGATTATTTGGGTGCTACAACCACAGAGAGTTGAAGTATTCAGAGTGGAAGATCTTGCTACCGGGTTTTGTGGTGAGGTTGTATTTGTTCCTAGAAGTATTATTGTATTTTCCCAATTTATTGTGAACTCAGGTTTTGGGTATAACTTGAGTGTTGTAATCTCTATTTTATTATAGTGGATTGATTGGATTTGCCCTGTGGTTTTTCCCTCTACACTGGAGGGTTTTCCGCGTAATTTCTTGGTGTTTTTTTTTTTTTTCCTTTCTGTAGATTTCTATTTTCTTTATTGCTTGGGTTATATTTAATTTAATTCACACATAGACGGGGATTGATCCTAACAAGTGGTATCAGAGCATTGGTTGTTGGACGTGATTGTCTTATGTTGAATTAAATGGAAAATATGAATATGAATATGAGCACTATGATTAAACTGACGACGTCAAATTATTCGATTTGGAAGCCGATGATGGAGGATGTCCTTTACTGTAAGGATTTGCATGACCCTATTGAGGGTGATAGTGCTAAGCCAAGCGAGATGTCTGATAAAGACTGGGAGAAGTTAAATAGAAAAACCATTGGATGTATTAGACAATGCATCGATGTGAGTGTGTTTCATCATGTATCTTAAGAGACTAATGCAGAAGCTCTTTGGGAAAAAATTGAAGGCTCTCTATGAAAGAAAGACAGCTCAAAATAAAGCATTTGTGGCTAGAAAGCTTGTGAATTTGAAGCTTAAGGAAAGGAGATCCGTTACCGAGCATTTGAGTGAGTTCCAAGACTTGGTGAATCAGATGGTTACAATGAAGTTGATAATTGATGATGAACTTCAAGCTTTATTACTTCTGAGTTCCTTACCTGACAGTTGGGAGACTTTGGTGGTGTCACTTAGTAACTCTGCTCCAAATGGTGTGCTACAACTTGCAATGGTTAAGGATAGCTTGTTCAATGAAGAAACAAGAAGAAAAGACATGTGCGAGGATAATGCACAGGCTCTTGTCACAGAGAATAGGGGGAGGAGTAAGACTAGAAATTCTAAGGGGTGTGGTAAATCTAGAAGTCAGTCAGAATCGGAAGGAAAATTCAAGTGTTTCTACTATGACAAAGAAGGTCACATAAGAAGAAATTGCAAGGCTTGGAAGAATAAACAGAAAGATGAGAAAAATCATAATAAGGCAGAAGAACAGAATACCACTACTGTCTCGACAATTGAAGATATGGTGATCTGTGTAGGAGAGGATGAATGTTGCAATGTTTCACATCCTTATGTTGAATAGGTGATTGACTCAGCCTCTTCCTGTCATGTCACTCCAAGAAAGGAGCTCTTTACTTCATACAAAGTAGGAGACTTTGGGAGAGTGAAGATGGGCAATAACAGTTATGCTGACATTGTGGGAATTGGAGATATTTGTGTTGAGACTAACACTGGATACACCTTGACATTGAAGAATGTGCGACATGTGCCTGATATGCACTTGAATTTGATTTCTACTCATATTCTAGATAAAGAAGGCGATGGCAACTATGTTGGAGATGGTAAATGGAGACTCTCTAAAGGATCATTGGTGCTTGCTAGAGGGAAGATTCGTTGTACACTTTACAAGACACAAGTAAAGGTGTGCAAAGATGTTGTTAGTGCAACTCAAGAAGATTCTATGCCTAACTTGTGGCATAGGCGGCTGGCTCACATGAGTGAAAAGGGGTTGTAGATTTTGGCAAAGAAGTCTCTCATTCCTTTTGCCAAAGGTATGTCACTTAAAACTTGTGATTATTGTTTATTTGGAAAACAACATAGAGTGTATTTTTGCACTCCTTCTACTAGAAAACCGAATGTGTTAGATCTTGTTTATTTTGATGTATGTGGTCCCATTGATGTGGAGTCTTTAGGTGGTAATAAGTATTTTGTTACTTTTATTGATGATGCTTCACGAAAGGTGTGGGTGTATTTTTTTGAAAACTAAAGACCAGGTATTTGAGCACTTTAAGAAATTCCATGCCATGGCGGAAAGAGAGAAAGGGAAGCCTTTGAAGTGTCTCCGTACTGATAAAGGAGGTGAATATACGTCTAATGAGTTCAAGAGTTACTGCTCTGAGAATGGTATTAGACATGAGAAGACAGTTCCTAGTACCCCACAGCAAAATGGTGTGGCAGAGAGGATGAACCGCACTATTGTTGAGAAGGTCAGATGTACGTTGAGAATGGCTAATCTGCCTAAGTCAGTCTGGTGTGAAGTTGTTCAAACTGCGTGCTACCTAATTAATAGGTCTCCATTAGTTCCATTGGAGTTTGATATTCCAGAGAGAGTTTGGACTGGGAAAGTTGTCTCTTACCCTCACTTGAAGGTATTAGGGTGCAAGGCATTTGCACATGTGCCTAAGAACAAAGATTGAAGCTTGATAGCAAAGCCACTCCTTGTATATTTTTGGATATGGAGATGCAGAATTTGGCTACAAGTTATGGGATCCTAAGAAAAAGAAGATGATCAGAAGTCGAGATGTGGTTTTTCATGAGAATGAAAATTTGGCAGACCTTGAGAAAACTGAAAAGACAAAGGATGCTATTGTAGGTGTTCCCGACCTTACATCTACCTTTTCTTCCTCCAATCATGCCACAAATAGGGAAAAGGTGCAAGATGAGAATCTTGGTGATGATCCAATAGTAGCTGATGGTGATGAGCCAGTAGGAGTTGATGGTGATGATGCTCAAGATATTGAAGATGTTGAACAAGGGGAGTAGCCTGTTCCACCAGAGATGGAAGAATCTAAAGTGAGGAGGTCTACTAGGGAGTGTTGTCCATCAACTAGATATTCCTCTTCTGAGTATATTTTGCTTACTGATGAGGGGGAACCAGAATGCTTTCAAGAAGTAGAGTCTCATAAGGACAAGAAGAGCTGGATGAAGGCTATGGAAGAAAAGATGAATTCTTTGCACAAGAATAAAACTTATGAGTTGATTGAACTTCCTAAAGGTAAGAAGGCATTGAGAAACAAATGGGTTATCAAGCTAAAGAAAGATAGTGAAAAGTTAGTGAAGTACAAAGCTCGATTGGTGGTCAAGGGTTTCAGTCGGAAACATGGGGTTGATTTTGATGAAATATTCTCTCTAGTATTAAAGATGAGTTCCATTAGAGTAGTTCTGGGATTAGTAGCTAGCTTGGATCTTGAGCTTGAGCAATTAGATGTGAAGACTGCTTTCCTCCATGGTGATTTGGAGGAAGAGATCTACATGGCACAACCAAAGGGATTTGAAGTGAAAGGAAAAGAACACATGGTGTGCAGATTGAAGAAAAGTTTGTATGGCTTGAAGCAAGCTCCAAGACAGTGGTATAAGAAGTTTGACTCATTCATGGTGGGTCACGAGTACACAAAGACAAATGCAGATCATTGTGTGTATGTCAAAAAGTTTCCTGATGGTAAATTTCTTATTCTTCTGTTATATGTAGATGATATGTTGATAGTAGGGCAAGATGTTAGTATGATTGGTGATTTGAAGAAGGATTTGTTCAAGGCCTTTGATATGGAAGACTTAGGTCCAGCACGACAAATTCTAGGCATGGAAATTGCACGTGATAGGAAAGCCAAGAAGCTATGGTTGTCTCAAGAAAAATATGTTGAGTGGATACTTGAAAGGTTCAACATGAAGCATTCCAAACCAGTCGGTACACCTCTTGGTGTTCATTTCAAGCTAAGTAAGAAGTCTTGTCCGTCATCCATGAAAGAGAAAGAGAACATGGCATCAGTTCCTTATTCCTTTGTAGTTGTGAGTTTGATGTATGCTATGGTTTGCACATGACCAAATATTGCTCATGCAATTGGTGTTGTTAGTAGGTTTATGGTTAATCCTAGAAAAGATCACTAGGAAGCAGTGAAGTGGATCTTCTGATATTTGAGAGGTAGCTCTAAGTCTAGCCTGAGTTTTGGTAGCCTAAACCAGTTTTGAAGGGTTATACAGATGCAAATATGGCTGGTGACCTTGATGGTAGAAAATCTACTTCTGGGTATTTATTTACTTTTGTAGGGGGAGCTGTATCATGGTAGTCAAAATTGCAGAAGTGTGTTGCCTTATCAACAACTGAGGCTGAGTATATTGCAGCAAATGAAGCAGGTAAAGAAATGCTTTGGATGAAATGATTTATCCAAGAATTGGGTTTGATGCAAGACAAGTATGTAGTTCATTATGATAGTCAAAGTGCAATAGACTTGAGCAAGAATGCTACGTTTCAATTTCACTCAAAACACATTGAAGTGAGATACTTTTGGATAAGACTAGTTGTTGAAAAATGATTGATGCAACTAAGAGAGATTCATATTGAGAAGAATCCAGCTGACATGTTGACTAAGGTTGTGACCAAAGAAAAGCTTGAGCTTTGTGCCGGAACTGCCGGCATAAATTCTAACTGAATAGTTGGGATGAAAATCTCTTTCCTCGATGGGGTAGAGGGGGAGATTGTTGGGAGGTGCACAACACCTTGTAGTCTAGCTCATATAGGACTTGTATTTGAGCATTGAAGGAATCCTATTTCATATTGGAATAGGTGTACCAATTTCACAAGAAGTCAAACACTTTTATTCCTAATTGAATTAGGAGTGTTAGGTGGCAAAGCTTTTATATAAAGCTTGTGCGTGTGGTTTTCATGAGAGTGAGAGAGATTCAGAGCGAGACTGAAGAGTGAAACATAGATTTGAAGTCGACTGAAGGAAAAAGATTAGTGCTTTGTGCGACATTGAGGGAAAAAAGAAAGTGTGATTTTTCTTTTGCTCAAGACACACAAGGAAGATAAATTGGGGATTTTCTCTAGGACCATTATTTGGGTGCTACAACCACAGAGAGTTGAAGTAGTCAGAGTGGAAGATCTTGCTACGGGGTTTTGTGATGAGGTTGTATTTGTTCCTAGAAGTATTATTGTATTTTCCCAATTTATTGTGAACTCAGGTTTTGCGTATAACTTGAGTGTTGTAATCTCTATTTTATTATAGTGGATTGATTGGATTTGCCCTGTGGTTGTTCCCTCTACACTGGAGGGTTTTCCACGTAATTTCTTGGTGTTTGTGTGTGTGTGTGTGTGTGTGTTTTTTTTTTTTTTTCTTTTTTTCGCTTCTGTAGATTTCTATTTTCTTTATTGCTTGGGTTATATTTAATTTAATTCACACATAGACAGGGATTTATCCCAACAGTCTTTGGCTAGAGTACTGAAAACATCAACTGTTTCTAACAATAATAGGTTGGTCCTGGTGCATTTGATATTAGTGGATTCACTATGGTATCAAAAAAATTGAAAGAAGTGGTTGGGCACGGGGTCACTATTGTGGTACTATATGCAGCATAGTGGCCCTGTTTCAGCCCTATTGAAGCATAGTGCAGTAAATAAATCAAGTTATTCGTAAATCGCTCAGACTTGGCACGATAAAAAATCTGTTCATATTTGTCTATTTAGAAATCAACCTAACTTTGAACCTTAATTTTAGTAAATATCAACCAAATAGAAAATATCAACCACGCATTTGCAACCAAAGCTTATTTAAATAATTTTTATGTTCAATTTGTTAAATATGCTAAAATAGATGCGGAAGCAAAAACATAAAATAGTGACATAAGAACACACAAGGGTTACATGATTCAGCTTGATGGCTTACATGATTCAGCTTGATGGCTTACATCTATGGAGAAAACCTTTAAGGTCTACATCTTTGATATATTAGTGTAGTACAAATTATATATTACAATGAACCGTGACATTATTATATATAATAGGCTAAATCCTAGACTAACCATACACTAACTATGGTTAATAGACTTGTAGGACAAGTATAAGATTTGGCTTGTGCACAAAATAGGATTGGGCTTGGGCCTATACTATTAGGCTAATATATCTTTAGCACCCCTCCTCAAACTCAAGATTGTGAGGATCCCTTGAAGAAGCCTTGAGAATGCCTTGAAACCATGAAAATGACCATGAAGATGCCTTGAGAATGACCTTCGAAGAGACCAAATGAATCGGGCACTATGGAGAAGAACCATGCAAAAGAGGAGGAGAAGAGGAGGAGGACGTCTGAAGAATGCCAAAAGAAGGTGACAAAGGTTGGAGAATGGCTACATCAATAACCAAGAAAGGCTATATGATAGGTTTTAATTGGGGAACCTAAGGTTTTAGTCTTTTAAAGCTATTTTATAACCTAATTATTCACTCGGTATGTGTAGTCCACCAACCCACGCATAGTACTACACCAGATAATTACGATGTGAAATTCCTTAAAGGGCTCTTACTCCAATTATGATCCTATTTCATCTAGTCAATGATGTTGTGGAAGCCTAAAGAAAGCACACATGATGCTCTCCTGATGGGACAAAAATCAAATTGTTAGTTTCTAGTAGCAAACCTCGAATTCACGAGGGGTTTCCTTGAATCCACAAGGAGATAAAAATTGGAATCCACCAGAAGAAAATTTGGCAAAATGTCTGTGTTTATTGATTATAGTCTGATCTGCCTCTGACGGCTACAAAACATATAAATACTAAGAAAAACGTCTAAAACCCTAATTCGCACTAATTACACGATTAGGTGATAAAATACTGAAATTTACCAAAAATGGCAAAATTGAGTTAATTGCAGAATCACAAACTACTGGCTTTAAGAGTTGTCCCAAAACAAACGAGACCTTATTCTGACTTTAAACTAAAAGTTATTAAGAAAAAAACAAATATTACTATAAATAGCAAAAACATTATTTTTGGGGCCTTAATGAAGGAATTCGCCTAAATTTTGGCAACGAAGTCTGGATTAGAACACCGTTTCCCTTCAACCTGCCAAATTTCATGCAATTTCGACATTGTAGCCCCAATGGCCTCTACTGGCACCCCCCTTTGAGCTTGCATTGTGCCTTCATGTGCCTCTGTTGCTTCAAGAAGGCATGTGCTATCTATTCCACATCAGTCTCCCCTACATGAAAAGAACTCGACCCTAAGTTCCCACTATCTGGTACATCAGGAGGATGATAATCATACAAGTCAGCAACATTGAAGATAGAAGAAATGCTCATACCTGGAGGAAGAGCAACCACATAAGCATTGTTGTTGATCTTTTTAGTAATCTGAAATAGCCCATACTTCTTGTCCTTCAATTTGTTGTAGGTACTAACAATAAATCTCTCCTTTCTAAGATAGACTAGCACTAAATCCCCAACATTAAAGATCTTCTCATGCCTCTTCTTATCAGCAGCTTCCTTGTACTTGGCATTTGTAGCTTCAAGTTTCTGCCTCAACTCCTCTTGCATGGCTTGAATATAATCAGCCATATTCTTTGATGCTTGACTCACTCCTAGAAGGTCAAGAAAAGGTACCAAGTCCAAGGCGTGTTTTGGGGGCACACAGTAGATGATGGCAAATGAAGACTTACTAGTGCTTCTGCTGACTGAGTTGTTGTAAGCAAACTCTTCTTAGGACAATGCAAGATCCCACTACTTGGGCTTCTCGCCTGAGATACACCGGATCAGATTCCCTAATGTGCAATTAACCACTTTCTGTCAGGCCATCAGTTTGAGGATGACTGGTGCTGTTGTAATTCAAGGAAGTGTCAAAATGCTTCCACAAGGTCCGCCAGAAGTGACTGATGAACTTGGTATCCTAGTTAGAGGTGATGGACTTTGGCACTCCATGCAAACGCACAACTTCTTCAAAGAAAAGATTGGCCACTCAAGTAGCATCTAAAGTCTTCCTTGCATGTTATGAAATGGGACATCTTCAAATACTTGTCAACCACAATAAAAACAAAATCCATACCTCGTTGGTTATGAGGAAGACCTAGTATAAAGTCCATAGACAGATCCTCCCATGGTGCTTGTGGAACTAGCAAAGGCATGTATAAATCAGTATTCTAAGATTAACTCTTGGCAGTTTGGTAGATTGGACACTTACTCACATGATTGCCAACATGTCTCTTGAGTTGTGGCCAATAATACCTCTCTTCCACTTGTGCTACAATCTTATCTCTACCCATGTGTCCACCCAAACCTCCACCATGTAGCTCCCTAATAATTTGCTCTCTCAATGAACTTTTAAGGATGCATAATTGATTACCTAGAAAGAGGAAACCATTCTGGATGTACATACTATAAAGTTGTGATTTACAACTATTTTGTATTGGCTTTAATTCCGTGCCAAATTTGATTGTAATCATGTTCAATCTTTTGTACCCTGTATTTTATGTGGGATTTTATTGTAAGGGTTGTGTGTGAGAGAGAGTGTGAAGACTCAAGGAAATTAAAGATCAAAGAAGTTTTTGCGGGTAGCTCGCGAGTAGCCTTCCTACGAAGTGAAGCATGTGCTAAGCACATGACTGGAATGTTAAGAGTCATGACAGATGGTGATAGCTGGTTTTCGCGAGTGTCTCGCAGGTAAGGCCTTCCCGCGAGGTACCCGAGAAACATTCTGTTTTGCCAATTTGTCATATTTGATACACCTTGTCCCTACCCACACTATATATACCCACATTACCCACATATGTTGAGGAGTACTTTCAGAGAGAAAACCCTAGCCACTACCCTTGAGAGTGAGAGATTGTTATACTCACAATCCTCTACACAATCCATTGTGATTTTCATCAACTCCTACCTCCATTTCCAAATCCTTGAGAGGTTGATAGCCCAAACACTTACCACACCCATCCTAAGTGTAAAGTGAGGTTTTGGTGCTGCTGGGAAGCATTGGAAGAAGCCATTTGTTTGGTGGATGCAATTGGGCTGAATTGTGTGATCTGGAGAGCTAGAGAAGACAAGGCTTGGCGAAGTCAGCTGGTAGCAGGAGCTTGGAGGGCTCGAGTTCATGGGGTAGACTAGGCTTGGAGGGTCTTTTGTTATTTGTGTACTCCAACTTACTCTCTAGTGAATCGATTTACCGCTTAGAGGGCGACGGAGAGGTTTTTCGCCGAGTTCTTCGGTTTCCTCTTTGATAACACATCGGCATGTTATCTTGTGTTTGCATTCTTCTTCCTTACTCTTTTAGCTTTCATTTTACTGTTGTGATTTGATGAATATGGCTTAGAGTAGTTATGTAGTTTATCTGCTTGCATTTACTCTATTCCGCACTTAGTATAAGTTAGAGTAAAATCAACCGTGCTATAATTTTTAATTTGGGGGTCTAAACAGCTCTTGTGTTTTCACACATTTTCGAGCTTTCAATTGGTATCAGAGTGGGTACACTTGTTGTGGTTTCATTACCTAAGTGTGATCCTAAACACTTTTTGAGATGGATCGATCTCAATTGCTTAATGCTCCTCCATACTTTGATGGGAGCAATTATGCTTTTTGGAAAGTCTGTCTGAGGGCATTTCTATGTTCTATTGATGATAGTGTTTAGGACACTGTTGAGATAGGATGGACTAGGCCGGAGGCCGCCAAATCCACATAGGATAAGGCAGCTCTTGCGGCAGCTAATGCTAATAGCAAGGCTTTAAATGCTATTTTCTATGGTGTTTCTCCTGATGAATTTCACAGGATCTCTCATGTCACAATTGCCAAGGAGGCGTGGCAAATCTTGGAGACGACTTATGAAGGCACCAAAAAGGTGAAGGACACCAAGTTGCAATTGCTTACCACACGCTTCGAGGAGATGAAGATGAGTGAAGACGAGTCATTCGACTCAATTTATGGGAAGCTAAATGAAGTGGTGATTGGGAAATTCAACTTGGAAGAAAAGACAGAGGACTCCAAGATTGTGAGGAAGATTCTACGCTCATTGCCGAAGAGTATTCATGCAAAGGTCACTGCCATCGAAGAGAGCAAAGACCTTGATGAGATTAAAATTCAAGAACTCATCGGTTCGCTTCAAACCTATGAGCTATCTCTACCATCTCAAAGGAAGAGCAAATCACTTGCTCTCAAGACAGTCAATGAGAGATTAGAAGATCAAGACTCCTCGGATGAGGATGAGGTTGGAAAGGATGTGGCGTATCTTGCTAAGAACTTCCGTAAGTTCCTAAAGTTCAAGAGAGATGGAAAGTCTTTTGAGATAGGCAAATTCTCAAAGTTCAAGAAAGACAAGAAAGACTTCAAGAAGAAGGATTCAAGAGACTCCTCACCGTCTGAAATGGTCACGTGTTTTGAGTGCTAAGGGCATGGACATGTGAAGAAAGAATGCCCCACCTATTTAAAGGCAAAGGGTAAAGTCTTTGCAACTACCCTCAGTGACTTAGATGGTTCAAATTTTGATTCGGAAGAAAGCTGTGACGGAGAAGGAAATTACTTTGCATTTATGACCATTGCACCCATGGACTTATCGGAAGATTTGAGCCTTCTAGTGGAAGAACTTGGCGAGCACACCGAAGTAGAGTTTATGGAATTGGGGAAGAATCCAATGATGAAGATGAAGGAACCAAGGAACTGCAAGAATCTTATAATTCTCTTCTTGAGAAAACCGAAGAGTATGCTAGAGTGGCTAAGGCAGCCATCAGAAAAATGAAGAAAGCTGAACAAGACTACAAGAGCATACTTGTAAGGTACAAGGAAACAAAGTGTGAAGTTGAGGCACTGAATGGAACTAACTGAGGCCTACTCCAAGATCAAGTTTCTTGAGCTTGAAGTGATTCAAGCTAATGCCAAAGTGGAGCGCGTTGCCTCCAAGAAACTTGACGAGGTGCTTGCACATCAAAAGCCTTTTTCTAACAAAAGTGGCTTAGGATATTCCAGAGAGAGTAGTTCAAGTGCCAATGTGTCCAAAGAAATGAAATTTGTTAAAGCTAAGGAACCAATGGTAACAACACCTAGTGTTGAGAATGCAAAAGTGGAGAAGAAGCCAAATGGATCTGCTCAAAAGGTTTTGACAAAATCTCAAAATCCATATGTGGCCAAATCCAAGGTTAAAGGGAAATCTCTTCCAAAGTCTCAAAGAGGTCCTCAAGTTCAACACTTTTGTCACCATTGTGGAGTTAAAGGACACACAAGACCTAACTGCTATAAACTTCACGCATTGAAGAAAGCGAATTCTCAAAGGTTAAGAGGACAAGGAAAGGGGAATTGGAACGCCAAGCAATCAAAAGGGCAAGAAGCTGATTCTGGCTTTGGTGATGCGATAAAGATAATAGATACCATCACTTCCTGTTTGGCAACCTTCAGCCAAAGGTTTGAGAATCATAGCTCTAGTACCCAATCCTCTAGGGATATCACCCCAAACGCACGTGCCGTGTGGGTGAAGAAGGGTACACATGCATAAGCTTTTGACCATGTCCATGCATCAATTCTTCCTATATGTTGTGACTTTGAATTGGTGGTCTGCTTATGTTTTATGTTCTAGCCTATTTCTTTTCAAGTTTAGTTGTACTTGTCATTTTTGTTGATCTTACTTTGCATGTTCTGTTTTTGAGTGAGTTGAAAAATTCAAAAACCCATAAACATTGAAAAATCTCTAAAAAGTTTGATCACTTGTGTTGTGTATATCACATGTGAGTTTGGCCTAGTACCTTCGTACTAATGGCGTAGTGCATTTACAAGCTTAGCTTGTTTTGTATGCACATTTATCTTTGTGGGAAAAATCTTGAAATCTATGTGTGACTGTTGTAAATCGATCTTCAAGCTTGTCATGAATGATTAGTCAATAGTCTTGATGGTTTTGATACATGCATAGACTTGTGCCTATATATCTTCCCACACTTTTTATGTTTTTGCTTAAAGAGCTTAACCAATGTAAATCTCAAAATGAAAAGAGATAATGAGCTGCAAAAACCATCGCACATACTAGTATTTGACTAGGAAAAAGGGAAAGCGACTTGTATTGAAATGTATGGTGCCCATAAAGCCAAAGGCTTACTCACAAATTGAAATATCAAAAAGTTCAGGCACCGATCTCAAAATGAGATGTATTGTTCAAAAATGATCAAAATGTTATGAACTGTAAAGAAGCCAAATGAAAAAGCTTCAAAGATATGTAATTATTTTTGTGGGAGGTCGTATATGTTCATTTCTATAATTGAGATAGACCTCTTGACCTAGTACCAATTGTGTATGACTTGATTGAATTGATCATTGAAGCTTCACTCTAGACTAAGGACTATTCCATATTTGATACTCACACACAATATACATGACTTTTGTTCAATGAATGCTTATTTCATTTGTGTGATTGTACATGATCAAATGTGATGTGTATACTTAAATTCTTGTTGATCAAACCCAAAAAGATTTTTGAGTATTTTATATGTTTTTGAAAGTGTTTTTATGCTTTCATGTTTTGAGTTTTTGTTAAAATTACATTTTTCATGTTTTTCTTCAAAAACTTCTTCAAAGGCATTTTCATGAGAAGCTCGCGACTAAGCTCTTCCTGCAAAAATGAGTTAAGGCAAAATATTGAAAACACAAAATTTCAGATAGAGACTTTCACGACTGTCTCGTGATTGTTTCACGAGTAAAGTCTTCCTGCAAAACGTTTTGTGCTTCAGAGGCATTTTTCGCGAGTAACTTCACAAGATGGTAACCCGCGAAAAATGCATGTTTTCAGTTTTAAAGGGCTGATGTAGACAGTTTTTTAAATCACTTGTTTTTCCCTCACTTTGCCTTCCTCATGCCTCTCTCAACCCCAAACTGTTTTTCTCTAAAAAACCCAATCAAAACTCAAGAGAAAACTTCTTCAAATCATTTCTACGGTATGTCTATACAATCCTTTCTCTTTATTTCCTTAGATTATGCAGAAAATTTCTAGGTTTTACTTGAATTGGGGTATTTTTGAAAAAGGGTTGGGAACTCTATTTCTTGTGAAAAGTTTTTCAATTTCTTGATTGGGCTTTGTCCCATTTGGGTTGTTTGTGTTTGTGTTGGCCCCTTGTGGCATTTTAACATGTATTTAGGCAAGATTCAATCATGTTCATGCATTTCCCACATGTTAATTTTATAGGTGCATACCAAGTGTTTGATAAAATGCCCAAATGGCATTTTGGTGTTGTTTTGAACTCTAATGAGTTCCAAACTTTGGGAATTACCATGATTATACATGTTTATCATGTTTTGATCGTTGGTTGTGTGTTTTACACACTTTGACCCAAATGTGCTTAGCCATGCCATGCACATGCATCACATAGGCACACCACCTGCACACTTGATGCACACACTTGCTCACTTATCATGTTTTGCATATCACTCATGCTAGTTATTTATTGCTTACATGTTTAGCACTTATAACATGATTTTGTGACGTTGGTTATGTTCTTTTTAGGACTTTGTGCTTACTGTTATGGATTAACTTGGATCTAATCAAGTTTGTGTTCCTGTTTTGTGTTTTTGCACTTGTTTCTTTGCTTTGTGTCTGTTTGTGCAGATGTCTCCCACTATGCACTTTGCTTCCAAGAAATCCTCAAAGCGTCCACGCATGGACTCAGAGAATTTCAGATCCATTAAGGCAGACATGACATATAATGATTGCTACAAAAGGGCAATAGTCATTATGGAAAGAGTTGTACGAATGGACACCCTTGTAGACACTGCCATACCTGACGTGTTCAAGGAGAGAACTTGGACAAAGTTGCTAAATCCAAGTGGCAATGTTTCTGCTGAACTCATAAGGGAATTCTTCTCCAATGCCACTATAGACAGAGACTGCATCAACTGTTGGGTGCAATAAAAGGAATTCATTATCACAAGGGATTCCATTCAAGAATTCTTAGAAGTTTGTCCACCTTCTCAGCCAATCTCCGTACACTATGATGACAGATTGGACTCTCTTGAGCCTATGGTGGAGCTCCTTGGTGGCTCTCTCAAGAAGAAGTCAATGAACACCATCCCTTTCAATGCGGAGATAAGGACATTGGCCTATGTCATGATTCTCAACCTCTACTCGGTGACGAACTTGGCAACACTGTCTAGACCAAGGACCATTTTTCTATACGATGTCTACACACATAAGGAGATTGACATATGCGAACATATATACCACCTCCTGACCAAGAGCATCACCAAAAGGAACTCAAGGACAATATTGTCATTCCCTACTCTCATTATGGGTCTCATAGCAAAGACCAAGCTGAAGATTCCAAGCAGTCTTACCATGGTACAAAGAGACTATCCCATTGGTGCCAATACCGTGACCCGAAGCAAAGCCCACATCACCGGATCAAGAACCAGTGTTTCTCAAATCCCAAGGGATGATGTTGAGGAAGAAGGCGGGGACACAGAGGAAGAAATTGAAAGGTTCACCTCAGCCCCGGAGGGCTCTGCACAGCCATCTTCCCAAGCATAAGCACGGGGGCCCGATCGCCTTGATCACCTTATTGCGAGGGTAGAATAGATGTATGGCATGCTCGAATCCCATGTGCAACACACCTCTGATCAGTTTGCTTATATCCAAGGCCAGATTACTGCATTATCATCTCAAATTGAAGACATGACGATGGCGCAGGGATCCGACTCAGAATCTGACCAATTCTAGCTACTTTGGCCATTCCGGTCAAAAAATGGGAGAAAGTTTTGAAGGGGAGTTGCACATTTTGAGGGGGAGCATAGCGTAGTATAGAATAGATATTATTGGTTTCGTTTTGGTGGCTTAGTAGTTCAGCGGTTTCATTTTATGTTTACCTTTATAGTCTTTGTAACTCTTGGTTATTTACATTGCTTTCTTTTAAAGCTTTAAGTACTTTGGTTTAAAACTTTCAGTTTATATTCAGTACTTTCTTTTATATCATTGCTTAGTACTTTTAGATTTTGTTGCATTATCTTGAGTTCTACACACTTGTGCCCTTGTTGGATCTTGTATCCTTGATGCAAATACTTCTTGTATTTTGCATTGGTTGTGTGTTGGACATGCAATTGATTTCTGCATTACTTTTAATTGCATTGCATGTCCGGATGATCATTTACTAGATAAATGTTCATTGTAGTCATTCTTTAATGACTGTTCTTGTTTGGTCAAGATATGCTTAACTGTTTATATAGTGTTTATTACCTTGATCACATTTTACTCGCTTATATACGTACCGTGTATTCATCTTGTCATAAGCTTAATGAAGGTTTTGTTTGTGTGTGAGTGTTTCAGGTTACAGGTATGTACAAGCAAGTGCTTCACAGCTTCCAGATTAGGTGTGAGTTTTACCACTATTCCCAAACTCACGTTTAAGTCTAGAGTCTGTTTTAGGGATTTTGTCACATAATAGCTAAAGGGGGAGATTGTAAAGTTGTGATTTACAACTATTTTGTGTTGGCTTTAATTCTGTGCCAAATTTGATTGTAATTATGTTCAATCTTTTGTACCCTGTATTTTATGTGGGATTTTATTATAAGGGTTGTGTGTGAGAGAAAGTGTGAAGACACAAGACAATTAAAGACCAAAGAAGTTTTTGTGGGTAGCTCACGATTAGCCTTCCCGCGAAATGAAGCATGTGCTCAGCACTTGACTAGAATGCGAAGAGTCATGACAGATGGTGACAATTGGTTTTTGCGAGTGTCTGTAGGTAAGGCCTTCCCGCGAGATACCCGTGAAACATTCTGTTTTGCCAATTTGTCATATCTGATACACCCTGTCCCTACCCACACTATTTATACCCACATTACCCACATATGTGGAGGAGTGCTTTCAAAGAGAAAACCCTAGCCACTACCCTTGAGAGTGAAAGATTGTTATACCCATAATCCTTTACATAATCCATTGTAGTTTTCCTCAACTCCTACCTCTCCATTTCCAAATCCTTGAAAGGTTTATGGCTCAAACACTTAACACACCCATCCTAAGTGTAAAGTGAGGTTTTGGTGCTGCTGGGAAGCATTGGAAGAAACCATTTGTTTGGTGGATGCAATTGGGCTGAATTGCATGATCCGGAGAGCTAGAGAAGACAAGGCTTGGTGAAGTCAGTTGGCAGTAGGAGCTTAGAGGGCTCAAGTACATGGGGTAGACTTGGCTTAGAGTGTCTTTTGTTATTTGTGTACTTCAACTTATTCTCTAGTGGATCAATTTACCGCTTGGAGGGCGGCGGAGAGGTTTTTTGCCGAGTTCTTCAGTTTCCTCTTCGATAACACATCGGCGTGTTATCTTGTGTTTGCATTCTTCTTCCCTACTCTTTTAGCTTTCATTTTACTGCTATGATTTGATGAATATGGCTTAGAGTAGTTATGTTGTTTATCCGCTCGCATTTACTCTATTCCGCATTTAGTATAAGTTAGAGTAAAATCAACCGAGCCGTAATTTTTAATTTGGGAGTCTAAACAGCTCTTGTGTTTTCACACATTTTCGAGCTTTCACATACTATTGAAAATAGTATGAGTTTGTTGACATTTACCCCAAATATCTCCAAAATCCTTATCATTCTTGCACAACTCCTTGATGTAATCAAACCCTACAACTTCAGTAAGTAGAGTGGTAAAAAAAGATGCTCGTTTGCTGAGCGCTTTGCCACCTTATTAGTGACACCAAACTTGTGCTTCAATGTGAAATGGAAGTGCTGTATATAAGTTACCCACCAAGCATGCATCTGGTTAATGCAAGCTTGACTATTGATGTGCTTCAATGCCTGATGATCTGTATATAATACAAACTCCCTCTAAATCAGGTAGTGCTCCCAATGCTTAAGAGTCCGTACTACAGCAAAGAAATCTAGCTCATAGGCTGACCATTTAATTCGAGCTTCACAAAATTTCTTACTGAGGAATGCTACTGGTTTATTGTCTTGTGAGAGAACAACACCTATTCTGACCATAGATGCATCACACTCCACCTGAAACACTTTATTGAAGTTGGGCAATGCCAAAACTAGAGCGGTGCTCATCTTCTCATTGATCAAGGAAAAACTTTGTTCTACCTCCTTTCCCCATGAGAACCTTCCCTTCTTTAGACACTCAGTGATAGGGGCCATAACGCTAATGAAATCTCGAACAAACCTTCGATAGAAGGTTGTCAGCCCATGGAAGTTTTGCACATCACTCACTGTCTTTGGAGTTGGCCATTCTTTGACTTCACAAACCTTGTCCTCATCAACATGAATCCCATCCGCATTGACCACATACCCTAAGAATAGTAACTTATCAGTGAAGAAGCTGCAATTCTTCAAGTTGATATACAACTTATTGGCCTGCAACACCGCTAATACTTCTCGCACATGATTATAGTGGGTTGCTTTTGCCTTGTTATAAATTAGGATATCATCAAAATAAACCACCACAAACTTCCCAATAAATGGTTTCAATACTTAATTCATAAGTCTTAAGAAAATTTTGGGAGCATTGGACAATCTGAAATGCACTACCATCCATTCATACAACCCCTTTTTTGTTTTGAAAGCTGTCTTCCACTCATCTCCAGGTTGAATCCAAATTTAGTGATACCCAATCTTGAGATCCAGCTTGCTGTAAAATTTGGACCTACTTAGCATATCAAACATGTCATCTAGTCGGGGAATAGGAAATCAATACCTGACTATGATCTTGTTGATGGCTCGACTGTCCACACACATATGCCATCCTTCTTTAGTGATAATAATACCGATACTGCACATGGACTTCTACTTTTCCTGATCTGCCCCTTGCTCAGAAGCTCATCCACCTGCCCCTGTAGAATCTAACCCTCTTGAGGATTCATCCTATAATGTGGTAGATTTGGTAGACTAGCTCCAGGAGCTAAATCAATTCAATGCTAGATGTCGCGTATTGGTGGCAAACTTGCAGGTAGCTCTTCTAGAAAAAACTCTTCAAACTCCTTGATCAATGGTTGAATTGCCTTACATATCTTAGCAACCTTCTTCAGCTTTCCATCTGTCACCACCGCAATATACACCTGTTTCAATTCCTTTCACTCCTTGTTGAACTCATCCTCAATGTTGACTATGAGAAGTGATGGCTTCCCCTCCACTTTTGAAGCTTTGGGTACACTTCCTTCCTTAATAGAACCAAGGACAATTTTTCTACCATTCCTAAAGAACACATACATATTATCCTTACACCTATGAGTAGCATCTACATCATACTGCCAAGGTCTACCCAATATTAAATGACATGCATCTATTTCAACAACATCACAAACTACTTCATCTACATAACATTTATCCATAGAAAAAGTAACACGACATTGTTAAGTAACAAGAGTTTTCGTACCGTTTTTTATCCAACCTATCTTCTACGGAGAGGGATGCTTTTTTGTCTTCAGTCCCAAACTCTTTGACGCGATGTTCTCTACACTGCCACTGTCAACGATTAAATCACAGACCCTCTTGTTGATAGTGCATCGTGCTCAGAAGATCTCATTCCTTTGATCACTGTAATCCACCCTTGGTGTGAGCAACAACCTCTGAATCGCCAAAGATCTATGTAATGACATGCCTTTCTCATCTTCTTGGACCTCATTGGGATCATAGGCATATGGATCAGTGTCATTATACACCTCTTCACCCTCTTATTCACCATTTGTCCCGCCTTCTTTTGCCACCACCAGATTCACTACAGCTCGCTTAGGGTAAATACTAGATCGATGTCTTGGTTCTCCGTACCTATATTACTTATTCCCAATTGGCCTAGCATAGGGGTTGGCATTCGCTATTGGCTAGGTTGCGGAACCTACTACTGCCACTATGGACTAGTTGACCCCACTATTCTCCCTAACCATGGGTTGTGATCATGGCGTAAACATGGGCTATTTACCTTTGTTGGCAGTGGAATTGGATGACTCCGCACTGCGGCTGAAAATTTTCAAACTTATCTTGAGATGCTGATATTCTATTTTCTTAATAGGGTTACAGCCTCATTTAAGGTATATAGGGTTTGTAAGGATACCTGATCTCAGATGGAAACTCACGGTCTGTGTACAAATCTGGATATCCGTTGATCTTTAGTTTCCTCTAAATCATTGCGATTTGCCGACCTGTCAAATTCCTCCATGTACTCATTAACTATCCGAGTACCCTGCCTACAATCCTGGTACTATCTAAACAACTTCTGCTGGTAATCTAGTGATAAGAACCGATCTTCCATTAATCTTTTCATCCTCTTCCATGACCGTATCAGAAGCTTTCGTTCACAGTTATGGTTTAATTAAACATGATCCCACCAGGCAAATGCTCCTCTCTTTAATTTGTATGCCACCAAACACACCTGTTTGTCATCTGCAATACCCATATAATCGAAAAATCTCTCCACCTCATTGACCCAATATAGATACTCTTCAATGGAGACATTACCATTAAAGGATGGTAACTCTACTTTCATTTGATAGTCCCTTTGCTCCTGATAATCTCGCCCATTATCCTTCGCAGGACCATGATGATTTCCAAGGACTCTCTCTGCATACTCCTCGTCCTCACAGTTCTCTTCATCGTAGTCCTTCTTGAATTTAGGCTAGAGTATGTTAGGTTAAATCACAAAACTATTGATTTTCATCATGAAAATCAAGGATCTCAACCCTAGTAAGGACTGGGTTGTTGACATCGTCACCACCGTCATTGTTGTGGTGGTCACCGTCTCGTCGGTTAGCCATCATACCAGGGTAAGTCAAGGCTTTGATACCAATTGGTGCAGTGGAGGCCTAAAGAAAGCACACACGATGCTCTCTTGATGGGACAGAAACCAAACTGTTAGTTTTTCGTAGTAAACCTCGAATCCACGAGGGGTTTCCTTGAATCCAGAAGGAGATAAAAACTAGAATCCACCAGAAGAAAATTTGACAAAACGACTTTGTTTATTGATAATAGTTTGATCTGCCTCTGACGGCTACAAAACATATAAATACTGAGAAAAATGTCTAAAACCCTAATTCGCACTAATTACGCAATTAGGTGACAAAATACTGAAATTTACCAAAAATGGAAAAATTGAGTTAAATGCAGAATCATAAACTACTGACCTTAAGGGTCGTCCCAAAACAGACAGGACCATATTCTTACTTTTAAACTAAAAGTTATTAAGAAAAAAAAAATATTACTATAAATAGCAAAAACACTATTTTCGGGGCCTTAACAAAAGAATTCACCTAAATTTTGGTGACACTCATGGCTTGTCATGAGTCTGGAATAGAACGCCGTTTCCCTTTAACTTGACAAATTTCATGCAATTCCAACACTGTCGCCCCAATGGCTTCTACTTGCATCCCCCTTTGAGCTTGCATTGTGACTTCCTATGCCCCTGCTGCTCCAGGAAGGCATGTGCTATCTATTATACATCAGTCAATAGGTTAAATCATCTTCTACAGAAAATACAATGTATCAACGATAGTGGCCAAAGGATGACCCAATGGCAAGAATTCCAGTCTCAACCCCTTCAATAATTCTAGGTCTAACTGTGTACTTATCAAAATTCCAGAGTCCTATACGCATGTACTTCATCAACCATCCACTTTGTTATTTTCCAAGAACGTATGTAGTACTTCATCAACCATCCACTCATACTCCCCCGTGATGGACTTTTCCAACCCATTTTCAAGACCGTGTGTGGTACTCAATCAACCATCCACTTTGTTATCTTCCAAGAACGTATGTAGTACTTCATCAACCATCCATTTAGACTCCCCCGTGATGGACTTTTCCTACCCATTTTCTAAAATACTTATAATAAGGGTTTTTACTAACCTATGTCCTAAGGGTATATGTTAACAAACCATTTTAGGAAACTTTTTATGAAAAATTGTCAAAAGTCTTTTATCTCAACTGATTGACATATTCTTCTTAAAAAAAAAAAAAAAAAAAAAAAACTGAAAAAAATTATTGGAATCTCTTGGTGTTTCTAATGAACCCATCCATGATTCAAATCCTCTCACAAAATTATATTTAATTTTTCTACAAGGTATAGTTTAAATAAAAATTGTAATCCATCTAAATATAAGTTCATTTGGAACTTTATAATTTACATATGTTAATGTAACTTCATCATCTCAAACAACTATAGGTATTATATATATATATATATATACACACACACACACAAAAATAAATCTCTATATAATCATTAATATATTAAAATAAAATATTAAGTTAAATATGTCATTTGAATACATAAGAGTAAATTGAGACTTAAATAGAATATAATTAATAAATTCAAATATAGCTGTCAAGAGTGTTTTGTTCAACTAGTTAACATCTTTTTGTGTTTCTAACAGAGTCATGTAAGGGTTCAAATCACCCCCCTTCTCTGATTATTGAATTGTCAAAAAACAAATCAAATATAAAAATAATATTGTTTTATTATGAAATTTGTTTTAAAGAGAATAAAAAATGAAAAACCATGTACGTCTATAGGTGTTCTTACTCTAAATAAAACTTAAACATTATTTTATGTGTGTTTATATATATCACTCATAGCATTTAGTTTTTTATTTCTATTTTTTATTGAAGTGGATCTATCTGAGTAAGAAAGATTTTTTGTTTGTAGAAGTCAAGATGGCATATCTTAGGGGAGGGAGGATAAACTTATAAATGTAGTAACATTATAGAACTTTCTTATCAATTAGATGTTATCTACTACCCAATTCATAAACTCATTTTTGTGTATAATTTTAAAATAAAATAAAAAAAGATTGAAAGTTAACTATTTTATAAATCAGATAATTTCATTTTTTAAGTTCTTTATATTTTGTAAGCATGAATAGTGTAAAGTGATAATGTAATATTAACAAATTTCCTGAAGTTATGCAATATTAACAAGAGTTAGCGGTCAGAAGAAGTTTTATAACTTAATTGACCACTTGATGTTTTCTCTCTCCTGTAACTATCAATTATCAACTTAATCCATGCTCGTAACCAAGCATTCCTAATTTCTTAGCCATTTTAACATTGGTTCAGGCCATTTCTAGTCTTCGTCGTTGTAATGGCATGGCTAGAAAATAAAAATGATGGGACCAAGAAGACCTGTCCTACTCGATGCGGTCCCAAGTCTTTGGCTACAGAAACTTCAACTCTTTTCCGGATTCAGTAGGCCCCTTTTCTTTTTGTTTTTGTTTCCTGCCAAGTTTGAATTGATTATGGTAATGTATGATACAGAGACAAATTTCACCCACTGCGTATTCACTCACAACAACAGATTATAATTTTTAAAGCTTTATGCATAATTTTAAAAACAAAGGAGAATTAAATTAATATGGCGAAATTATACTATTAGTTCCTGAAGTTTATCTTGTATACACAATTGGTTTCTCAAGTTTTAAGTGAGCACAATTGGTCCCTCAAATTTTCAAAATGAGCCGTTTAAGTCCTTCGGTTAACTTCCATTAGTAGCATTGCTGAAGTGGTTAACGAAATAATGACTTAACATTTTTTAAATGATATGACATTTCTTTTTATTAAAAAATTACAGATTAAATTTTTAAAGTTTGATGCATAATTTTAACCACAGAGGAGAATTAATAAACCCTAGGACAAAAAGTTGTAGGAAAAATCCTTAGATAGAAGACGACCAAAGGTATTACATAGAAAACCAAACCGGAACCAAATTCCTATTCCATCACAGTAAATCACTGCAGAAGATCTATACTGACTCCTTGTTAAGTCATTAAATTAGAGTCATTTATTAGACACCCATCACTTCCACCAGCTAGCTTTCAACAAGGCAAAAGTCTATTTTGGAATCCTCCAGTGGTCCAGCCAGCCAGCTAGGGGAGAAAAATCTTGTAGCAATCTCACAAATAATTATACTTCAGTTGTTAATTATTACCATTATCAAAAAAATAATAATAGTAAGTAAATATTTTTCTTTTTTATTTGAGATGTTATTATTTCTAATTTATGGGGTTCATTCCATGATGATTGCTCTTATCATTATGTTAAGATACTAATCAGTTTTTGGTATAGAAAGAGTTCATATTTTGAATCTTATTTGATGACATGAGATTTTACCAACTAAGCTAATTAGAACATGCATTAAGAATAATAATAATAATTTTGAGTTTTGAAGTCAATAATAAATAAATAAATAAAGTTATACTAGTAAATAGTAGCAAAGGCATAAGTTAATTATTAACTAACTATTCATGCGTGCGATGAGACTTTATTTATTTTTTATTATTTATTTTTTTATAGTGTCATAATTTTTTTTGAGTAAAGATGATAGAGTCATAATTTTTATTTTATATATATATATATATATATATTTTTTTTTTCTATTTTGAAAATCTAACAGCAGAGTGACCATATTTTTTAGGCAATATTTTAGTGAGAGTTAGAGTTGTATTTTTACTGGATTGTCATTTAGTTTTTTCTCTACTTAAATATAAGGGTGTATGAGCATTTTTGAACAAAAAAAATGAGGAATCCAAATTGGGGAAGCCCCTTAAATAGTAGTATAAATACTATATTTAAAAAATCATCTGTGTAGTGTGTAGTATGTATAGTTGCTGCAAACTACCGTAGCTTTGTCCCTGTTCACCATAATGTTTAGTATAGTCCATGACAAAAGAATAATGTTATAGTTATCACAAACTATTTTATAACAGTGGCGGAGCTAGGATTTTAGTCTAGATGGGGCAAAATTAAAAGAAGATATTAAAAGTGAAATAATCTAAAAAATATTAATCAACAATAATAACAAAATAAATAAACAATTGTAAGCAAATATGAATATATTTCATATTATTAAAATAAATAAACAAAAATAAACAATTCATAGCTACTAAAAACTTTACAAACTGATGGAGTAAAAATGTGATTAGTGTTACTTAAAAAATATAATGAATAAATGTTTGAAATTATTTTTTGTAATTGGTGACATGCCAATTTGTAAGACATAAGTAGTAAAATTTGTAGTATCTTTAGCATCATTCAAGAATAAAATGCTGTGAAAAGTATCATAAATAGTGAAAATAGTGTAAATAATGATATAAAATAAAAAATAGTGAAATATGTGCAAGTTTCACATAGGACAAGACAAAAGCATGGTTTGGTGTTTGAGAACTTTTTTTTCCTTTCTTTTTCCTGTGTCAGAGTCACTTTCAACCAAGTAGAAGTCCTTTTTTTCTTTTTCTTTTTTTCCTCCATGTCAGTAAGTAATTGCTTTAGACTACTAATGTTAGAAAATTTTAGGAGGAGTCAGGGGGGGGGGGGGGGTAGGTGCCCCCCTTGGCTCCGCTAGTGTTTTACAATATTTTTATAATCTATTAATATGATAAATTATTAATAGTTTTTATTTGTACTCGTTATCAACATCACTGTTTTACATACTAATAACCACTTATTACATTAGCAAATCGTAAAAAAATTTATAAAATAGTTTATGGCTTTAGTATTTTCCATTACAATATAGCTGGCTGCAAGTGAATGCTTAGAAAATATTATAGAAGTACAATCGAACATGTAAGATTCATCTTGTGTTTGAAAGATTTATTTATTTTTCATGTTTATCAATGTTCAAGTGAGGGGAGAGAGAGAGAGGGAGAGAGGAGAAGAGAAGAGAAGAAACTCGCAATATTGGATCAAATTGAGAAAAATTATACAACTAATTACTCTTCATTAATTATAGTGAGCTATCTATTTATATTAATCAAAATACCACGCCTGAGCTTTTCCATTGATACAACTACACAACTATCTATGTTACAACAAACAAACTAACATAACTTAATCTCTAACAAAGTACTTCTCCACGTGCATGAACTGAAGAAATACGTACTGTAAATCATAGGATTTGCAAGTACTGGGACTTCCACATGATAATGAAGCACAACTGCACTGATAAATAATAAAGAGAAATTAAAAAGAAGAAATGAAGTCACAAAAAAGAAGTTACAAAGTGATTTCTTTTTTTAATTACCTTCAATCTTTGCATCTCTATGCTTCAATCTTCCCTTGCAAACGAGCCATATTAACTTTGATAGCCACAAAAAGCCTATCTTTCTTTTCATCAACAAAATTGAAGTAAGCATGTCTCCAAGACTTCTTTATCACCAAACTACCGAAAACAATCCAAAATCCCATAATGCACCCCAATACAACACTTACATAGAACCATAACTTTTTAGACCTGAATTCCTCATTGTCTTCATCTACAGCTTCTATATCCCCATCACTTGGCAATAATGAGCAATTTGTTATCAATGGAGGCCCACAAAGTTTTGGGTTACCTTCATAAATGGACGGATCAATGAAGGTTTGAAATTGGTTGGCTGATGGAATAGGTCCAGACAAGTTGTTATATGACAAGTTCAAATGACTTTAAAAAGTCAAAGAAGACATACTTGGAGGAATGGGACCTGAAAGATGGTTGCATGAGAGGTCAAGAGTTTCTAAACCATGCAATGCTTCTATATTCTCTAGTATCTTTCTGGTCAGTTGATTCCATGACAAATTTAAGGTAAATAGTAATGAGAGCTTTGTTAGTGCTTCTAGAATCTCTCCGGTTAGATTGTTTCTTGAAAGATCTATACTATTGATCAAGAAAATTTGGCTGTAATATTCACGTTGGGCACCCTTTGCAGTCAAATCCATATGCTCCAAGTAGGTTAGTGGAAGAAGGAAACTTCGGATTAGTGATGTATGATATTCGACCAAAGATTTCAAACCAGCCAAATTGCCCAAACAAGTAGGGATAGATCCTGAAAAATTATTATATGCAAGGTCCAAAACATGTAGATGAGCGAGAAAACACAATTGTTCCAAAATGGGTCCTGAGAGCATGTTTCCTTGTAGGCGCAATTCTGATATTGAAGGTAGCCTTTTTCCAATCCATTTTGGCAAAGTCCCTGAGAATCTATTACCTCCAACATCAAGTGCATATAAGCTCGAGCAGTTTTACAAGGTGGAAAAGAGATCTCCAGAAAAATTGTTGTAGCTTAGTTGCAGCCAATTAAAAGTAGGTAGTGAGCACAATGAGGTTGGGATGTTACCCAATAGATTGTTTCGCGACAGATCAATGGCCACTAAATTTTGCATACTCATCCAATGCCTAGGGATGTTTCCAGATAAAAGATTGTTCGATAAATCAACAAACCACAAACCCGTCGGCCCAATGGTCAATGAGGGGATACTACCATCTAGAAAGTTTCCTGCAAGATCTAGGGCGACCAAATTTTTCACACGTTGGAAGATGTTTACTGGTAATCGTCCAGAAAGAAGATTTTTCCTCAATGAGAGATATGACACACTAGGCCACAGTGGGAGCGAACCAGTTAAATTATTGTAACTTAGATCTACCCACACAATAGATAATGACTTAGGAAGGTCTCCCTTCAATTGGTTATAAGAAAGATCTAAATTCCAAAGCAACGAAGACAAATTCCAAAACCAATTTGGTATTTTAGCTGAAATTGAAGAGTTTACAAGGGAGATCTCATGAAGATTCTTCTGAGTTTTGAGCCATGCCGGGAATGCAGGACCCAATTGGCAGTTTTTGATTTGGACATTTTGGAGACTAAAAGGGGGAGTCCAATCATGTGTCACATTGAGAACTAAGGATTTCCCAGTTGATGACAAGGAAAACCAAGTTAGTTTTTTGAGATTTAGGAAATGAGTTTCAGTCATGGTACCTTCCCAAGAATTACTAAAGAGATCCAAAGTGCTCAACTCAATAAGTTGTCCAATAAATTCTGGGATGGTTCCATTCATCAAGTTGTAAGAGAGATCTAGTATCTCCAAACGTGATAGATGTTGTATACTTGATGGAATTGGGCCTGAGAATGAGTTGTTGGTGAGATGGAGCTCTCTTATATGTGTAAAATACCCCAAGGAATGAGGCAAAACACCACTAAGTTGGTTTGATCCCAAATTTAATTGTTCTAGTCTATGGTTGCCACATCCGGATAATGCTTGGATAAATTCAGTTATTGGGCCACTGATAATAAAATTGAACGACATATCTAAATTCTTCAAATTGCATAGGCTAGCCCTTGCTATGTTAGGGATGGGGCCTTTTAGGTCACAATAATTGATCCTGAGATTAATGAGGGCAGTAAGATTAAACAACCATGGGGGAATAGAAGAAGAGTTGAAGCCATTATTTGAGAGATCAAGGACCGAAAGGGACGTAAAATTCACAAATGGAAGAGTTTGAGGGAGATGATGAAGACCACAACTTGACAAATACAACTCTGATAGTGAAGGAAGCATATTAACAACTTGCAGCCAATGAGTTTCTGCTTTGCTAAGGTCTATGTTTTGCAAATTCAAGTATTGTAAGGAAGAGAGATTGGTGAGCCAATAAATATTTGAAACCGAAAGAGTTTTGTCAGAAAATTGAGAGGGAATGAGATTAAGATAGCTCAAATTTGTTAAATTTCCAAGACTGGGAGACACTACTCCAGAAAACATTGTAAAGGAAAGGTCAAGGTATGTCAACTTCTTGAGAGAGCCAAGGAAATATGGGAATGATACTCCTTGGAAATTGATGTTGCTTAGGTTTAAGTAACTCAAATATTTCAGATTTTGTAAAGAAGGATCTAATTTACCACTCAAACAATTAGGCTGATCAGGAGTATATTGGCTTCCTCCTTCAAAACCACATAGATTTGAGCTTCCAAGATCAAGCCTTGGACAAAATGGGCTTTTGCCCTTCTTCCCAAACTAAATAGGGAAATGCCCCTCTTTTGGAAATCGAGTTTTTCAAAATCGAGTTTAAAAAAAAAAAAATCTGGAGCCCTATAGTGACGTTTTTAAGGACCTATAGTGACGTTTTAAGGACCTATAGTGACGTTTTATAACTTGATATCCATGAAATCGAGTTATAGGCAATTTTTATTGCCTATAACTCGATTTCATGGATATCAAGTTATAAAACATCGCTATAGGTCCTTATAAACGTCACTATACGTCCTTGAAAATTGCCTATAACTCGATTTCATGGATATCAAGTTATAAAACATCACTATAGGTCCTTATAAACGTCACTATACGTCCTTGAAAACGTCACTATAGGGCTTAAATCGATTTTGAAAAACTCGATTTTCAAAAGAGGGGCATTTCCCTATTTAGTTTGGGAAGAAGGGCAAAAGGCTAAATAATTTACTCGAAAAGGGCAGCAGCCCATTTTGTCCTCAAGCTTTACTACGTTGCTCGTTTGATTGCTACAACCTATGCCTTCCCAATTGCAACAATCTTGACCCACCCAAGAAGAAAGCCTATTGAATGGATCCTTAAGACCTTTTCTGAATTTTTGAAGGGCTACTCTCTCTATCTCAATGCAACGCACGTTGGCATTTACAGCAATAGAATTGGATGGTACAGCTTAAGTGAAATAGATTCGGTTATCAAAAGAAGGTAAAGAAGATTAAGAAGAAGTACAAAGGTGGTATTCATGTTGGCCATTTTCCCTTATCTCCTTACAAGGATCGTTGTTATAGAAGCTTATTTATAAGCATGCGGATTGTCTATTAACTTTTCTTTTTTCACTTGAATTATTGGTACTTAGAATTTGCAGGATATTGTTTATTATAGAATAGTTTTGTTTAAGAAATAAATATAAATTAATTTTGTTTCTGTTTTACTTGCTAAATTATTAGTCTTCTACTTATATCAATGGATACTATATTGTTAAAAAAGCATTTGTTTTCTGAGTGAACAAGCAGTAAAATAAAAAAATAAAAAAAAAATAAATAAAAAAATAAAACTATAAGAGGTTATATGAAATTAAATAATGTCTTTTATATTTTGTTATGCTTTTCATTAGAAACACACACGCAATTATAATTACATTTGAATAATAAAATAGATGATAAAAATAAAACAAAAAAAGTTATTTTTTTCAATGGAACAAAGTTTAAGTTACATGAAGAATGTACATCGATTGGGACTAAGTTTTTATATAAGTAAAAAAAAAAAAAAAAAAAAAAAAAAAAAAAAAAAAAAAAACCCAAAGTTTCGAATAGATTAAAAATAATTTAAAACAATAAATAATAATTGCCTTTGAATTTCTTGAAACTTTTGATAATTAAATTTTAATCAATGTAATGATTTTATTTGAACAAAGTTTAGATATAAAATTGGTTATAGCCTAAGACTACAACCTCTCAATAAAATAAATATTACTACATATTTTGAAAATCTAACCATTAAATTACATATTCTTTACACTTTTAATACACATGTCAAATTTTGTGTCAATCAAATATTATTATTATATGATCTATAAGCTTATATTTTATGCATAATCTTAAACTACAAAAATTAACAATTAAAACAATTTATTGATGGCATAGTTATTGATCTTTAATTTTCTTGAAATTTTGTAAGTATGGAGGATATAAGAAGAAAATGTAATCCAATGGTGAAATTCTTAAAATTCACCTTCAATAAAAAGATCTTGAGTAAGTTTGTATTCTTAGGCTACAACCAATTTTGTAGCTAAATTTTGTCCATTTTATTTTATGTAAAACTTTGGTTCACTTAAAGTAAATTATCTTAGTAATTTTTAATATAATCACTTGACAAAATTATAGCATATATACCACATAATGCATGCACGATGTGTAAGACCTAACTTAAAAAAGATTTCATTCAAATAGATATAACAACTGAAAAATTGGAGTGCAAAACATAACACATTTGATTCATTGCTAATTGCAAAGCCATGCCATGCATGAGATTCATGAAAAATGATGGTACGATAATCTATTTTGGCACCACGCACATAATTCAATTTTTTTTTTTCAAAACTTACCAAACAAATACTATAACTAAATAGAAAAGATACTAGCATTTATTCTAAAATAAAATAAAAAAGACTCTCGCACTATATATATTAGCCCTACCTTTTTTATTTTTTTTTATAATGTTTTAAAAGGGAGATGTATGTTAACATGTGTATGTGTACTTAGTATAATGTCTTCCAACAATGGATAAAATATATAACTTCTTTTTTTTATAGAAAGTTTCAACTTATATTATCTGTTTTTGATAATAGCTCTTTATCATTAGACTAAGACATCAATTGATTTTTGGTGTAGACGGGGATTGAACTCAGATCTCTTATTCAATCATCAGAGACTTTACTAATTGAACTAACTGGAAACCACTAAAATATATTACTTCTTATTACCCAATTTTTTTTTCTTAGCCTTTTCTTCTCCTCTTGCAATGAATAAAACAATACCTATTTGTATTCTATTATGTGTATTTTATTATAAAGGAGCCTTTTATTTATGTTTTTATTCTTTTAATTTTCATATTAGTATTTTGATTTTAAAATATACTTAATAATAAAGTTACTTAAAGTAATTTTTTTTGAAAAATATTAATATACTTATAACTAATCACATGAAAAAATAAATTATGTGTTTTGATTGAGTCACATCAGACAAAGACAAGATGCATGCAGTATGCCCCCAACATTTATTATTAAAAAAAAAAGATATTATTGCAAATAATTAAACTAATATAAAATAAATAATATTAATAAATACATATAAAAAAATTGGTACTAGAATTTAATGGAAGTAGTATTTCTTAAGCTTTTTGAAACTTTCAATAG
Organism: Quercus tomentella; assembly: GCA_028535165.1. Lineage (NCBI taxonomy): Eukaryota > Viridiplantae > Streptophyta > Magnoliopsida > Fagales > Fagaceae > Quercus > Quercus tomentella. The sequence goes on from JAPQVY010000156.1 coordinate 15,159,112, forward strand.
AGTTTCCTTTATAGCAAACATGTTATTTATTTTAATGTACTTATCATGCCATATTACATATGGAGAAAAAATTGAAACATAATAGTAAAACGGGAGAGAAAATTGAAACATAATAAGAAAATAGGAGAGGCATCCACTTAGCACAACCAAAACCAAAATGTAAAGAACACAGTTGTTAGGGACATATTTTACGTAATTGGCTAATCCTTTGACAAAATGCACTTTAGTTGTAATTGGGTAGATCTAGGATGAGTTTAGTACTTCAAGAAGCAAGTGTTCAAGTTAAGTATTGAAGCCATGCAAATCTGACCAAGAAACAATTGAAGAAAGTGTTGTTCATTAAAGCTTGACAGAAGTCTCGACAGAATCCTTTCTATCGAGATTTAATGTTGAAGCTCAACAGATTCTCGATACAAGCTGTATCTGTCGAGAATTATGAAATCAAAAATTCCAGATTTGATTTTTAGCCAAAGCTTATATATTTGTGTAAGGTTTCTTTTCTCACAACTCTAGACATATATAAAGATTATTTTAAAGGCTGTCGCACATGCATTGCGTGACCGGAGGCAAAAGTTGACCTAGTTCATCATTCTCTCTGAAGAAGCTATTGCGTTTTTACGCCAAGGGTTTTGTGACCAAGGAGCTTCCTGATCTTCATTGCTGATGAAGTGAAGAACTTTGCAGCCAACATCTTCTTCAAGTTGGTGGAGTTAGTCACGTACTAGGATCCATGCATCATTGATTAGTCACATACTGGGATTTGTGTATTGAACGGAAAGATTGCAGCTACAATACAAGTCCAATTGGGTATTGGGGTAAGGGTTCAACTGTAGGTTGGTATTTCGGGATAGGCCAAAGCGTTTGGTAAGATTCCTTATACTTATAACTACTTGTGATTGATAATAGTGGATTCTCAGGAGTGGTGACCTTAAATTCACCTGGTGGGGTTTTGCTTCAGTGGTTTTCTCCATTCGTAAATAAATCACCTGTGTCAAATTTATTTTCCGCTACATTTAGTTTAGTTGGTGATATGTTTATGCTACCATGCCATTGCATGTAATTGAATCTAATTAATTAACTTGGGTAATTAATTAATTTGCAAAGTTTTAACCCAACAAGTGATATCAGAGCAGGCACACTCTGATTAGGTTTTAATCTTTGCTGTGTGATCCATTGATCCCTGTTTGTCATGGATAAAGGACAGTCTCTTATTATACCTCCTTTATTTTATAACACTAACTATGCATATTGGAAAGTACACATGAGAGCTTTCTTGAAGTCTTTAAAAGAGAAAGTATGGCAAGCTATGGAGATTGGTTGGACTAAGCCAAAGGAAGCGCCGGCTGATTGGGATGATGCAAAGATCAAAGCGGCAAACTTCAACAGCAAAGCATTAAATGCCATTTTCAGTGCGGTCACGAATGAGGAGTTTAAGAAAATATCCTCGACTGAAACTGCAAAGGAAGCATAGACCATTCTCTAGACAACCTATGAAGGAACTAAGGCCATTAAAGATTCCAAGCTTCAAAGGCTTACCACAAGCATTGAGGAGATCAAGATGGAGGAGGATGAGACATTCGATGAGTTCTATACCAAACTCAAGGACATAGTCAACTCAGCCTTCAATCTTGGGGAAACTATTCCCGAACCCAAGGTCGTAAGAAAGGTGCTAAGGTCTCTGCCTGAAAGATTCCATACCAAGATCACTGCAATTGAAGAATTAAAGGATATTGACTCTATTCCTTTGACAGAGTTGATTGGCAACTTGCAAACCTATGAATTGGGTTTGACTAGACTTGGGAAAGGAAGCAAGAGTAAGAGCATGGTACTAAAGGCCAAAAGTAATGAGATTGATGAGTCTTCAAATGATTAAGATTCCAAAATGCAGTCCTACATCACTAGGCAGTTCAAGAAGTTCAATGAAGAATGCCAATGTGAAAAGTTTTGACAAGGACCATAAGCAATCCAGTTCTTCTCAATTCAAAAGTCAAGACAGATGAAAGAAGGATGCCAAAGATGGTGGTCAATATACTATTCCCTTCGGACAAAAGTGCTTCGGATGTCAAGGTTTTGGACACATGAAACAAGAATGTCCAACATAACTCAAGTCGATTGGGAAAAGCAAGGCTCTTTTTGCTATCTTAAGTGATATCGAGCCTGAGACTGAGTCAGATGACAGTGATGATGAGGGAATCTTGAGTGCTTTCACTGCCATAGTGGATCCTACTGAGGGGATCATAGAAGCGGTGGATGAAGAAAAGGACTTGGTGGAATCTAAGTTTGAGAAGATGTATGAACAAGATGACATCCATACAACCTATGCAAAATTTTACCAGGTTTCTGAAAAGCATGAGAAACTATATAGGCTGGCCACCAAGAATCTGAGCGATGTGGAGCTAGATCAAGAGGAGCTTTCAACCAAGGTTGATCAAGCCAATCAAATCATTAGAGCACTGCGATTTAAGAACAATTTTTTGGCTGAAAAGACTAAGAAGCTTGAAGCGGAGCTGTTTCAAGTCAGAGCTCAATTGGAGAAGACTTCCAGTACAAAGCTCGATGAGATACCAACTTTTCAGAAAGCTGCTTCTAACAAAACCGGTTTGGGGTATGAATTCTCTTCTCCTAATATTGCCTCTTCTAGTAAGATTGTTTTTGTTTCACCTACTAATGATAATGATGCTGAAAATAATGAAACTAAAACTGAAATAGCTAGTGAGAACTTAGACAAGGACAAATCTATTCTAGGAGCACCCCCTAAGGTTGAAAAGAAAGAGACTAGAAATCCTAGGAATAAGAAGGATAATAATAAAAAGTCTCAACCAAAGAAACCGTATTTCTGTCATCACTGTGGAGCTTTAGGACACACTTGTCCAAATTACTATAAGTGGTTAGCCACTCAACAAAGCAATAGTGTGTTATCATCTGGTGGTCAAGGTCAAATCCCACCATCTTTGGGTCATCTTGGAGATCTTCTCAAGGCCTTCATGTTCCTTTTGAACTTGAACGGTTTCAATTCTTCCCCTTCTCCTTAGGATCAAAGGTTCGTACAAAGGAAAGGTCCTTCCAAAGTGTGGAAGGAAAAAGGCTCAAAGTGATTTAGTCATTTTTTCCTCTCTCTCCCTTTATGTTTTGCATTACCTGTTTGTTTTGCTTTCTTGTTTTGAGTCAGTCTAGTTTTATGCTTTGTGTGTTTTCTTTCATGTTTTTGTTTTGGTTTTTTTAGTTTTACTTTACTTTGTTTTTCATAAAATTAAAAAAAAAATTGAAAAATCAGAAAAATACAAAAACAATGTGTTTGTGTATTGGTACTTGTGTACCTTGGATGGCCTTTGAAACAAAGTTTCCAAACTTTGTATCTCTTGTAGCTTAGATGAGCATCTCAATGCATAACTAAGCAAGTGAGCTTTGTGGCTCGTGTTTGTGATGAATACGATTAAGATTTTCTCTTATATCTCATACTCATATCTCTCTTTTTGACGGGAAGGACTAAAAAATCTTAAGAGAAAGGCATAAATAACTATCTCACCACTAAAGCCTGCCAATCATGTATAACATCTGTGTGCTTCGGCATAGCAAAATTTTGATGTTTTGGCTTACATAATTGGGTATTTCTTCTCTCTCTTATATGCTCATGCATGATATGTTCAAAAAGAAAAAATATATGCAAAGAATATAAAAGCAAAAGGAATCAAAATGCTTTTAAAAATGGTTGCAAGCGTGTTTCTAGGAGATGTGGGAGTTATAAGATATACCTCTTAGGTGATAGTCCCCATCAAGCAATTATGCTTGTGTGTGAGTGTATTAAAATGTTCTCATATCGCAAATCGTCATAATATGAGAAACTTGTGCACACTTGCTATGTTTTCACACACAACACACATACTCTTTGCTACTTTTGATACATGTGCAGATACAATGTGATTTGGCCATCACAAGGAATACATGTGTTAATATATGCTCACTAAACTGTCTTAACTTGTTTTTGAAATATAAAATTGGTTAGACTTGTTTAGTGTGTGTGTGTGTGTTTTTGGATCTATGGATGCTTTGCATATATGTTGAGAGATGTTTTGAGAGCTTAACATCTTGATTGGATCTTTGGTTGAGTTGCTTGCTTGTTGCATTCTCCTTGTGTTTTTTCTCCTTAAAAAACTCCTTTTCTTCAAGCTCGATAGCTTCTCGACAGATCCTCGACAGATTCCTTTTCTATCGAGCCTTCTTTCTCTTTTTTGGATAGATCTCGATAGATTCTTGATCCATCGAGATTTCTGGGTTTCTTCTCGATAGATTCTCGACAGCTTCTTCGATCCATCGAGCCAAATTTCTGAGCATTCTGTTTGCTCGATAGATTCTCGACAGATTCTGGATCCATCGAGACACTCTTTTGCCATCGACAGATCCTCGATAGCACCTCGACAAATTCAATTCTGTCAAGATTTAGTGCTCGACAGATCCTCGATAGAATCTTTGATCCATCGAGCTGCGTTTTCTATATATAGCTGAGAAACTTGTCCCCATCAAGCAATTATGCTTGTGTGTGAGTGTATTAAATATTCTCATATCTCAAATCATCATAATATGAGAAACTTATGCACACTTGTTTTGTTTTCACACAAAACATGCATACTCTTTGCTACTTTTGATACATGTGCAGATACAGTGTGATTTGGTCATCACAATGAATACATGTGTTAATATATGCTCACTAAACTGTCTTAACTTGTTTTTGAAATATAAAACTGGTTAGACTTGTTTAGTGTGTGTGTGTATGTGTTTTTGGATCTATGGATGCTTTGCATATATGTTGAGAGATGTTTTGATAGCTCAACATGTTGATTGGATCTTTGGTTGAGTTGCTTGCTTGTTGCATTCTCCTTGTGGTTTTCCTCCTTAAAAAACTCCTTTTCTTCAAGCTCGATAGCTTCCCGACAGATCCTCGACAGATTCCTTTTCTATCGAGCCTTCTTTCTCTTTTCTTAATAGATCTCGACAGATTCTTGATCCATCGAGATTTCTGGGTTTCTTCTCGATAGATTCTTGACAGCTTCTTCGATCCATCGAGCCAAATTTCTAAACATTTTGTCTGCTCGATAGATTCTCGATCCATCGAGACACTCTTTTGCCATCGACAGATCCTCGATAGCATCTCGACAGATTCAATTCTGTCAAGATTTAGTGCTCGACAGATCCTTGATAGAATCTTTGATCCATCGAGCTGCGTTTTCTATATGTAGCTGAGGTGCAATTTTAGTTTCACTTTTCTCTCTTCTTTCTCGACAAATCTCACTTCTCTCTCACCCCAAACACTCTCCTCTCACTCAAATCTCCTCACCCACTTGTTCTTCGACCTAGATCAAGCCTAAATCTCTTAGTAAGAGATCTTAATCCCTTCATTTACATGCATTCATGCATTTTAGACCTAGGTTCTGGGTTTTTGAAAACTTTTGGGGTTTTTGAGATTTTTGTAAAATGTTTGGGTTAGGTTGTGTTGATTTGTTGATATATGATCATGCATTGCACTCTCATTGCATTATAACAATGTTTCATGCATTTTAGAATTGTGTGCTTGATTATTGTTTTTTAGTGCTGTTAGTTTGGATTGGGTTTTACCCATGATGCTTTTAAATTCTCATATCACATGTTCATGCATTTTTCATGCATACGTTCTTTCTTTTATTTCCTTTTCTGAACTTGTGTGTGTGTGTGTGTGTGTGTGTGTGTGTGTGTGTGTGTGTGTCTCTCTCTCTCTCTCTCTCTCTCGGATAGACTGTGCTATGGCACCCAAACAACATAAATCCACTCCGGCTCGGAATCCTCTTCAAGGTTTCGGGTCTTCTTCTTCTGATCTTCCCTTTCATATTCGATTCTGTGATGAGAAGGCCCAGTCGGACTTCTTTGAGAACTTCTAGAAACGTGGCATTCATCCGGAATGCCAGGTTATTCTGTCAGACTTTGCCGACACTCCTTTCCCCGAAGTCATTTGGACTCGGGGTTGGAAATCTCTACTTGAGAGACCCACGAGGTGTCTCGTTGTGTTTGTATAGAAGCTTTACTCCAACATGCACGACATTGATACCTCTGTGCCTTAGTTTGTTACTACATTTAGAGGTACACGTATCATAGTTACTCTGGATCTTATATCTGAGGTACTACATGTTCTTAGGGTAGCGCATCCTGACTACCCTAGCTATGATCATCTTCGGACTGTGTCTAGAGATGAGCTCATCTCTCACTTTTGTGACACTCCTTCCATATGGGGTGGTAAGTTAAACACTCCATACTCGGGCTTTGCCAAAGGCCTGAGGTTCCTTAACATGGTGATAGCATTCACTCTCACTCCTTTGTCTCACTATAACTCAATCACTGAGTGTCGTGTTCATTTTCTTCTTTCCTTAATAGAAGATCTTTCTATAGACTTTCCTTTTCACTTCATCACATCTCTTCTAGATGTGTATCAGGATACTGCCACTCGTGATAAGCTCATCTTTCTTTCGGCTATCGTGCGGATCCTTCGGCACTTCTCCATTCCTATTCCTCTCTCTCCTTTCTTCACCACTATGGGTGCCATCAGTGTTGGTTATGTCCGGCGAAGTGAGGCTCAACTTCGATCGAAGTGGCCGTATGTTGAGACATTTGATCCTACGGCTCCTGCAGTTCCACCTTCTTCGGCTCCGTCTTCTTCCACTCCTTCCTCTTCCGCGGTTGGTGGTGTGACCCTCAAGGCCATCATGGCATAGCTTCAACAAATGAAGGCTAACTTTGGTGGTCGTCTTGACTATCTCACAGATGAGATGTGTCAGATGAATACCCGAGTTGGTCGCATTACTCGCAGATAGGCTCGCATGGCTGGCTTTGCTCTTTCTCCCTCTCCTTCTCCAGAGATCTCGGCTGATGATAAGGATGATAAGGATGATGTTGGCTCTTCCGATGATAACGAGATGACGACCTCTCAATGACTTACCCTTTGTCATTCGTGACAAAAAGGGGGAGTAGTTTTGGGATTGAGAGTAGTCTTGTACTTAGGGGGAAAGTTAGTATAGGACTTTTTTTTTTTTTTTTTTTTTTTTTTTTATAGGGGGAGTGTATATCTTTTTTAGGGATGCAGTAAGGTTTACATGTATTTTCTTCTTTCTCTTCTTACATTAGCCTCTTGTATACCGGTCTTGTGACCATTTATTACATACATTGTACTTTATTTATATATATATGATGATGATGTATGTTTTTATTCACCTACCTCTACATGCGTTGTTTCTTTTCTATCTTTATACACATGTTTCTTTATGTACGCAATCTTTATTTCTGTTTCACACATGATGCCTTTATGAGTCTTGTTTAAGTGTTTCAGAAAAAGACAAGTTGTGAAAGTCTACCGTGCCATGAACTCTCTTCTTGCAAAGTTTTTCAAGAGTTTATGTTAGGGTTAGATTTGTTTTGTAATCTAGCAAGTGGTTATGAGTTTAGTGATTTAAGATTTCTCTCATGATTCATTTGTTTGTTGTGGTTTTGTCACAGATTGCCAAAGGGGGAGATTATTAGAGACTTATTTTATGTAATTGGCTAATCCTTTGACAAAACGCATTTTACTTGTAATTGGGTAGATCTAGGATGGGTTTTGTACTTCAAGAAACAAGTGTTCAAGTTAAGTATTGAAACCATGCAAATCTGACCAAGAAACAAGTAAAGAAAGTGTTGTTCATTAAAACTTGACAGAAGTCTCGACAAAATCCTTTCTATCAAGATTTAGTGTTGAAGCTCAACAAATTCCCGACACAAGCTGTATCTATCGAGAATTATGAAATCAGAAATTCCAGTTCTGATTTTTAGCCAATGCTTATGTATTTATGTAGGGTTTCTTTTCTCACAACCCTAGACGTATATAAAGATTATTTTAAAGGTCGTCACGCATGCATTGTGTGACCGGAGGCAGAAATTGACCTAGTTCGTCATTCTCTCTAAAGAAGCTACTGTGTCTTTACGCCAAGGGTTTTGTGACTAAGGAGCTTCCTGATCTTCATTGTTGATGAAGTAAAGAACTTTACAGCCAACATCTTTTTCAAGTATTGGGATTTATGCATCATTGGTTAGTCACGTACTGGGATTCGTGCATTAAACGGAGAGATTGCCGTTACAATACAAATCCAATTGGGTATTGGGATAAAGGTTCAACTGTAAGTTGGTATTTCGGGATAGGCCAAAGGGTTTGATAAGATTCCTTATACTTGTAACCACTTGTGATTGATAATAGTGGATTTTCGGGAGTGGTAACCATAAATTCACCTGGTAGAGTTTTGCCTTGGTGGTTTTCCCGATTCGTAAACAAATCACCTGTGTCAAATTTAATTTCCGCTGCATTTAGTTTAGTTGGTGATTTGTTTGTGCTACCACACTATTGCATGTTAAATTGACTAAATTAATTAACTTGGATAATTAGTTAATTGATTTGCCAAATGGGTCAATACATTTTTGTCCTATCAAGTGGTATTAGAGTGGGCACACTCTGATTAGGTTTAATTTTTGCTACGTGATCCATTGACCCCTGTTTGTCATGGATAGAGGACAATCTCTTATTATACCTCCTTTATTTGATGGCATTAACTATCTATACTGGAAAGTACACATGAGAGCTTTCTTGCAGTCTTTATATGAGAAGGTGTGCCAAGCTGTGGAGATTGCCTGGACTGAGCCAAAGGAAGCGCCGGCTGATTGGGATGAGACCAAGATCAAAGCGAAAAACTTCAACAACAGAGCATTGAATGCCCTATTCAGTGCGGTGACCAATGAGAAATTCGAAAAGATATCCACAACTGAAACTGCTAAGGAAGCATGGACCATTCTCCAGACAACCTATGAAGGGACTAAGGCTATCAAGGATTCAAAGCTCCAAAGGCTTACTACTAGCTTTGAGGAGATTAAGATGGAGGAGGATGAGTCGCTTGATGAGTTCTATGCCAAGCTAAAGGACATAGTCAACTCAACCTTCAACCTTGGATAATAGATTCCCAAACCCAAGATTGTGAGAAAGGTGTTCAGATCTCTGCCTGAGAGATTCCATGCGAAGATCACTGCCATTGAAGAATCAAAGGACATTGACAAAATTCCTTCGATGGAGCTAGTTGGCAACTTGCAAACCTATGAATTGGGTTTGACTAGAATTGGGAAAGGAAGCAAAAATAAGAGCATGGCACTGAAGGCCAAAAGTAATGAGACTAATGAGTCTTCAGATGATGAAGATTCCAAGATGAAGTCCTACATCACTAGGCAATTCATGAAGAATGCCAATGCGAAAGGATTTGACAAGGATCGTAAGCAATCCAGTTCTTCTTAGTTCAAAAGCCAAGACAGAGGAAAGAAGGATGTTAAGGATGGCAGTCAGTACACATGTGTAGTAGTAGTACACTCTTGCCTTCAGCTAAGGCTTATAAGGCATGAGTGGGGCGCATCTTTCTTTGATGTGGGAGCAAGTCTCAAAAACTGCTCACATCGCTTGCAAAGAATAAAGCCGTGCAGGTCCTTCGGCTCCAAAGCGGACAAAATGCTTAAGGGTGGATCTTCCCCCACAATTATGTTAAGACACTAATCAGTTTTTGGTATAGATAGAGTTCATATTCTAAATCTTATTCGATGACATGAGATTTTACCAACTAAGCTAATTGGAACACGCATTAATAATAATAATAATAATTTTGAGTTTTGAAGTCAATTATATAAAAAAAAAGTTATACTAGTAAATAGTAGCAAAGGCATAAGTTAATTATTAACTAACTATTCGTGAGTGTGATGAGACTTTTTTATTTATTTTTTTATAGTGTCATAATTTTTTATTTTTTTTTGAGTAAAGACGATAGAGTCATAATTTTTATTATATATATATATATATATTTTTTTTTCTATTTTGAAAATCTAACAGCAGAGTGATCCTATTTTTTAGATAATATTTTATTGGGAGTTAGAGTTGTATACTGGATTGTCATTTAGTTTTTTCTCTACTTAAACATAAGGGTGTAGGGGCATTTTTGAACAAAAAAAATGAGGAATCCAAATCGGGAAGCCCCTTAAATAGTAGTATAGATACCATATTTAAAAAATCATCTCAAACTTTAACCATATAATATATACTTATAAACAAAAAACTCTTTATAAAATCATTATACATTAACTTAATTAATATAAATATATCATTTAAATACTTAAGAGTAGATTCTTAAAAAAAAAAAAAAAAAAAAAACTTAAGAATAAATTGAACTTGAAAAAGACAAATATAATCTATAAATCGAAAAACAACTCAAAGGGGATGTTGTTGTATAATGGAAATAATTTTAAAAGAGAATAAAAATCGAAATTTATATTATTAAGAAATTTAAAGACAAACCTCATATTATTAAGAACTTTTTTGAGTGGTATCCGGCTGAGTTTACTTCTCTTATTATGAAGTAACAAACCTCAGTTTAAATCAATGAAATCCATAATTTTGATTACTTTTTAATGTTAAGTCTTTGTTAACATTATATTATTTAATAATTTTTTTAGAATAATTTTGAAAATCCAATAATTGGATTATAGGGTATTTTATTCTTAATAAACATACCAAATTACTTGTCAATAAGATGTTATGTACTACCATCCGTAACACAATCTTGTGTATAATATTAAAATAAAAAATTAAAATTTAAACATTTTTATATGAGATATTTATTATTTTTTAAACCAATATATTTTGTAAGCATAATATTATAAAAAAGAAAAAAGCATCTAAAAAAAAAGCATTCAATAAAAATAATTATAAAATTATGTAATATTAAGTATTAACTAATTAAGAGTTTATGTTGTATCTCTTGATGTGTCTAGCTAGGGTTTAACCCTCCCTCTCATTGAAATATTTTTAAAAAGAAAACAAACAGACAAATTTGTTTTGTTTTTGATAAATAGGGGATTTCAACCTATAACCACTTCTTGAAAATTACTCTTATCATCAAGCTAAAACATCCATTAATTTTTGGTATTGACGGAGATTCGAACCCTAGATTTTTTTATTTGATTATAAGAATTTTTAGCAATTAAGCTAACTTGAACTCAAAACAAACAAAGAGTTTAGTGGAACTTAATCCATCCTCGTGTTTTAGTCCTTGTTATTAATGGTGCTATGTTTTCTATACCAAAATTCCACACTCATGTTTGATTGATCAATAGTGGAAGCAAGCTAAGCAATCCTGACTTTTTAGCCATTTGGCCCATTCCAAGTCTAAGTTGTTGTAACTTGTAACTTACAATGGCTAAGCAAAGAAGAATAACGAGACCAGGAAGACCTGTCTATCTCAATGTTGCACCATGTCTGAATTGACAGACTTCACTTGCAAGTTGCAACTTTTTTCAACTCTCAATCTCAACCATTGAGAACAATTGCATCATCTCAATCCCAGAAGACTAGTCCTCGTTACCCTTAATTCACATATCACTTCCACCCGCTTGCTTTCAGTAAAGCAACCCAAAGTCTATTTTGGAATCCTCCACCCAAAGACTTGTCCATCTCGATGTTGCCTCGAGTCCTTATCTACAGAAACTTCAACTTTACCTGATTCAACAGACTTCACTTGCAATTAACAGCTTCCAACAATAATAAGTTAGACCCAGTGCATTTGAAAATGGGGGATTCACTAAAAAGCAAATTGCTCATCTAGGTCCCTTTTCTTTCTGTTTTTAAATGATATGAAACTCTTAATTTTGTTAGATTTAGAAAATAAAATTTAACTTCAAAATAAAATCTAGTACTATTGAGATGTTCATGTTCTGTAAAATTTTGAATCTTTAGAATTACATCTCTTTACTGCATTATTCTGTCTTTTAATAAAAATATAATGAATTGATAAAAGTGGTCATTATTTTGCAAAATAGCACTCAGTGTTGGCTCTGAAACCGCAACTCCCGCAATTGTGGGGAATTCAAGTCCCTCACGGCACTAATTGATATGGGAATATCTCATCCCATTAAACACGGGCACATCATTACCCCACACGGCACCTATGGAAGTCAACCTGGTCAGTGCACCCCACATGCCTAAGCCGAAAGTACAGGACACCAAAAAATGAGCAACGTGGACAAAGATTGATCGAAATACAAGCTCTGTGGTTGAAGACTCAAATGGTGGGGAGGGTGTTGGACGAAAAAAGAAGCACTCAATGCTTAGCCATTTTAAGAGAGATATTTAATAATAATAATAATAATACCTATTCATTGAATAGATTGGGTCCAAATATAAAAATATAAATTACTTTTATTATGTTCTCATTCTGTTATTAATCATATTAAAAATATATTTTTTTCAATTTGGTTATCAAACGGGATAAATTACCGCTTCAAATCATTTTACCACATGTTAAGAAGGAAGAAAGAAGACTAAAGAAAATGGTCATGTTTTCTTTTTCAGCAAAAACAAAAGAGTTAGTTGAGCTACAGGACTTTTGACAAAATTCATCAAATTTTCTTCTATTCTGAACAAGCGTATTAAATTTTTTATGCGTACGCAGATTATTTACCACTCAATCAAATAAATTCATTTTTTGTGTGTAATTTTAAAGTACAAAAAATATTGAAATTTAAATGAATGAGAGAGTTATTATTTGTTTTAATATTTTGATATTTTGGAAGAATAATCTATATTATCTATAACAATATTCCCCTATTTGATTTTGAACTTTTTAAAGGTAAAAGATATACCCTCATCCATTAACCAATGAATCAATGACTTCTCTAACAAATGTTTTAGGATTATGGTCAATAGCAGTGCTTTTAAATAGCTACTAAAGCATGTATTCAAAAAAAAAAAAAAAAAAAAGAGCTATATCGACGCATTCGAATCACCGTTACAACCTATATTAAAAAAAAAAAAAAAAAACATATAGTGGCACTTTCAAACCACCAAGATAGCTTGCTTGAAACTTTCGGGACTCTATACCGACATTTTTCAAACTGTTGGTGTAGCTCACCTGGGGCTATTGTCACACTTATTGGCTAGTGATTGAAAGCACTGGCGTTAGATTTTCAAAATATATAGTCATGTTAATTTATTTAGTGAGAATTGTAGCCCTACAACTTAGTTTGTAGCCAAAATTTGTTCTTAAATTTTGGTCCCCTTAACAATATATTAGGTCCTTACAAACAAAAAGAAAAAGCCCAAGAAAATTTTTATCTAACTAAAATTTTGAAAATGATGTAATTTGCAACATTGATAACATGACCACCATGCAAAGACTTTAAAATAAGAAAATTCGTCAACATAAGAAAGAAATGTAATCTAATGGTGAATTTATTTATTGCTATATATTTACTAATAGTCTTTTTTATAATATGCATTTTTACATAGAAAAGAAAAACATATTGATTGCCCTAATTTATTTTCCAAATTTCTCGAAATTCCCATTATATTGCCAACTTTCTTGGGTCCAAACCCTAGCATTCCATTCATATAAATATGTTTAAAATTATGGATGTAAGTGAACCAAGCCATTCATAAATAGCTCAAACTTGGATTTATAAAAAACTCAGTCATATTTGTTTGTTTATAAATGAGTCAAACTTGAGCCTTAATTTTAGGCTTGTTTAATAAACAAGTTTCCCCCCCGCCCACCAAAAAAAAAAAAAACAAAAACAAAAACAAAAAAAAATTGTACATAAACAGGCTTTTAAACAATAAGGCTTGATAAAATACAAGACCAGTGTAGGCTTTTTTATGGGTTTGGTAATGAATTTGTTATGATCTTGAAAATAAAACTCATATCTTATAAACTATTAATCTTGCAATAATTACTTTCTTATTTTATATTTGAAATTGGTCAAGAAATACTCATTACTTGAGAGTGTTCATTTTTAGATCTCTGTAAACTAGATTGTTTAGCCTAGTTATGTAACCAAGTGAATACTTAGGTTTATTATTCATATCTAGGTTAAAACAATAAAGTCATATCATGTAAAGCAGCGGAAAATAAAGAACACAATGATATGATCATCTAGGAAAACCAAATCGGTAAAAAACCTGGGGAGGATTTAATCTAACTATCCTCAAGGTAAAAAGAAATCCACTATAGAGAATCGAAGTTTACAATAAGACTTAGACCACTAACATCCTATTGCTACCACATGTAGAACTTACTGACACGACCACGTGCAAGCTCCGAATCCATGGACTCCTTCTCTATTAAACCTTTGCAACAGAAGCACCCACACTTGTAATAAAAAACACAAACTCTCCTGTTTGTGACTCCAAGACCACCCTTGAAGGTTTAGATCATCAGCACCTTTGATGACTAGAGAAGGCAGCAACTTCTACAATACCAAATCTTGAGATTCTTCAAGGAATAACACCGGTAGAAGATATGAGAGAGTTTTTTGGGTACAAAACCCTAGACACAAAGAAGGCACACTCTTCTCTCTTTGAAAAGCCTTATTAAAAACGTGTTTAGGGTTTCTTTTATATACTAGAAGACTTAGATCTAAAACCCTAATCCTTATTGGGCTTAAACTGTTGTTGGGCCCAATTAAAATTCTGCAAATACGACTCTCGATCGGTCAAACCAAGCAAACTTTGAAATCTTCTTTCTGCAGCTTGTTTTTGAATCTTGACTTGAATCACCTTAAGCATTGTCTAATAATACCTATAGACTCTAGGATCTATATCTAGACAAGTTTGTGTTCACGATTTGTCAATTGTTCTAAACTTTTAGAACCTAACAATCTCCCCCTTTTGCAATACGTGACAAAACTTACATACAAAATGAAATACTCAAATACAAGAATAACCCAATAAAATAAAATGCCCAATTCCATCACAAATCCCAATCTAAGACTCCTAACCTAGAAGTTGCAAGAAGAGATAGAAGATCTTGATCAGAATGTATCTGTCTTTCTTGAAACCTGTCAAAAGAACACATCACCGTATGTGTGGAAAGAAAGACATATAAACAATAAATAATCAATTAAAGCAAATAACAAATATACAAACTAACTCTCCCCATAAGTTAGATACATCAAAAATTTTTATTATCTCCATCTTTCAAAAACAATTTCAACTCCCCCTAAACAAAACAAAAATAATAATTATTTTCTCCTCCTTTCAAAAACAATTCCAACTCCCCCTAAACAAAATAAACAGGATTCCTAAGTTTCATCTATTTCTCCCCCTTTTTGTCACATATTGACAAAGACAACTCAAACAAAGAGTAAACAGAAAACATACGCAACAAATGTCAAGAGAAAATAGAGAATTAAGGGAATACATAACAATTCAACTCTATAGAAAATAGAGACAACTCCCCCTATGAAGAGCAACAACTCCCCCTACGAACAACAAAGGTTAAAAACAAGCTTCTCTCCCTATAAAAATAAGAAAAACAAAACAAGTTTTGGGAAAAACAGTTTTGGGGAAAATTTAGGAGGTGGGGAAAAGTAAAAACACACAAACCTAAATTTAAAAAAATTGACGATTCACTTGAAGAAAAATAATCTCTCTTTCAATATATGCAAGCTTGACACTATGTGACCCATAAACAGATGGTCTTCTGAACTCAAATCAAGTAGAGAAAATATTTAAACAATTATTATCCATCATATCTCAAAAAAAATATTTTTCTCAGTTCACACATAAAAAATACCATATACTAAAATGTACATAACTCAAAAATTAATCAATCAATTTTTAAATCAAGTTGAGTACCCAATTTAGCAAAGTGTATGCATGTTATGTGTGAAAACAATGAGAGATATGACTACAAAATTGCAAGATGGATACACAAAAAAAAAAAAAAAAAAAAAAACAATGCAATGCATGTGAATCCTAAACATAAATGATATATGAAAAAAAATTTTGGTCAAAAACTTAAAAATTGAAAATTTTTCAGTTTCAGTCGGTCGAGCATCGATTGAATACCAATCGAGTCAGGTAGAAGCTAGACTTTAAAAATATGGAAATTTTCGATTGATTGAAAATCACACTTGATAGATTGAAATTCTAGAAAACTGAATTTTTTGAAAAATTGCAAAAGATTATGCAGAAACTACTCAAACCAAGGAATTTCATGAATGAAATGCATGAGAATGAGTTTAAATGTTTTCCAAAAACATGAGTTTTCAACCCAGAACTTCAAAACAAGGTTTTTAATCATCAAAAACAATTTTTGCCAACCCTTAAACATATTTTGCATCAAACACCATAGAGAACATAATCTTGGATGGCCAAACTAGATTCACACACAATTTCATGTACTAAGATTAGCAAAGAATAACTTGTGAAGTGTGTGCAACTAGTAACAACATGAGATACATGTGAGGTGATATGTAGATAGTAATCAATCACAATTTCTACATTATTCATCACATAAGTTTGAAAGTGACTATCACCTAAAAAGTTACATCATATAACTCCCACATCTCCTAGAAAACAAGCTTACAATCATGTAATTTATTTAATTATTTTAGCCTTATAGTGTACATACATTTTTTTATTTCTTTGCCTTTTTTTTAATTTTTTAAGGCTACACCTTTTCTTTTTTTTTGTGCATGTGCTACATTTTCTCGAGCACAAAATCTTACGATATGCACTACGGTGTTCATGATTGGCTAGTAAACAGTGGTGAGATGGTTATTTATGCCTTTCTCTTAGGATTTTTTAGTCCTTACAATCAAAAGAATGAGACTTCAAAATCAAGAGCATCTAATTAAAAACTATAAACAACTCACACAAATAAGCACTACATAGCACAAAGTAGCAAAGTGCATAAAAATAAGCTCATCCAAGCTAAACAAGGTACGTAGTCATGAAGTGCAAATTTCATAGGCCAACCTCAACTACACATTTATGATGTGTAATACAAAACAAAAACAAAATCTTTTTGGAAATTTAAGTTTTTTGAGGAATCTAACCCTCCAAAATAACAGCTTTCATTATGAAATCCCTCAAGAAATTGGTCGTTTACACAAATTGCAATCCTTATTTCTACTTAATAACACACTTAGTGGCAAAATTCCTAACAATTTATCTAGTTGTACCAACCTTGAAGTCCTTCGTTTTAGTTACAACCTTTTGGTCGGGGAAATCCCTGCAACTTTTGGCACTTTTTCAAAACTCCGTGTCTTTTCTTTTTCCAAAAATAAACTGACAGGAAGTATCCCACCTTCTCTTGGAAACTTATCATTTCTAGAGATATTTTATTCACATGATAATAATTTCGGTGGGATTATCCCTTACTCTTTTGGCCAATTGACCAAACTTTTACATTTTTGTGTGTTTGGAAATAGCTTATCTGGAACAATTCCTTCCTCAGTGTTCAATCTATCTTCATTAGTACTCTTTGATTTAGAATTCAACCAAATCCAAGGGCGTCTTCCATTGAACATAGGTATCACTCTATCAAATATGGAAGATTTATCCATTTCTTAAAATCAATTTGTTGGATCTATTCCCGTTTCAATATCTAATGCCTCAAATCTAAATGCACTTGCATTGGATGGTAACAAATTTAGTGGAAAAGTTCCATCTTTAGAGAAGCTGTACAAAATGGCATTTTTTTTAATTGACCATAACAACCTTGGAAATGGAGGGGCTAATGACTTGAGTTTTCTATGTTCTCTGACAAATGCCACCAATCTGACCAAGCTACATATAGATGTGAATAAGTTTGGGGGAGAGTTGCCCTAGTGCATTGGCAATTTCTCAACTACTCTAAACTCATTAATTCTAGGTCATAATAAAATATCTAAAAATATTCCGACAGAGATAGGAAATTTGATCAACTTGGAGAGACTCAACATTGAGCAGAACAAATTATCAGGTAATATTCCCTCTAAAATTGGAAAACTTCAGAAGTTAAAAATTTTGATATTAAATACAAACAATTTGTATGGAAGCATTCCATAATCTATTGGAAATTTAACTCTCTTGATAAAATTGAATTTATACAAGAATGATCTCCAAGGTAACATCCCTTTAAGTCTAAGAAAGTGTCAAAATTTGATTTATTTGGATCTTGCTAATAACAGGCTTAGTGGTTTGCTATCGCCACCAATCATTGGTCTCTCATTCTCAACATTTTTTTTTTTTTATAAATTTGTCTACCAATCAATTTACTGGTGTACTTTCCATGGAAGCTGGAAAATTTCAAAATCTAGAAATATTAGATATTTCCAAAAACATGTTGGTTAGGAAAATTCCAACAAGTCTTGGAAGTTGTATAAAACTGGAATATCTACTTATGGGAAGAAACCACTTTCAAGGGATCATCCCTCCATCTTTGGAATCATTAAAAGGTCTTCAATATCTAGATTTTTCCAACAATAATTTGTCAGGCCAAATTCCCAAATTTTTGGACCACTTTGTCTTTTTGCAATATTTAGATCTATCTAACAACCATTTTGAGGGTGAGGTACCAACAGAGGGAGTTTTCAAGAATACCAGTGCAACGTTTATTAAGGAAAATGGAAAGCTTTGTGGGGGTACACATAAGTTTGAGCTTTCTAAATGCAATTTTGAAAAACCTAAGAAGAGGTAGTTGAACCTTACATTGAAGTTAATGATCTCTATCTTTTCTGGACTTATTGGAGTTTCTATGATTCTGTTACTTCGACATCATTTTTATTTAAGAAAGAAAAGAAAAGAAAAGAAAATGCCCCAAGTGACGCAGGAAATTTGCTTTTGAATTTATCTTACCAAAGTCTCCTAAATGCAACCAATGGGTTCTCTTCTACCAATTTAATAGGTGTGGGTAGTTTTGGGTCCGTGTATAAAGGAATTCTTGATGAAGGTAGATGTACAATTGCAATCAAGGTGCTTGACCTTTTGCGTCATGGAGCTCCCAACAGTTTCAAAGTAGAGTGTGAGGCTCTACGAAATATTAGACATTGAAATCTTGTAAAGGTACTCACATCATGTTCTAGCACTGACTATCAAGGTCATAATTTAAGGCTGTGGTAATGGAGTTCATGGAAAATGGCAACCTAGATGAGTGGCTACATCCAACTCCAAGAATAAATGAAACTCTTGAGGAACCAAGGAGTTTGAGTCTTCTTCAAAGATTGAATATTGCCATTGATGTTTCTAATGCATTGGATTATCTTCATCATCATTGCCAAACTCCAATTGTTCATTGCGACCTCAAGCCTAGTAATATTCTTCTTGATGCTGAATTGATTGGATATGTAGGTGATTTTGGCCTAGCAAGAGTTCTTTTTGGTGCTATCCAAGTTTCTTCTCTTAACCAATCAATCTCCATTGGGATAAGAGGAACAATTGGTTATACTCCTCCAGGTAAATATCACTGTCATTTCTTATATTTAATTGTTTTCCTTTTCCCATAATATTCTATTATATTATAAAGCCTTAAGGGACAATTTTAACATGGATGTAGTGTAGCCAGAAGAACGAATTTTATATAACTAATTTCTATTTATCTTAAATCTTTTTCTTATTAAATGCCATTGCAAGTTCTCCTTTAATACCAATAGGTTATGTATCTTCTCCTCCATCTGACACAAAACAAATGTTCACATGACATATATCTAGCCAAACTAGGACTGCTTGAACTAGGACTGCTTTAAGGAAATTAAGCATCACTATTTACACATAACAACCCAAGTGTTGACATGAGCTTTTATAGCTAGCACTTTACGGCCGTGTGCTAATCCCAGTTTCATGAGTGTATTTGAGATAACTATTAATCAAAACATGATTAAAATTTTAACTTACAAATTAAGTTATTGATAATTGCTATCTTTTGAATTCTTTTTATTTTAGGGAAAACGTCATTTAGTATAGTATCATTTTCTGAAGTCGAAAGCTTATTATTTACAATATTGAAATTATCTTCCTTCACTACAGGTGCACAAGGATGATGGCTTATTCACATGGTTGTCATCATGATTTTCTGCTTATGACATATAAGATTGGAGAAAATTATAATCAATCTTATTGCTTCCCTGTTGTAGTCATGTATTTTTGTTTTCTTCTGTATCAAGTATGTTAAATTTTCATCATTAATAAACTTTGTGTTTTAATGTACTATTGAAGATTTTATAGCTAAAGCTTTTTTCTTTTTCTTGTTCTTTTTTTTTTTTTTTTTTTTTTTGAGAAATTTATAGGTAAACAACTATTCATAATATAGACCCTATTGAATTACAATCTTGAGAAATTTTAGGGCTGATATATGAAGACTAAATTTTTGCATAGAAACATGGATTTTTCCATGCAGCCTTAACTATATTTTCTCTTGCCTTCTGTTATGTATGTTTACTGTTTACCTTCTAATTGGGTTGTCTTTGTCAATACGTAACAAAAAGGGGGAGAAATAAATGAAATTTGGAACATGTTTGGAAAATGTTTTTAACTGTTTTTATTTAGGGGGAGATGAAATTGTTTTTGAAAAGGGGAGAAAATAAAAGTTTTTTTTATGTATCTAACTTAGGGGTAGAGAGTTAATTTACATATTTTTTTTATTTGTTGTTATTGCATATTTGTTAATTGTTGTTTATCTGTCTTTATTTCCACACATGCGTTGATGTGCTTTTTTAAGTGTTTTAGGAAAGACAAGTACATTCCGATCAAGACCTTCTGCCTTTTCTTGCAACTTTTGGGTTAGAAGTCTTAGATTGGGTTTTGTGATGTATTTGGGCATTTTATTGGGACAAAATTGCCAAATGCCCGTTTCGGGCAAACTAATCAGCCTTTTGCCCTTCTTCCCAAACTAAATAGGGAAATGCCCCTCTTTTGAAAATCGAGTTTTTAAAAATCGATTTAAGCCCTATAGCGACGTTTTCAAGGACCTATAGTGACGTTTATAAGGACCTATAGTGGTGTTTTGTAACTTGATATTCATGAAATCGAGTTATAGGCAATTCTATTACCTATAACTCGATTTCATGAATATCAAGTTATAAAACGTCACTATAAGTTCTTAAAATGTCACTATAGGTCCTTAAAAACGTCGCTATAGGGCTCCGAAATTTTTTTTTTTTTTTTAACTCGATTTTAAAAAACTCGATTTTCAAAATAGGGGCATTTCTCTATTTAGTTTGGGAAGAAGGGAAAAAAGCTAATTACTTTGCCCAAAAAGGGCAAAAGCCCATTTTGTCCCATTTTATTGTATATGGGCATTATGTTGTTAGGATTTGAGTTTGTAGTGTTGGCAAACCAAGACAAAAAGTAAGTCTCATTGAGTTAGAATGGTGTATTTTCAAGTCCAAGACAAAAAAACTCAAGTTCAAGATGAAAAAATTGAGATGCAATCTGGTTCTCTCGATTGCTCTCAATTGCTATTCGATCAGTCAAAAGTCGCAAATTAGAAAATATCAACAAATGTAAAATGACCATAACTTGACCGTTTCAAGCCCAAATCGCGATCCGTTTTTTACGGTATTTAAAGGACATTATAAGCTAACCCTAGAAGGGTTTTTTAGAGAGAGGAGAGTGCATATTGTGCCTCCAATTGTAGATCTAGGGTTTTTGTACCCAAAGCTCTCTAAAATCTCCTACTAGCAATATTCTTTGAAGAAATTCAAGATCTGATGTTGTAGAAGTTGCTGCATACAAGATCAATTACTGTTGATGGTCTAACCCTTTGGGTGGAATCTCAGAGTCACAAACATGGGTGTTTGTGTTAAGCAAATTCAGATAGAAGAGTCCATGGAGTCGGAGCTGCATATGGTTGTGTGAGTAAGTACTACAAGAGGTAGCTTAAGATTTTAGGGAGAAAATCTATTGTAAACTTCCATTCTATCATAGTAAATTTGTTTACCTTGAGGATAGATTAGGTTAAATCCTCCCCAAGTTTTTTACCTTGAAACTGTTGGTTTCATTGATTTTCCTAGGTAATCATATCTCTTGTCTTCTTTACTTTTTTGCACTTAGTGATATGATTGTTTGTGTTTAACCTAGATCTGAATAATAAACCTAAGTAACTACTTGGTTAATTTATTAGGTTAAACAAATCTAGTTTATAGAGGTCTAAAAGAACAAACAAACACTATTGCCTTTTCCTTGATGTAAGCTATAAGCTATGTGCGGCTTTTTTGTGTTTTCTATATTCATTCAATATTGTCGCTTGCTTGCTGTGATATATCCTCGTATTGTGTCCCCCTTTGAATTATATTTGGGGTTTTTCTTTTCATACTTACAAATCCATCTAATCTTGATGGAGGTCCCTAAAAGAGTAATCTTATTCTGATCCAAAGGATGATTCTCCCTTCAACACTTAAAAATGGGCTATGACGCATGGGTATGTGTTGTGGATTCTAATTGGCAATGGTCTAATCCTAGGGAATTTTAAAAATTTGAACAACTTATTGTATAATTCAAAATTAATTTCATGAATGTTGACAGAGTAATGTGTCAAAAATATTTAATTTTGGTTAATCTTAACAATTTAAGGTGTAATTCAATTAATATGGTGAATTTAATTTCAACAATTGAAGATGTAATTTTAAGTTATTTTGTGAATTTCAACCATTCAAAATCAATTCAAATTAATTTTGGTTAATTTTAACCAATTAAAAAAAATGTAATTTAGAATAACTTTGTGTTGTTTAATAACTCAGGTGTAAGTGAAATTGAATTTTCATGAATTTTATTTATTGAAGGCGTAATTCCAAATAATTTTGGAGAATTTCGATTATTCAAATTCATTTTGGTGAATTTCAGTCATTCAAAAAGCATTTCAAAATAAATTTAATAAATTTTATCCATTCAAAATGTAAATAAACTTTGATGGAAATTTTCTCCTTTTTTTATTTTTATTTTTTTATGTGCACTTGAGCTTTTGTGTCATTCTCTTTAATATTAGGTTCATGAGAATTGGGATTTTGAAATGAACCGATTGGTCTTATCTGGGTCCAGGTATGTGGTTTATGTTACAAAATCATAAACCATATACAAAAAAAAAATTATGTAGTTGCTTGCTCAATTCGGTTTGGCCCAATCACTTTTGACCAAATGCCAGTTTAGAACTGGGCTCATCAAGGATCATTAATCTAACCAGTAGTCAATGTGTTCAGGACAAAGCTTGTTTGGTTTGACTTGACTCATTTGTGATCGGACCTAATCTTATAACTACATTTTTCCTTTTTCCTTTTTTCTTTTTTTTTTTTCATCCAACTCATTTTTCATATAAAAAAAATGGCAGAAACAGTGGGAGCGAAAATGCTCCCATCAGATTTCCAAGTTTCACATTATTTTATTTTGTGCTAATAAAAATAGAATATGAGGTCTTATAGTTGTACCTAGATCATATATTAGGATTTTTTTTTTTTTTTTATTTTAATAGGATATTAAGAATTGTTTGCTTGAACATAATGCTCTCAATTGCTGGTCATCCTACTCTTACTAAACCACTAAGATTTTAAACCCCATTCCACTTTCACGTCATATGTTGTTTGTAAACTTGGTATAGATTGAACCATTCTTTTGGAAAATTTTAGAGGAATTACTGTTGAGGAATTAGTGTAACTAACTAATCACAGACTCACATGATACATGAAGAAATTTGGCGTTATATATTTTTTAATGTAAAAAATGAAAATAAGAAATGAGACTCAATAAATGTTAGTCCAAAACCCTTTTAAAATGATGTAATTGGAGTTGCAAACATTACACTAAGAAAGTGCTATAATTGGACCAAATGGACCGAAGTGAGCTATAGTGGACCTAATGGACCAACGTAGACCAAAATTGATTGAAGTGGACTAAAACAGACTGAATGGGACCGATTGGACTGATGTGGACCAAATAGACCTAAATGGGTAGAAGTGGACCAATATGAACCTAATAGACTGAAATGGGTTGAAGTGGACCAATAATAACCTACTATCATTTTTACCATGAAGTATTTTCCCACCCGTCTATTTGCAACAACTAACAGCCAACATGCAGCACAAAGAAAATAAACCTACTTATAATAAAGACTCTAACTAAAAAGGTATACATAAATTGTTAAGAGTCTTGTATTTCACTAGTATTATCGCTTCTCTTTTATTAGAAGAACTATGATTCAAAGTGTTCAAACCATCCCGCTATTTTTTGTAACTATCAAATTATAAATAAAAAAAAATAAAAAAATAAGTGTTCTAAATAAATTTAGATTTTTTTTAAAGAAAGTACATAAATTTAGATGAACTCCATTAAAGGTACAAAAGTGAAACAAAACCACAAACAAAAATGGAAAAAAGAAAAAGAATATCATCAATAATCCAAGTAACACATACGTTAATGGTGCTATATCACACTTAACTAACAATTTTTTTTTTTTTTTTCTTTTCTTCACTTTCTTTCGCTTTTTTTTTCAACGTATATTGTCCTTCCTTTTCTGGTCCAGTGTAACATTGTGTTTGTGATCCATTTGATCCAACCACGGCTCATCTAACCCCAAATTAGAGATTGATAATAAATAAAAAAATTGGTATCGGTTCCAATTGTGTAATGCAAAAATGGCAAAAGATGTCTTAATTCTTTAAGAAGCCCGATATCCCAAATGGGCACTGGCACTATTGGGCCATAGGGAAACATATCTCTTCCGCCGAAGGGCCTAGTTTCCCATTGATAGCCCATATGATCCCAGAGACATTCCAAGGGCTAGAGTAGTGGGCAAGCCCTACGGTTGTAGAGAAAATCCAACATGTAAGGAATGGGTGGAAGAAAATAATTATTGTTCAATCCAGGCTGTAGAACATATTTGATACCTACAGACTAAACTGACCGGAAGCAGCTACCCCTATATATGCAATGTATTCTCCTTGAATTCCCAAAGCCCGTATGTAAGGAACTTTGTTCAATGCATGGGCCTCTATTTGTAGGCCTTAAGCATATGTTTGGTTGGGATGAAAAGAGTGGGGATGGAAAATGGGGGAGATAAATGAATTTTTCATTGTTTGATTGTGAAGTATAGTTTGTTTTAAATAATTATGAGCTCAAATTTGGATTATAACACTTAAACTGGTTGAATTTGAAAACGGAATTTGTATTATGGCAGATCGAATTTTTCTTAAAAATTGTGTTCGCTACTATGCTAAAACTTTACTAAAAAGTATTTATGCTAAATGAAATTGTGACTGGTTTGCAAAAAGTATAGAATGCAGTTTTTTCCACATTCAAACAATTTTTGTTGTATTTTTATTTTTTAAAATGGTTTACAATGTGACTAGAGTATCTCTCCTCTCTGGTCTATAGCTTCTATTATGCAAAACAATATTAGATCCTTACATATGTCCTTTCCTCATGGAATGCATTTCATTTTCTTAGGAAAAAAAAAAAAATCAGTATAGTCTCCAAGTCCTTGTAGTGTTCTAGATTAGGTTGTATTCACTTTATTCTTTACTTAGTAAAAAAGAATATGATGTCAAATTTTCCTGCATATTACACAGATCTGTGACTAGTATGCTATAATATATGTACAATATTCTCCAAAAAAAAATTTACATAGAAGCACTACATCAGGTTATAGCGCTACAGAAATTTCAGTTGGAATAATTATATTTCCTATAACTTTCTTCCTTTATTTTAATTCTTCTCCTTCTCCTTCTCCATACCTCTCTTCCACTTCCTTCAAACGCTTCTTCAACTAGCCACAATAATAAATAATTAGAAAAGGGAAATCAAATACTCTGACTTAGAATTATGAAATACAAGAAGTGCTAAAAATGCTCGACTGTTATGGGCCACATTGTAGAACATTTGAATGTCGATCGATAATGGGTTGCCAAAGGAATATCAGATTTTGAACTCGTTGCAGAAATGGAAATGGGAAAACAAACACTTGGCCCAATTCGCAAGCTCCAACAAGGTTTACCAGATCTTATTGCCAACTATCACTAGGAGTGTGCATGGATGAGGTTAAGGAGGTTTTACAACCCAACCCATCATGGTTGAGTTGAAAAAAATTCAACCTAACCCAACCCAACTCAACTCACCAAAGTTGGGCTAGACCTATGGGTTGGACAATTTTTTTTTTTTTTAATTGAGCATTAGAACAATACCGATACAAATAAAAGCAAATTTATAACTTAACAAACTTGAGCATAGCACTAAACCAACACAAACCATTTTGTTAGTGTTTCAAAGTTAGTAAGATATTATGTAGTTCTATCCCAACTCAATTTATAAACAAAAAAGTCAATAATAAAATTATTTAATATATTTTTTGATTATATATTAAATATAGGTAGGTCAAGTCGGATTTGGCAGATTTGTGAATTTGCTAATTTGCACCCAACCAGGCCCACCGTTAAAAAAAAATTGACAACTAATTTTTCTGTCACAACATTAGGTTGGGATTGGGGTTACAGTTCATGACTGTCACACGAGCTCCACACTTTTCAAGCATCACACACAAGGAGGAATGGTGACCAACTAGCCTACTTGTTAGCAAAACATGCCTGAAGTGGTGAGCACTATATTATTTGGATTGAGAAGAACCCTTATTTCTTAAAACATACTTTCTCAAATGATGTAATTTTATTTTGTTTGAATTAATAAGAGTTCCATTTTCTATTATAAAAAAAACACTTAAATAAATTTCCTCTCTCCCCCTCCCTCTCTTTCTCTCTAACGCATTGGCAGAGGTAATTTTTTTAATACTCATTCTTTTTTATGTTTTCTTGGTTACATGTTTGTTTGTACGTCTTTATTTTACACAAGTTTATAATTATGAAAGGATTCTCTCTTTAAGTTTAAGCCTTCATTTAGGGGTTCATAAAGGAATGGAATTGAATAATTATAAAGGAATGGAGTGAAACATATTTAATTAAAGAAAATGAATGGAAGAGAAAAAATGGAAATAAAATTAAATAATCTTGTTTGGATGTTTTAAAATAAAGGAATGGAAAGTAAGTAACCTTATTTAAGAGTAACACAGAGTTAAATGAAGGATATCATTTTATGACAATATTACTATTAGAGCCTTATTTTAAAATAAAATGTCAAATATATAGGAGTATTTTGGGAGTTTTAGTAAAAAAATTTATTAAATCTAATTTCATTCCCTCCAATTTTTCCCAATTCTAAAGGGAATGAAAATTTAAGATTTTAAGAGAATAGAGAAGAATGAGTTTTTCCCTCTTCTACCCATTCTATTTTCTCCCACTTAAACTTTCAAACAAGACTTTAAAACTCCTAAACAATGGAAGAAAAGAATATTTTAAAATTATTTTTTCCTTTCCCTTCTTCCAAGCAAGTTGTAATTTGTAAGTTTTCAAAAAAAAAAAAATTGAGAAACCTATTTTCAAAATTAAAACACTATTTTATACTTAGAATTTGGATTCTCAAAATTAAAAAAAAAATAAATAAAAATACTAGAATTTGTGTATAATTCAATTAGTCATTTTGTATATAGAAATACAAAGAAAAAATAGTGATACAATATAAAAAATACAAATAGTTTATAATTTTGTTTTCAAAAAAAAAAAAAAAAAAATTAAGAGTCTCATCTGAACATGCTACATTTCCCAACTTTGCGTGCTGCTCAGCTAATCGACAAATATTATTATGCTCTTTGGCATTTTGTGGATATGAGTCCATGGTCTTGGCTGTTTCTAAATATTCCTCACCTTCTGCTTCACCAGCTTTGGTGGAAACTGGGAGAAATCAATTGGATTTGTGTTGTTGAAATGATTTAAAGTGAAATCCTCTCATCTGTATTCAGTGTAAATATTTTTTAATAAGCATACTCTTGTGTAAATATTATGCAACATATATATATATATATATATATATATATATATATATATGTAAATTCATATTCCCTTCTTCTTTTGTCAAGAAAATTTGAAGAATCTGGTTCTTCTGTTTCAATTTCAATTAAATCACGAACCCATATAGAAATTTTCTACATATTCTATTACACGATTGATTTTTTTTCATTCCCTTGTTTATTTTTTCTGTTAAATAAAAAGAAATTAAGAAAAAAAACAGGTGAAGGAATAGATTAGTGGCCAGGATTGTCACTGAGAACGTAATCTCTTATTTGGTTCTGGAATATATATATATATATATATATATATATATATATATGTGTGTAGACTGATAATTTATAGATAGGCATGCTGTCATTAAGTGTAACGAATGTGTAATTAAACCCGAATGTCATGATAGGGGGAGTTTATATTATAATATATAACAAAGAAGCAAATAATCAATCCTGTAGCTTCCTTATAGCCATCAGGTATGTAAATATTTTTTCTTTAATTATCGTCTTTAATGTACTACTGAATAAGATTTTTGTAGCCAATACTACTCACAATAAAGATCTACAGGCTTTACAATTTACATGTTGAAGAAATTTTAGAGCTAGTATATGAAGGAAACATTTTTGCATGAAAAAAAAAATTACCTTATAGATTTTAGATTTGGTTGAATATTAAAATTTATTTATAAAAGAGCAGAAAAAAATAAGAGGAGGCTTCAGACCATGCTGACGGCCCAACAAACAGATTGAGGCCGACCTGTCCCGTTACAAAATAGAGCCTAATGGGGTCTGGGCTACACAGTGAGCTTAACGCAAAAAGTAAAAGAACACGCATCAAATTTCCTACTCGATAATTTGATGCCTCCCCAAATAGAATCAATGGATCAATAGGGGAGAGCTTCTTGTTGCTGAGTCTTGTTCTGTTTCCTTCTTATACATTCCATATCACATAGAATTATTGCTTAATTACAAGTTGAATTCATGTTGGTCCTCCTTATGAATGCCAAGGTAAAGGCCCAGTACCTTGATCATTTTGACAAAAAATATGTGCCTAAGGCCCTAAATGCATATCAAGGACCAAACCAGGTTCCAATACTTGTCAAGCCAGATGGTCAATGTTAGAGATATTAGGTTTATGTGTATTGGTTCAAGATACCCAATTATATTACTTAGTATATGTATGCCTAATTCTAGCTCTTAATCACCGTATATACCCTATTATATTCAAGGTTCATTGTAATATAAGAATTTAGATTATAATGAAGATGTAGTCGTTAAGGGCTTTCTCTGTGGACGTAGGCCGCCAAGCCGAACCACGTAATTCTTGCATCCTCTCTCTCTCTCTCATAAAATCTAACAACTAGGAAATCTGTGGTGCCAATATAATTGCCTCAAGAAGATAGATCATACAGAGCGCCACATATATTGTGAGGCCCAAGACTGGTAAATCACCTTAGACATTGGTATTGGCCATGGACACACCTTTGTGATTATCAACCAAAAAAAAGAAAAAGAAAGTGTAACCTTTGTGTTTCAACTTTCAAGTTTCAATAAGTGAGATCAATTTCACTCAACTCTCTAACAATAATTAATCTTAAAAGTAATCAACTATTATTTCTTTTTTTTTTTAATAAAACTGATTGATTTTTTTTTTTTTTTGAGGAAAGGTTCTTTACAAATTGAATGAGAATAATTTGTAAAGAACTTGATCTTAATCAGTTTCAATATTTCCTTTTATGGCCAGAGGCCTAGAGTCCACTGCCACAATTGCGAATTGTTAACGTGGGCCTAATTTAAGATCCATATCCAATGAAAAGTGTTGTGCACATTATTTTTATTTTTTATTTTTTTTTTGATTTGATCATGGATAGGCAATCACTCTCCATAACCTTTATTATTATAACAACAGCCTAGCCGAGACAGATACTATATTGGTACATGATTAGATCTCTAATTATGTTAAGGTTGTGATCGGTATACTATATTACAAAATTATGCCAAAGGGGTGAGTTCATGTAACTCTAGTATTTTCTCTTCATCATCAATAACATGGCCTCTAAAATATTAGACCAGTTGAAACCTAACCCAATCGGAACATTAAATTGTTTAAAAGAAAAACATTGTCAATGTTCTAAATCATTGATGATGATTAATTTTCCCTAATGACTTAAGACCTTAATTTGTGTAAAACAATATCCTATGTGTGGTTAAGCAACCATTATATAAATTTAACTTAATAAAACATAATTTTTAATTAAGCCATGCTCATAATACTAGCTTTCTATATTCTTCACAATCGAAATTTATTGTTAATGAGATGCTATATATTATCCAATTCATAAGCTCATTTTTGTTTATAATTTGAAAGTATAAAAAATTTGACACTTAACATTTTATAAATGAGCTAATTCTTAAACTTTGAGGATTTCCTAGTCAGCCTGACATTGAATCAAGCCATTTCTAGTCTTTGATACTCATTTTCTTGAGAGGAGGATAGTCTTGGTCGTTCTCGTTATGATTCAAAAAGGTCGGTGTAGTACTTTAGCAATGAAAAATGATCGGACTGCGAAGACCTGTGCCTCACGATGTTGCACCTAGTCTTTTCGTGTGTGTTTCCTGGCAATTTTGAAATACTCATGGGAATGCAGCCATGCAGGGACAAATTTCACCTACAGCTAGCATATAGACTCAATCATAGATAGAAGAGAATCAGTAAACAGTAGCACAGAAATTTGTAGGAAAAATCCTTAGAGAAGAAGACAACCAAAGGTGTACATATTGTCCAACTTACAACTGTTTCTGATTTGATAGATTCACTTGCAATAGCTTCCAACAATAATAAGCTGGACCCGGTGCATTTGAAAATGGAGGATTCACTAAAAAGCAAATTGTTCATTTAGGTCCCCCTTTTGTTTTGGTTTCCTGCCAAGTTTGAATTGATTATAGGAATGTGATACAGGGACAAATTTTGCCCGCTGCATATACACTCATTGTAGATTAAACTTTTTGAAGCTCGATGCATACATTTAATGCTGCCTTTATTCTATTCTGGATAACAGCCTTAGCTGCCTTTATTCTATACCTCGAACCATTTTGGGAAATTGCAAAGCGAATCTAAGTTAATGTTGAGGTACTATCATTTTAAAGGGCATGACAAGGAACGAGTAGCGTGTAGTCTGTGTAATACTTCCACGATGATTTTGGTTCAGCTTTTTTTAAAAGTTGTGGTTTTAACATATGCAGTATGAAATTGAGAGAATACACTGTTAACTTCTTTTTCTTTTTCTTTTTGGCTGTAGAGAGAATACACAAGTGTAACTTAATCAATGCTTAAGTTTCCGTCCTTGTGATTCACGATTGCAAGAAAAACCAATCAGGATTTCCTAGTCAGCCTGACATTGAATCAAGCCATTTCTAGTCTTTGATACTCATTTTCTTGAGAGGAAGATAGTCTTGGTCGTTATAATTCAAAAATGTTGGTATAGTACTTAAGTAGAGAAAAATGACTGGACTACGAAGACCCGTGCCTCACGATGTTGAGTTAAGTCTTCCCCAGCGAGCCAGCCCCCTCTTTCGTGTGTGTGTTTCCTGGCAAGTTTGAAATACTCATGGGAATGCAGGGACAAATATTATCACCTACAGGTACCATATAGACTCACTCAATCAGTAAACAGTAATTTGTAGGAAAAATCCTTAGAGAAGAAGACAACCAAAGGTGTACACTGAAATCAAACTAGATAACGTTTCTGAATGGGCAATGCTAATCTATTTTAGTGTTAATAAGAGAATAAGAGGCACGTACTATCATTTTAAATGGCATGAGAAGTGCCAATAGAATAAACCCACTATGTTGGCAGTAATATTGATCCACAAGGTTCAATAATCCTGTACCAAATATCTAAATAAACCCAAATGTTCACAATAATTGTGCATAAAGTATAATATATAATTTTAAATTGTATGTACTTGTTTGGTTTAAATTTGAATCTTGAGTTTACGTTTAGGGGTAAAAGAGAAAAACAGTTTATAATTAGTTAGAAAAAAACCAATTAACCAAACTATAAAACATTAGTGGGTATTAAGTATATGTTAATTTGGATGGCTATAAAAGTATTGTATACTATTGTTTTGAATAAAAGATCTAAGATTCAATTCTCGGCTACACAAAAAATCAATTAGTATCTTGATCTGATGATAAAGAGCTATCATCAGGAGCAGACGTCATAGGTTGAAACTTTCTATTATAAGACCAACAATTATTGGGCTTTGCATCACTTGATGGCCTTAGGAAATTGTCTAAATGGCCTAAACCAAAGTCAGTCATGTGAATCATAATAATGGTTTCCTAAGTTAAAGTTCAATATATTAGATTCACAACTTATATGAGGGGATGAAATATTAGAAAATTTTGAATGAGTGACATACATAAAGTCTCATATCTCCATTGCCCACTCTAATTTTCCACCAAGAACTATTGGGTCAAGTTTTGCAATTTTGAGCTTCGAAATCCAAAATCGACTTTATTACTACGGGACTTTCAAATGCTGGTACTGGAAATTGGCAAAGACTAGTGTTATAAAGACTTGGTAATGTCATCAATGCCCAGAATTTTAATATAGTCAATGAATAATAACGAGTCAAAGGTCTCTTAATGTGAAATTTTTACTAAAATATATGGTTTGGTTGTAATCAAAATAAGTGGATTTATTTTATCCAAAAAAAAAAAAGTGGATTCATTCTCATGATTATATTAAGAATTAAATTCAATCATATAGTTTATTAGTCAACATGAATATGCAGCCATATGATTGGTTTTAATTGGGAAACCTAAGGTTTCAGTCTTTCAAACTATTTCACCTATTTAATAAGTTAGATTTAGTCATCTTCTAGAGGAAATACAATAATAGCGGCCAAAGAATGACCCATTGTCAAGAATTCCAGTATCGACCCCTTCAATAAGTTTAGGTCTAACTGCGTACGTACTTCATCAACCACCCACCTTGCGATTTTATTACAACTCAACCTCCAATAATAGACCACTTTGTTAATTTCTTCTTTTTATTTTTTTATTTTTTTTATTATTATTATTATTTTTAAATCAATGAAACCTCCATTGGCTGTCTCGTTATTCCAGAGTTTAATCACCCTGATGTATTGGAAGCTGGCAAAGACTAGTGTTCTAAAGACTCGGTAATGTCATCATCGCTGACCAGACTAATAGCCCATCTGATGGCTTTTAGCTGTGCTGAGTTGTAGCAAGTTTATGGGTCTTTGTTTTCTCTATCCATCAAGAGATAGAGAAAGATAAAGTGCTGTGTGGGTCAATTTTTCGCAATTCTATCCAAAATAAAAAAACTTTACACTTTTCAATATCTCAAAAAAAAAAAAAAAAATCATTTTATATTATAAATTTTACGGGGTCACCATCTAAAGTCTACTAATATGTAACTCCGTGCATATGTACGAATACATTTAAAAATAATCACATTTATATTTGTAAGGACTAAAATTGGATTGGTCCCAAAACCAAATTGGGCTCAAACCTTAACGGCCCAAACAATAAATTTGTAGAGCGTGGATAGAAGAACTAGATCTATCCTAGAAGAAAAACGATTAGATTTAACGATTCAAGACGGTTTGACGCAAGTAAGATTCGAAAATCTATTCTCGGAACAGATTAAATAATTCCTATCATATGGTTCTGAAAATTCAAACAGTGTATAAAACACCCTTGAACGTTTAGATCCCCAATTACAAAATAACCAATTCAAGTTTTATGACAAACAACAAGTGTGCGGAAAATGAATACAAGCTATAAATAGAATTGATAAACAATCTAAGCTAATTAAAAACACATCCACAGCAGAAAATAAAAGGCAAAGATTAAGGGAAGGAAGATGCAAACACAAGGACAACACACGATGTGTTATCGAAGAGGAAACCGAAGCCCTCGGCGTAAAACCTCTCCGCCGCCCTCCAAGCGGTAAGTAATCCACTAGAAAATGTAGTTGGGATACATGAACAGCAATAGACCCTCCAAGCCTAATCTACCCAATGTACCTAAGCCCTCCAAGCTTCTTGCTCCAACGAGGTTACGCCGAACATATTTCTTTTCTAGCTTCCCGGATTTCGCTACTTCACCATAGCATCAACCAATGTAGATTGGTTCCTTCTTAACTGCTTCCCAGAACACCAAACAGCCCTCTCACAGTAATGGATATGGTGAGAAAATGTTTTGGTAAAAGACCTCTCAAGGGTTTAACAATGGAGAGGAAGAGAGTTGAGGAATTTGAAGAGTCTCTGTTGAGGTCTAAAAAGGATCATAGTAAGAGAGGCCCAAAAGAGTGAGTCAGGCCCAAAAGGAAAAGAACAAGCTAAGTCCAAGAAGCAGGTGCAAGGGAACCACGAGGGAATAAAGAGGCCCAGGGGACTCGAAGCCCAGAAGAAGAAACATCAAGAAGAAAAAAAAACTCACGACAAGAGGCTAAGTAGCCAGGATCCTCAGCAATCATCAAGGGGCGCGAATCCTTCCAGGCGCATAGTCAAAGAAGATTAAGACAGCTCGAAAGAAAAAGGACGGAAAAGAAAATAAGAAACAGAGCAAAGAAACACAAGCGCCAAAAGACCCAACGACTCTCATGACACAAGCAGGAAGCGTCCTGGGGGAACCAGAACAAAGAAATACGAAAAAAGAGAATGGCATCGAGTGACTTTCAATTTGGCAGAATGGGATTTCGCCCAGATGGGAAAAAAGGGCAAACAGGGAATTGACAAATGGTGAAACCGAGAAGGGCATACCTCAGCACATCTCGAAGAAGGTAACTAACCAAGGACTTTCAAAGGGATCAAAGCTGAAAGAAGGAAAGAATGAGAAAAACGGGAAAAAAGAACCTGCCGAGTGGAAGGCACGGAACAAGCTCTGTTCGCAAGAAGACAAAACAGGGGAACCGATGGTTCCCCTGGAAGGCCAGAACTTCATTATAAAAAGGAGGAGTAGGTTACGAAGACCAGGGGGGCGAGAGGGAGAGAACAAAAAAAAGAGATTTTCTAGAGAAAAGGATTATCAGTAAATTTGTGGTGAAGAGAAAGAAAACACTAAGGGAAAAGTGAATATTGCTTCTCGGTATCCTGTAAAAGGCCACTATTGCACATACTCTGATTCAAAGAGAATCAAACTTTGCAAGTTTTGAAGGCTGAAATAGCAACTCAAGACTGTAATTTTTGAGCTCGATTGAACCTTGTATCATGTCCTTGTGAGCTTTCTGTAACTTAACAAAGAACATATTAATGAAATATGTCTCAGTAATCTCAGGATCCCTTCAGCATTAATTTTGTGCCTCTTTGTTAATTCTTCTTTTGAATTTACCTTGTTGTTTTTGGCATGTCTTTCAATACGAATATCCTTGCTTGTCATCTTACTTGTATTGTAGGAAGCATCCCCTGTACATTACTTGACTCTTAAACAACCTTTTAGCTGCGGTGAGTCAAGGCCCGGTTCACCAAACCTTCTTGTTTAGGCCCGGGATCCTTGGGCCTGTGTGTCACAAAAAAAGTGACTCTCACATCTTGTCGACTCCACTGGGGACTGGGCAAAGAAGAGGGAAGAAGCAATCCCTTCACAGAGTATGCCTCCAAGACAAAGAAACAACAAAGGAACTAATATGCCACCTACGGCCTCTGAGCCCGTAGGAGAGAACGAGGTAGCTTCCAAGCAAGGAGGCGGGATACCCCTGGTAGAACAGGAGGTTGTGTCAGAACAAAGACACGCAAGGCAGGAACCAGACCTCATGGCCAGGATGACAGCAATGCTGAAGGATCTGGAGCAAGAAGTTCGTCTTCTCAAAGAAGGCAGGACACAGGAAATCAGAGACAATGTTCCCCCTGCTGGTCACCAAGAAGGATCGCAGCCAAAAGGAGGGTCAGCAGTGGGAGGAAGAGCCAACCATCAGTACTTAACACTGGCGGATGTCAATGCCCTCCTGGAGCAAGAAAGGGAAAAACTCTCAGGGGTCCCCAAGCAATTCTCTCGGGATCCCCCGTTCCCTCCAAAACTTCTTGGCAAACCATACCCTAAGGGGTATGAACCTCCAAAGTTCCATCCTTTCGATGGAAGAGCTGGAAGTGCTGTGGAACATGTGAGTAGGTTCATCCACACTATGGGCCCCTATGCAGGTGACAAAGAATTGTGTCTAAGGGAATTTGCCAAATCCTTAGTGGATTTGGCATACACTTGGTACACCACACTAAGACCCGGGTCTATCAAAACCTGGGATGAGATGATGGAAAAATTCTGTGCCAAATATTATCCTGGCGAAGACAAGATCACTTTCCAGAACCTTCAGATGGTAAGGCAGAGACCTGGAGAGGATCCCGTCCAATTCATTAAAAGATTTGAAGATGTGTCCCTAGATTGCTATGGGGACCACGAGGAAAAGGAGCTCGTGGAAACCTGTGTAGCCAACATGCTTTTTGATTACAGGCTCAACCTTGAAAATCTATGTATCACGCAGTTTGCTGACCTGTTACAGAGAACCAGAAGGACGGCGCAAACTATGAGGGCAAAAAGGATGCCTGTGTCCAAGCTATGACAGCATCAGTAGGAGAAAAAAGGAAAAGGCCAGATGGGAAGGTGTTCGAGGAACCACCGGCGATCCCATGTACAGCTGAAGAATTAAGCCATGTCTTAGACAAATGGATCGGAGATGGAGTTGTTAGGCCATTCACTGTGTCCAGGCCACCAACTGAAGAAGAAAGGAAGAACCCTTTATTTTGCAGAATCCATAATTATGTCAAGCATTCCACCAAGGATTGCTGGACCCTTCGCAGACTCTTCCACAAAAAGTTGAGGGAAGGAACCCTGGAACTCACTCAGAAGGAGCCAGAAGTGCAGAGAAACCCCTTGCCTAACCACAAATGGAAAGGGGTGGTAGTAGTAGTAATACATGGGAACCCGGCAGAAGCAGGAGAATCTGAAGGATCCTTCCATCCGAGCACAGTCAGGACCCTCCAGAAGAATCCCAAGTTCAGGTCATTATTCAACCAATTAGGATTTGGACCAGAAGCAAGAAGGGTGGCCACAGAGTCTCTCATGAGCATAGCAGCAGATTCAGGAATGGAATGCTTTACAGCAGAGTCACATGCTAGTCGAGCTTTCTTGGAGACAACCAATGCAATAACCTTCACTGATGAAGACATGGAGATTGAGCACCCAGACCACCGTAGACCCCTTTATCTAATGGCCACTATAAACGACGTTCAAGTCAGAAGAGCACTGGTGGAGACGGGGGCATCGCTCAATCTCATAGCCTTGAGTACCCTGGAAGCTGTGGGCTTAGTTGACAGAAGGATCCTAGGGGCTCCCATGGAAATAACAGGATTTGGAGGATCAGTGGAATCGATAGAAGGATACGTGCAGCTAGCCTTAAGGATAGGGCCAATAGTAGCCCTGACAAGGTTTCATGTGATTAATGCAGAAGTTTCTTACCATGTGTTACTGGGACGCCCGTGGCTTCATAAACATCGCCTTATTCCATCTACGTTCCATCAATGCATTAAAGGGAGACTGAATGGGAGGCCCATAAGGATCCCTGCCAACCGTAATCCTTTTAGCTAAGGGGAAGTGAACTTTGTAGAAACGATGTTTTATGATGAATTGGAGCCAGATGATGAGAGCCCCGCCCCGAGGACCCTTGGGGCACCCATCCTAGAAGAAGAAGAAGGAGGGAGGGGCACCCGCGACCTGAGGAACCTTCTGGAAAGAAAAAGACAAAAGAGGGAGCCCAGCTCTTCAGGATCCCGAGAGTGTGTGGTGGTACGGGAACCCGGAGGGAGGCTAATCTACCGTTTGTGAAGGTGCGCGGGACCTGAATGCATTATGCAGAAAGGTCTCGGACCACCAAGCTGCATGATGGCCCAAGAAGAAATTCCAGAAGAACCAGTTAAGGAAGCCCAGATTCAACCTGAGGAAGAATTAAAGAAAATAGATTTGGGAACCGAACCGGGATCCCAGAAGCCTGTCTTCATTAGCAGTCAACTGGTGGCACAAGAAAGAGAACAACTGGTAACCTTACTTCAAAAATACAGAGATGTGTTCGCATGGACCTATGATGAGATGTCTGGTTTAGACCCAAGATTGGTAGTCCATTCTCTTAATGTGGACCCGAGGATGAGGCCAGTAGTTCAACCGGCTAGGGTCTTCCACACCGAGGTAGAAGCTCAAATAGTTCAAGAGGTCAAAAAATTGCTAACAGCTGGTTTTATCAAACCTATCCAACACCCAAAATGGCTTTCCAACATTGTACCTGTGAAGAAGAAAAGTGGTCAGATCCGTTGCTATGTGGACTTTCGCAACTTGAATAAGGCATGCCCTAAAGATGAATTCCCCTTGCCCAATATCGACCTCCTTGTAGATTCAGCTGCAGGAAGCTCAATGTTCTCATTTATGGATGGGTACAGTGGGTACAACCAAATCCATATGGCTGCCAAAGATGCGGAGAAGACGGCGTTCAGAACTCCAATTGGGAACTTTTACTACACTGTAATGCCCTTTGGCCTCAAAAATGCGGGAGATACATATCAGCGGACCATGATAGCCATTTTCCATGACATGATGCATGAGGAGATGGAAGATTATGTAGATGACATTGTGGTCAAATCAAAGACCAGGACAGGACATTTCCAAGTACTTGAGCAAGTCTTCGAAAGATGCAGGAAGTACAAGTTACGTATGAACCCCATGAAATGCGCCTTTGGAGTGACTGTTGGAAAGTTCCTTAGGTTTCTAGTGCATCACAAAGGCATAAGTGTGGATCCAGCCAAGGCCACAGCTATCGCCACAATGAGAAGACCAACTATTGTTAGGGAATTCAAAAGCTTCCTGGGAAGGGTCTCTTATATTAGGAGATTTGTGCCTGGTTTGGCCTCAGCTACAACAGGTCTATCCAAACTGTTGAAAAAGGGGACTGAATTTACTTGGGGAACGGAGCAGCAGGAGGCTTTCCAAAGAATTCAGGGCATCATGAATCATTCGCCCACCCTCTAGGCACCAGTACGTGGGCAACCTCTGCTGTTATACTTAGCATCAAACTCCCATGCAATAGGAGCTTTGCTGGCACAAGAAGACGACCAGGGAATGAGCAGCCTATATACTATGTAAGCAGAACACTCAAGGATACCAAGACCAGGTACCCCAGAATAGAGAAAGCCTGCCTAGTAATCATCTACGCGTCCCAAAGGCTAAAGAGGTACTTCTCAGCTCTCCAAATCCTTTTGGTAACCAAGTCCCACCCCATAAAAGCACTCCTGCACCAGCCCCTTCTCACGGGAAGAATAGCACAATGGCTAGTTTTGCTCTCTTAATATGACATAGGCATCAGAACTCCCAAGGCTGTCAAAAGCCAGGCCATAGCAGATTTGCTAGCTCAGTTCCCAAGAAAGGAGGAAGGCCCGCTGAGCGAAGAAATCCCTAGTGAGGTAGCAGTAACGGAGATCCCAGGGAAGAAATGGACCATGAGGTTTGACGGGTCGGCTACAGCAACTTCAAATGGGGTAGGAATTGTATTAAATTGTGAAAATGGGGACATCATACCCTTGTCTTTCAAGCTTGGTTTCTCGTGTTCTAATAATGCAGCCGAATATGAGGCATACTTAACCGGGTTGACTATAGCACTCAGCATAGGAGTGAAACATATGAGAGTGTTGGGAGATTCCAATCTTGTAGTCTCTCAAGTGAAAGGTGACTTCGCCTTACGGGAACAAAGCTTAGCAGCCTACAGAACTTGGGCACAGAGGCTGGAGTTGGAATTTCAGACCTTTAGCATAGAGTACACTCAAAGAAGTGAAAACATGTTTGCGGATGCGCTCACCACTCTAGGATCCCATATACCATTTAATGGGAGAGACACGCTGATAAAAATAGGAAGGCAGGAACATTCTATTGTAAGGATCCTCCAAGGGATGTACCCCGGGGAGTCCAAACAGTGGGATTAGAGGAGCGAAGTCAAAGAAAAGATGAAAGAGGCAGGGCCTAGAGGGAACATCAAAGAATTAATGGATTATACTCAGATAGAAGGGGAATTGTATAGAAGGCTGCCAGGTGGAATATTGTCCAGATGTATCACCGAGAAGGAAGGAAAGCTAAAGCTAGAAGAATTGCATACCCAATCATGTGGAGTTGCAGAAAGGGTCAGCCTATACAGAAGGATGCAACGCATGGGGTATTACTGGCCAAATATGGACAAGGAGGCAGCAATTATACAAGAGAAATGTCAGGAGTGTCAGTTGGCAATGGATAAAGAAGAAAGCTATGCTGTATTTATTGCAGAAGATTGGCGGGTTCCTTTCATAGGATACCTGGCTCAGGGGATCCTGCCAACTGACAGAACACTAGCCCACAAGCTCAAGAAATTAGCAGACAGATATTTCCTGCAGAACGACATCTTATTCAAAAAGGGATACAAAGGGGATCCCCTAAGGTGCCTGGGGCCAAAGGAAGCTAGAGAAGTAGTCAGGGAAGTTCATTCTGGAGATTATGGAAGCCACCCGGGGAAAAGAAGGCTGTATAAGCAATTACTGTTGTTGGGATATTACTGGCCAACGATGAAAAGGGACTCTGAGGAGCTAGTCAAAACATGCCATGCCTGCCAAGTCCTAGGAGATGCAATTCACACTCACCCAAATGTTCTACAGGATATGACGACACCATGGCCTTTCCACACTTGGGGGCTTGATCTCATAGGGCCTATAAACCCTCCATCCAACGACTACATATGGATCTTGGCAGCCACCGAGTACTTTACAAAATGGGTAGAGGCCATCCCTTTGAAAAAAGCCACTGGAGCAGCCGTAGCAAATTTCATTCGAAACCACATCATTACAAGGTTCAGGATCCCCAGAAGATTGATCAGTGACAATGGAACCCCATTCATAAACAAAGACATGAAGGGGTTAACTGAAGCATATCACATCAAGCATGGGAGGTCTACCCCATACTACCCACAAGGAAACAGCCAAGCTGAAGCTACCAATAGGGTAATGTTGAAGATCCTTAAGAAGATGAAGCATGAGTATGGAGGAAAATGGAGTGATCATTTGGCAGATGTACTCTGGGCATGTAAGAGCTCTGTAAAGACAGCCACAGGATTCTCCCCATTTTCCCTAGTCTATGGAACAGAAGCTATCAGCCCCATGGAGTTAGTCATTCCTACACCAAGGGTAGTTCTGGAAGAAAGCCAAGAAGAGAGTGAGAACACAAACAATGAAAGGAGGCTGGCAGATCTGGACGGGGTAGAAGAAGAAAGAGAGCTGGCCAAGAAAAGAAGCCAGAGGTACCAGCAAAGAATGACTAGAGCATATGCACAAGCAGTACGCCCAAGAATGTTCACTGAAGGGCAATTGGTACTAAGGATGGCGGAGCACGTAAGGAGGAACCTACCAGGGCCCTCCAAGTTCACCCCAAAGTGGGAAGGACCCTACATCATTAGTGCAGCCTATGAGAGTGGGAATTATTACCATACCAAGGAAGATGGGACAGTCCTGACAGAACCCATAAACGGGAAATGGCTGAAACAATACTATGCATAAGGACGAGGGGATCCCGGCACATCAGGATCCTTTTACCAGCTTCACTACCTGCTAAGTGTTTTTATTTTTATCTTTTTTTTTTTTTTTTAATTTTCCTTCAGCTTTTGTCATGAATTCTGGTCTAAATGATTTTGTTCAGGAACCTATGACAGATTGACACTCTGTGGTCAATACTACACTAAATGATTTTCTTTGTTCCTCAAAAATGACCATATTTTAATGAAGTTTCCTTTTTCTTCAATATTTGAGTCTTTCTTTTAACATTGTAAAATCCGAGTTTGGATATATATTTAAGGATGGATACCTGAGTCAAAAAAAAAAAAAAAAAAAAGAGAAAGAGGTATGAAATACCCTTTTACATATGGCCCAGGATTCACCTCACAGATGATTTAAAACACCCCACAGACAGTTCCAAATGCATAGGTCTAGGATCACGAGCAAAAGTAAAACACCCAAGATACCTAGCCTAGCACTTGGCAAAAGAGGGGAACTTGTCAAAATTCATGAACTGGGACCGTATCTCAAAAAAAAAAAAAAAAAAAAATATATATATATATATATATATATATATATATATATATATATATATATATATATATATATATATACAAAGGAAAAGATACTAGTGTACCCAGTTCAGTACTTGCACAATAAACCACCGGGTACCTGGACCAGAATTTACAGTAAGGCCTGTGGGAACCATGGTCTAGGACTCAGGAAAGAAAAGAGAAAAGTCACATATCAAAAAAAAAAGAGAAGGAAATATATATCAAAGAGAAAGGCAGATTCACATACTAAGAAATTAGAAGCAGTTTTGAAACATAAAAAAAAAAAAAAAAAGAGTAGTGTTCGGAAAAAAAAAAAACTTATACAACCCCAAATTGTCTATAAAAATCTAAAGTAAGCTAAGGAATGAGGCCGGCCAACAAGGAGCCATTCGGAGGAATGACAGGCACAGTTGAAGCAGAAAAAATCCTCTGCCGCTTGACTTTCAAATCTTGTAAAACCTTGTGAGCACGAGCCAAAGTTTCCTCAGCAGCAGCTATCTCAATGTCTATACTCTTGGAGGATTGCCTCTGAAACAGCATATGAGCCAACAGGCACAAATAATCCAACAAGAAAGATAAATTGAACTTGGCCTCCAGAAGGTCTTGGACCACCCCTCTCCACTCCAAAAGCCTTTCTTCAGACAAAGAATCCACAGAAGAATTCCTCAGTGAAACCAGCACAGCACATAACAACTCCATCAAAATATTACCCAGAAAAATGCCCCCCCTGGAGCCACTGGTGAAATCCCCGTGACTCTTGAGCAGACTCTCTAGCAGCGGCAGGCCCTCAACAGGAACAGAGAAACGCAGGAAGCTGCCATAAGAAGACCCAAAAGCATAGAAGTGGCTGGCAAG
The DNA here is from genome assembly GCA_028535165.1 of Quercus tomentella. NCBI lineage: Eukaryota > Viridiplantae > Streptophyta > Magnoliopsida > Fagales > Fagaceae > Quercus > Quercus tomentella. Next base: position 15,201,803 of record JAPQVY010000156.1, read on the forward strand.
AAGGCTGTTGAATTCCAAAAGGTCAAAGCGAGCTAGAAAGGAGGAAAGCCTTGAATCAAGATCTGAGGCAGTCACCCCCGAGGTGTCCCTCATCACTGTGTCACCACTTGCAGAGACTGGAGGACTTGCAGCCTTTTGCTTTGACTGAAGATCAGCAATTCGAACGGATCTCACAATTCCTTCAGGGATAACAGGCTCAGAATCTTTAAAGCCGGCGTCAATATTTGTAAAAAAAAGGGGGAAAAGGAAGAACAGATTTAGTCTTAAAAAAAAAGAAGAAAAAAAAAAAAAAAGAAAGAGGGGAAGAACAAACCAGTACCGGCTTCTTAAGGTGGAGCCTCTTCTTCCTGATCCCTTAATTTCCCCGAAGATTCTAGGAAAGAACATAAGGCAAGTTGAAGGAAGGGTGAAGAACCAGTGGCAAAATGGCTAAAGGAAGGAAGAGATGCAGGGGGCTTCACCATAAAAAAAAAGGGTAGGGAAGGAAAGAAAGGAAAAGGAAACACAGTGGGAGCAGCTCGCACTCACCTTCCGAGCTTTCTGATTCAAAGGAAGAGGCAACACTGGGAGCAGACTTCTCACTGGCTTGACCTAAAAGGAGAAAGAAAAGAAGGAACTCAAAAAAAAAAAAAAAAAACTGAAAAAGAAAATAGAGATGTAACGCTATTTCATGGGAAACATGGCTCACCTGTTTGTTTGGATAAAGGAGTGTCTCCCAAAGTCCCTTTATCTGACAATGTTTGAGGAAACACAATCCTAATGGGACTAGGAGTGCGCTCAAGATGGGGACTTTGAGATGTAGGGATCTTAGAGGCTTCGGGGTCCTGAGAATCCTGGGAACCCTGCATCGATTGCCCGGTTTCCTCAGCCAGGCCACCACTAGGGGGCTCCTCCCTCACAATAGGAAATGCAACGGAAAGGGCAGTAACAGCTTCTTCCGGAATTTTGCTGGTCGTAGGAGGAGACACCTCCACCTAAAAAAAATAGAGGGAGAAGCAGTGTTAAGTGAAAACAACGGGGTAACGCTAATAACGCAGCGCTAGAGCAAAAAGGAGAAAACATGAACAAAAAAAAATACCACGTCGTCACCAGAAGATTGGCTTTTACCCTTCTTGTAATCGGACTTGCGTTTGGACTGCAAAGAAAACCACCACTCGTCAGCAAAGAAGAAATAATTGCAATAATATGAACAAGTGAAAAAAGAGAGAAGAAGGAAAGAAGTCTTGCCCTTCTCTCTCTATCTACAGATTCTCTGGAAGTCTTTTATTTACTACGAGTACGCCCAGAGGGTCCTAAAAGGGGCTGGGATACAAAACCAGAGGAGCTTAAAGAACCATGGACTGAAGCAGTCACAGGAACCTGGGAAAAAGAAGACTCTACCTTGGTCTTCTTCCGGGTCCTCAAAGCCAAAGGTTGCCTGACATCCTTGCCTTCCTGGGATACCAAAGATGCTTGAGATTTCCCAATTTTTCTTCTTTTCGTCTCAGGACCAACCTTCACGCCCTCTGTACTTTCCTCAACATCAACTGTTTTCATTTTTCCTGGCTTGACACCCTTGCCTTTGCCCGAAGCAGTAGCAACACCTATTGTCTCCACTGCACCTTTCTTAATAGGTACTCCAGAGGAAGTGCCAATAATGAGACTGCAACCCAACCAAGTCTCAGGGAAGTCTTGCGCATAAGTCACCCAGCCTCCCCTGGAGGCATGCCACTCTGTGAACCCAACCTTGCTGCTTACGGCAGTAGAAAAAACTTCAGCTGTAGGGAGGGATAAACGCCTATTGAATGTCGGAGCAGAAGCAATACCAAGATTCGGGGTTTCTCGAACTAAACCAGAGCCAACATAGTCAGTGAAAGACTTCTGTATTCTTCTCCAATAACTGGCATAGCCACTAGAAGCAAAAACACCTCTCTGGGAGTTAGGCACCGCAAATTAGGGGCTCTTCCGTGACCAATAAGAAAAGGCCTGCAGCCTCAAGAAAGGATCCAAAGAAGGAAGGGACGGCACCACGTCCTTAAAAACTGGAGGAATGTCTTGGTCAAAACCAAACTGCCGGAGCACCCGGTGTGCTGAATAATGGGTATATTTCGGACCACTCAAAGAGGGCACAGGAAGCCAAGAGGGGCTAGTGCAGGCAAGATAAGCCAGACTGCCCTCATCACCACGTCGCAAGTCATAAGTATTACCTGTAGAAGATAAAAAAGAAGACAACACAGAATCACACGCAAAGCCAGGGCCAAACTCACGAGGAGATCTCCAATGTAAGTTCCCTGCTTGATCGAATAACTCCACAAGATTAAGGCCACCACCTTTCAAGCTAATCCAACGAAAAATAATGGGAAAAGCATCAGTCAAATTGCCACAAAGACCCTTCACTATGTCAGGGGATCCTTGGAATTTATCCTTCACAAATTTCAAATTCCCGCACTTGGCTAAAGTAGCTGCAGAACGGTCCCACATAAAAATCTGAAGGATAGCACAATGAAGAGACGAGGTAATCACATAACAAGAATCACCCTCGGTCTCATCTCCATGAAGCTGATCCAATTGAGAATACACATGACCCAAAAACAGAGGGGCTAAAGGATATTTGGTACCTCGAGCCAACTTGATCGCTAGTGGAAAAAAGGAAGACTTAACCCCGTACCCAGGAAACTCGCTGAACAAGAATTTGCTAAGCCAAAATGCTAGAAAACCAGCCCACCTCACTTCCTTATCCTTCTCACGAGAAAGGGTCATCACCCATCTCCCCATCCTAGCCGGCTTACCACCAGGAGAGGCAGCACGACCACCAAAATGGCCATACAGTTTATCTTCCACCACGAGATCCTCTTCAGAAAGGTTGATATCAAAGGGACTCTCATCACCAAGCACCGGGAGAAGGAAGTTGTTAACCACGTCCTCCAGGGTAATCGTTAATTCACCAACAGAAAAGAAAAAAAGTATGAAGGGAAGGGCACCAATGACGTACCAGATGCCTGAGCCCTTTGGCGTCTCTGAAACCCTCAAGATTTCTAGAAATAGCCACTACCTTTAGGATACCGGCGCGCTCCAAGCGACCCACAAACTCCGCATCAGACAGCTCTTTGTCTACCCAGATGGGCCAGCCTTGGATTTTTCCCGGGACAAAATCAAAGAAAATAGGCACCGCCTCTCGAATTCCTTGTCTAATCTGAAGGTCAAAAATCTCTCTAGGGTCTGGAACCTGGGCGGTACCGGAAAAACCCGCTTAGCCAGAAAACATCCAGGCATGAGGAGACGGAGGAGCCTTGCCATGAGATACATGAGGGACAAACGGACTGGGAGAATACCAGGGATCCCGTAAAGGGAAGGCCGGACGTTCAGTAACCTCGCGAGAATCACTCGGAGCGGAACCAGAAGAACCTTCGCCCTCAGAAGGACTAGGGGTACGCTCTCTCCTTTTTCGAGAAGAAGAAGAAGCCATTGGAACAACACGAGTAATGAGAAGAGAAGAAGTTGAAAGTGTGAAAAAGGGGAAGACCGGAATAACAGAGAAGAAAAGAAAAAGAAAGAGAGACCCAAGAATGAAAGACTCAGAGAAACAAAGTGATAAGGTGAAACGGCTACAATAAAGGCGCAAATAGCAGTTGGGGAAGACAGTGTATGGAAAGACGTGCCAATTGCCAAAAATTTAATTTTGAAGAAAGGATTAACTAGCGGTTATTAATGAAAAATAACGGGAAACGAGAAAAGTGGGTAGAGGAATTTTACCTCAAATACTCAACTGCCACGTCCCGTGCAAAGAGGAAATTGTAAAAAAAAAAAAAAAAAAAAAAAGAGAAACTAAGGTGACCAACAGTAGCAGAAAAAGGCCGGGATCCTAAGTAAGAAAGAAGGGAACCCAGGAGAAGTTGAAAAGGAGGGATCCTACGAAAATCTTAGAAAACCTGAATTACTCACGCGCGGGCTGCAGGCAACCCATGAGCTCGGAGGGCTAAATGTTGAGGTCTAAAAAGGATCATAGTAAGAGAGGCCCAAAAGAGTGAGTCAGGCCCAAAAGGAAAAGAACAAGCTAAGTCCAAGAAGCAGATGCAAGGGAACCACAAGGGAATAAAGAGGCCCAGGGGACTCGAAGCCCAGAAGAAGAAACATCAAGAAGAAAAAAAAACTCACGGCAAGAGGCTAAGTAGCCAGGATCCTCAGCAATCATCAAGGGGCGCGAATCCTTCCAGGCGCATAGTCAAAGAAGATTAAGACAGCTCGAAAGAAAAAGGACGGAAAAGAAAATAAGAAACAGAGCAAAGAAACACAAGCGCCAAAAGACCCATCGACTCTCATGACACAAGCAGGAAGCGTCCCGGGGGAACCAGAACAGAGAAATATGAAAAAAGAGAATGGCATCGAGTGACTTTCAATTTGGCATAATGGGATTCCGCCCAGATGGGAAAAAAGGGCAAACAGGGAATTGACAAATGGTGAGACCGAGAAGGGCATACCTCAGCACATCTCGAAGAAGGTAACCAACCAGGGACTTTCAAAGGGATCAAAGCTGAAAGAAGGAAAGAATGAGAAAAACGGGAAAAAAGAACCTGCCAAGTGGAAGGCACGGAACAGGCTCTGTTCGCAAGAAGACAAAACAGGGGAACCGATGGTTCTCCTGGATGGCTAGAACTTCATTATAAAAAGGAGGAGTAGGTTACGAAGACCAGGGGGGCGAGAGGGAGAGAAAAAAAAGAGATTTTCTAGAGAAAAGGATTATCAGTAAATTTGTGGTGAAGAGAAAGAAAACACTAAGGGAAAAGTGAATATTGCTTCTCGGTATCCTATAAAAGGCCACTATTGCACATACTCTGATTCAAAGAGAATCAAACTTTGCAAGTTTTGAAGGCTGAAATAGCAACTCAAGACTGTAATTTTTGAGCTCGATTGAACCTTGTATCACGTCCTAGTGAGCTTTCTGTAACTTAACAAAGAACATATTAATGAAATATGTCTCAGTAATCTCAAGATCCCTTCAGTATTAGTTTTTTGCCTCTTTGTTAATTCTTCTTTTGAATTTACCTTGTTGTTTTTGGCATGTCTTTCAATACGAATATCCTTGCTTGTCATCTTACTTGTATTGTAGGAAGCATCCCCTATACATTACTTGACTCTTAAACAGCCTTTTAGCTGCGGTGAGTCAAGGCCCGGTTCACCAAACCTTCTTGTTTAGGCTCGGGATCCTTGGGCCTGAGTGTCACAAAAAAAGCGACTCTCACAGTCTCTTATGTAATGATTGTGGATGAATCAATCTTGTTTCACTCTAGGGTTTCTCTCTCAAAATTCTCTCTGGAAGCTCTCTTTCTTTCGTGGGTATAAGGGTTATCTATACTGGGGTGAGAATGGAATGTGAAGAGTTAGGTTTTTCAAAACAGGGTTGGCTCGCGGCTTGGCCTCGCGGCTTGACTGAGTCACGAGATCCAACCGCGAGATAACAGAACGGCCAGTTGTCCTATTTTGTCATGTAGTACTCCAACTAACATGACGCTTCAACTTCTGTCATGCTTGGCACGTGTGCTGCGTCTGGCGGCTTGCAGCCGTGAGTCACCTGCAAGATCCAGCCGTGAGACTCTGTTTTCTTGCACACTCTTGAGCATTTCAACACTCTATCTCACACACTACCCTTACAACAATCCCACCTAAATACAGGGTTACTAATTGCTGAAATACAAGCAAATTTGACACGAAATGAAGCCAACAAGATGGTTGATTAAATTCAACCTTACAGTTTCGTTCACCAATAAAATTGTACAGAAGTTCTAGTCCCTTTTCTTTATTTTTTTCTCTCCCCCTTCTCAGTACGTTTTTCCATGTTATACACTACAATCTTGGTGTCATCCTCACCACACACGTGTAGGTTGGATTCTAGGTACTCCTTCCTGTCTCATCCAGCACCTCCTAGAACCATCAACCAGTAGCTGTAAGGCTGCTTGATCACTGTTCAGACATCACTTCCACATTAATGCGGCCAGAGAGTTGGTTGAGAGGCATTTAATGCGGAGGTAGCAGCTTTTGAAGATATTTGTTTACCTTTCTTTTCTTATCCCTGGTCCAATGTCCCACCCCTAGTTGTGATGTAACTCCGAAGTAAATCCATGGTGATATGGCACTCATATTTACCTCGGACACATGTTGCTGAGAAGGCTTTTGTCCTCGGATGCTTATTAAACTCATCTCACACTGTCTCTACTCCTCTCTTCATTCTATTCTCCTCATAACCTTATTTGGGCCTCCTCGGATGGGCTAACGTCCTCGGATGGGGCCATAGGCCCAATTAATACTGCTTTAACAATACTTCCTAATTAATTGGCCCCCACAATAGCCCCTCAAAATCTTGCTTTTTGACTCCTCGGAAGAAAATGATGATTTTGATGTCCTCATCCCATCTTGTTTTTGGTTTTACTCTGTATTCCTGACTTCCTACATGTCTTTATGTGTGCTCTAGACACGCTCCTGATGCTTCGGCGTCCAGAGCATGCTAGTATTAAATTTTGGCGACACCCCTGTCCCCCACGTTCAACGGTAGGATGTAAATCGAACGGCGGAGGGTTTTTCTTGTTTTACGAGCGGGAACTTTCCCGCTTGTAACTTCTGCGCCACTCTAAATAGCTTTTCAAATCAATTCTCTCTCTTACTTTCAGCAATCGCACAATCCTAGAGCTCATACATTGAACCTGTCTCTTTTTTTGTTTCCCTGTGCATCTATAAATACTAGAATCCTGTCCGAGGACCCTCTTTCAAACATGTAAGTCTTCTTAAAACCTTTTTAGCTTTCATCTTAAACTTGTTAATTTTTCTTCGAAACCCTTTTAGGAAAATGGGTAAGTTCCAATGTCTGGTTAAATCCGAGGAGGGTATGAGAAGTTTCAGGGCTAAGTATAGGATTCCACCAATAGTGGGAGTGAGATATGCGGCCCAGGGGGAGTGGGTTGGCGCTAGGAAAACTGGGGAGGTGGTCATTCCTATGATTGCTTTCATAGAGGGTGGGATGACCATTCCCATGAGTACTATTACTAGGAATTACCTTAGGTTTTTTAGGTTATCTCCCACACAGTGTGCCCCGAACATGTTTAGGGTCTTGGGAAGTATAGAAGCTTTAAATGAGAGAATGAACCTAAACCTGACCCTCCATGATGTGAATTGGGTGTATAACCTGCACCATTTGAAGGGGTAGGGATATTACCTCAAATCGAGGTATCCCGCGGTAAGGCTAATCCAGTGCCTTCCCACTTCAAATAAGAACTTAAAGAAGGATTTCCTTATCTTTTCCGGGGAATGGCACGATGGCCTACCTTGCCCAATGGAGGAGGGAGAACCAGGTGGGGGTATAGCCATAGATTCATGAATTTCAGTTTACACATTTTGTTTTGTTTTGTGTCCCAATATTCTTGTTTCTAATGAAACCTCATTTTAATTCAATGATTTTGCTGATAGGCGTTCCACCAAACCCAAACTCAACTTAGTCAACAACGCGAGCTTGGATAGGGTACTACAAGCCGAAATATATGTGAACGAGGTTGACCGTCAACTCCGAGCAGCCCATCTAATCCTCGGATACACACCTCTCTCGTTCGCCTTTCAAGCTCCCAAATACGTAATCAGAGCTCGCGATCCACGGCTCTGCCGTATCAGCGTTGCCTACCAGGGATTCGTCGTTCCGGAGGGCATTCCACTCCCCAGAGACGCTCCCCGCACCCAGCCACTTTTCGTTGCCATTCCTTCAGTAGGAGCATCCTCATCCCAACTCGTCCTCAGAGAAGAGAAGGACATAAAAGGAGAAGAAGAGGAAGAAGAAGAAAATCAAGAGGAAGTTGTAGATTTGACAGACTCCTCAAAAGAATTCGAGGTTTTTAATCAGACTATACACTCCGAGAAAGATTTCGACGAAATGGGTGTCCAACGGAAACCCTAAAGGAGTTTAATGAAGCTGATAAAGAACCAGCCTGGGAAAGGTGCACCGGGGAGATTTGCACAGTCTCAGATTCCCCCTCCTCCCACCAAATCTCCTCCTTCTACTCCTCACCAGCCTCCTCACCAATCTCAGCAAGTTAGAACTGAAGCTGCCGATTTAAAAAAGCGAAGGGAGCAGAAAGGGAAAGACGTGGTGGATACTAGAAGATCCCGTCTGACCCGGGAGGAAGAGGCCCAACGAGCTGCGAAGCAGCAAAAAGTCAGGCATGCATCTCAACAGGGCCTGGAGAGGTCGAACACTCAGCCCCTAAGCCACAAGCCTGGCTTCCAGCCCCCATGCATGGTGGGGAGCCCCTGAGGATGATCCATCAATCAGGGACTTCAACGGTGGCATTGGGTGCCACGTAGCCTCGGCCGTGGAGGAGGCCTTGCTGCTCCCCAGGGATATGGCCGAGTTGAAGAATATGAGCAAGAATGAAGTCTTCCTTAATTGCAAAAGATACTTGGGCCTGGTAAAGTGTTCATTCTTTTCCTTTTCCTTTTTTTTATTTTTATTTTATTTTTATTTTTATTTACAATTACTATTTACTGATATACACTTTTTATTGGCTATGGTGCTAATCCTTCCCTTTTAGGCCATCCAAAACACTTTTAGATTGGAGGAGATTACCAACAACTGCTATCAGCAGTTGGAAGATGAAAGGAAAAAACGGTCGGCAGCTATACAAACACTAACCATATCCGAACATAATGTTGCCTATCTGAAGAGAAAGTTAGCTAGCGAGGAGCAAGCTCGCCGCAGCGCAGACTCGGCCTTGGAAGGCGTGGAGAAGCAAGTCGAGGACCAGAGAAGGCGACTGTGCGAGGCAAATGACAAACTGAAGGCTGTTAGGGAGCAAATGGCAACCCTTAACAAACAATTGGAGGAAACTCAGAAGCTAAAGGATCAAGTTGAGAGGTCCAAGGCTGAAGCTGAAAAGGCAAGGGTTGAGGCCGAGAAGGAAAGGGACGGGGCCGAGCAGAAAGGTTATGACCTTGGAGTGGCTGAGATCGAGGAAACCCTTAGGGCAGAAGTCCCAGCGGTCTGCCGTATTTACTGTGCCAAACTTGGGATGAAGCCCTTAATCGAGCTGGGGTAGAGGCTTCATTCAAGCTGAGGAAAGCAGAGAATGTGTTTTACCCTTCTACTATTCGAGCCTCGAATCCTCCTTCCACTCAAGATGATGTGGCCTCTGTAACGATTGATCCAAATCTAGAAGTATTGCCTCAGGATCCTCCTCCTCCCAACCAGCAAGGACCAACAAACGAGACAGGTGCTTCCCAAGAAGTATCCTCAGATAAGGCTGCAGCCGTTTTAGAGGTAGGGGCAGCTTCCCAAGGCTTTCAGCAAGACTTGGCCTCTACAGTCATGCCCGCTGAGGGAGCTTCTAAGGACAAAGAGGGAAAGACTATCTCAGAAGCAGACAACCCAGCCAACAAAGCTCCCAAGATTCAAATTAAACTAAAAAAATAAGCTTTCTTTTGTAATACATTTAGGACTTTTGCAAAGGACTTTGTTTATGTTTGTTTGTCGTTTTGTTGTTTTGCTGTTGTTGTTGTTTTTTTTTGTTTTTTTTTTATTTTTTTTTATGGACATATTTTATTGAAGTATGCATTTTTACTTTTTGGAATTCGTTTGAGTTGCTGTTTATCTCATTTTTGTGCTATTCGTTTTGTCATTTTGGTTTTGAGTGGTTTCATCTTGATTGCCCTTTGTTTATACAAAAGAAAAAACATAATTTACACACATTTATAATTGGCAGCTAAAATGGATGATAACCATTGAGTTTATAGCATCACATAGATATATTTTGGACACATACATACCCATTCTAACAAGTTCAACCTTATGAAAACGTTCAAAAGCTGGGTAAAGTTAAGTCTAGAGCACCCCAATATGCATTAAATGATGCTCACAAGCTCATTAGGATTTATATTTTTACTAGGTAATTAAGAACCCTGTGATTCGAGAATGGTACTTAAGGTTTTACTCCTTTGAAATGCCCAAGTTTTTGTAGCACTAGCATTTTAATAACAAAAGGTTGTATTAGTTTAGTTTCTATTGAACCCGTTTAATGCTCCAATAGAGGTCATAATATGTTAATTTCCACTAAGTTTGTGGTCTGAGAAGCCTGACATAACTTAGTTTCTGTTTAATACTTCAATAGATGTCATAGGGTATTAATTTCCACTAAGTTTGTGGTCTGAGGAGCCTGACATAACTTAGTTTCTGTTTAATACTTCAATAGATGTCATAGGATATTAATTTCCACTAAGTTTGTGGTCCGCGGAGCTTGACATAACTTCGTTTCTGTTTAATACTTCAATAGATGTCATAGGGTATTAATTTCCACTAAGTTTGTGGTCCGAGGAGCCTGACATAACTTAGTTTCTGTTTAATACTTCAATAGATGTGGAAACACATGATATATGATTGGCATAAACTAAAAGAAAACCAAACAAGATTACTTTTATTAATAATAATACATCTTGAGATTGTTTACATTCCAAGGATGGAGTACAGCTTTTTCATCTAAGTCTTCCAGATAATAAGCTCCTATTCTGGCTACTGAAGTAATCCGATATGGTCCTTCCCAATTAGGCCCCAATTTTCCCCAAGCTAGATTCTTGGTGGTCCCCAGAACTTTCCTTAGCACCAGATCTCCTACAGTTAACGGCCTCAGCTTTACATTGGTATCATAGTCTTGCTTAAGTTTATGCTGGTAGTAAGCCAGTTGGACCATTGCATTCTCCCTTCGCTCTTCGATCAAGTCCAAAATTTTTTCTAACAGCCCATCATTACCGTCTGAGGTAAATGCACTAGTCTTTAATGTCGAGAAACCAGTTTCTAGAGGGATGACGGTCTCGGCTCCATATGTCATTGAGAAAGGAGTCTCTCCTATTAACCGTCGAGGCGTTGTTCGATATGTCCAAAGGACATGTGGCAATTCCTCCACCCATTTTCCTTTTGCATCATCCAGCCTCTTTTTAAGTCCATTGACTATAACTTTGTTGACAGCCTCGGCTTGCCCATTCCCTTGAGGATAGGCCGGAGTGGAATATCTATTCTTTATCCCTAAGTCGGAACAGTATTGTCTGAAGGCTTTACTATCAAATTGAAGGCCATTACCCGAGATAAGGGTGTAGGGAGTTCCGAACCGCGTAATGATATTCTTCCAGATAAATCTCTTAACATCTATGTCTCTGATGTTAGCCAAAGGTTCAGCTTCAACCCACTTAGTGAAATAATTCGTGCTGACCAACATATACTTTTTGTTTCCTAATGCTTCAGGAAAGGGACCTACAATATCTAAACCCCACTGAGCAAAAGGCCAAGGACTGGAAAGAGGATTAAGAATTCCTCCAGGCTGGTGGATGTTTGGAGCAAATCTCTGACATTGGTCACATTTTCTAACATACTCCTGTGCTTCCTTCTGCATATTTGGCCACCAGTATCCTTGAGTAATGGCTCGGTGAAACAGGGACCTTCCCCCCGTGTGACTTCCACAAATTCCTTCATGCAGTTCCTCCAGAAGTGACTCTGACATCTCGGGATGTATACAAAGCAGATACGGCCTAGAAAAAGAGCGTTTATACAACTTTTTGTCCTCGGATAACCAAAACCGAGGGGCTTTCCTCCATACTTTCTCGGCTTCCATTTTCTCCTCTGGCAATGTGTCGCTTTCGAGGAACTTTAATATGGGATCCATCTAGCTTGGCGTTAGGTTGACTTGATGAACCTGGAGCACGTCCTTCCTCGTTGGGGTAGGGGTGCACAAATCCTCAACGATTATCACCCAAGGCAAATTTCGTGCTGAAGAGGTGGCAAGGGTTGCCAAGGAATCTGCATGGGTATTTTCACCTCTGGGAATATGTGACAAGTCGAAAGATTCAAATTTCGTTTGTACACGTCTAACTTGACTCAAATATTCCTGCATTCTTGCATCTCGGGTTTCTAGTTCCCCTTTCACCTGGCCGACTATCAATCTTGAATCCGAGAATACTTCCACTGCCTTTCCACCCATTTTCTAGACCATATTCATTCCCACCAGCAAAGCTTCATATTCTGCTTCGTTATTCGTAGCTGAGAATCCCAGCCTCAAGGACTTCTCAATGATGATCTTTTCGGGGGATACTAGAACTAGCCCCACTCCTGCTCCCTGTTGGTTTGCCGCTCCGTCCACATATACTTTCCAGGATGAGGCATCTTATGTGGAGATCAAGCCAACCGACTTTTCATCCATGTCACATTGCTTCATCTCAGCTTCTTCTGGGAGCTCAGCAAACTCGGCTACTAAATCGGCAAGGACCTGACCTTTCACGGAGGTGCGAGGCATGTACTTGATGTCGAAAGCCCCTAGGATCATGCCCCACTTAGCAATCCTCCCCGTATAATCCGCACTTCTAAGTATGGATTTAAGCGGTAACTGAGTTAGAACTACTACAGTGTGTGCCTGGAAATAATGTGGGAGTTTACGTGTTGCATGGACCACGACCAAGATGGCTTTTTCCAACGATAAGTATCGCACCTCGGCTTCATGAAGTGACTTACTTACGTAGTAAACTGGTCTTTGAATGCCACTGTCCTCTCGTATTAAGACAAAACTAACTACATGAGAGGCAACTGCGAGGTAAGCAAACAAGACCTCGTCCACCTCAGGACTGGACATGATAGGCAGTCGAGATAGGTACTCTTTCAGCTGCTGAAATGCTGCAGCACATTCCTCGGTCCACTCAAATTCTTTCCATTTATGCAGTAAAAGGAAAAAGGGTCTGCACCTATCAGCTGACCGGAAGATAAATCGGTTCAAGGCAACAGTCATTCCTGTCAGTTTCTGCACCTCTTTCGAATTCCGAAGTGCTTATAAATCGTTAATGACCTTAATCTGATTTGGGTTCACCTCAATTCCCCTGTGAGTCACCATGTACCCCAAGAACTTTCTAGAGCCTACACCAAAGGAACACTTTGAGGCATTTAGACGCATCTTGTGCTTCCTCAAAATTCCAAAAATGCTCGTAAGATCTTTCACATGCTCAGACACCACTTTGCTCTTCACAACCATATCATCAATGTAGACCTCAATGTTTCTGCCCAGTTGTGGTTCGAACATTTTAGTCATCATCCGTTGATAGGTAGACCCTGCATTTTTCAAACCAAAGGGCATCACTTTATAATGATAGTTTCCAATGGGGGTGACAAAAGCTGTCTTCTCTTGATGGTCCAATACCAATGGTATTTGGTGATATCCTTGAAAAGCATCCAAAAAGCTCATCTGAGGATGACCTACTGTTGCATCCACCAATTAGTCTATCTTTGGCATAGGAAAAGGGTCCTTGGGGCAAGCCTCATTGAGATCCGTGAAGTCCACGCACATTCGCCACTTCTTAGTCTTCTTTTTCACCACCACCGTGTTGGCTAACCATTGAGGATAAAAAACTTCCTTGATAGCCCCTGCCTGCTTGAGCTTGGCCACCTCACTTCTGACAGCCTCAGCGTGCTCTTTTGATGGGCGCCGAGGTGGCTGTCTCTTTGGAATAATGGAAGGATTAACATTAAGCTGATGACAGATGAAGCTCGGATCTATACCCGGGGCTTCATAGGCGCTCCATGCGAACACATCAACATTTTCTCTGAGGAATTCCACCAATTGCTCATTCTCTTGCAAAGGCAGTTTAGCCCCAACCTGGAAGAATTTCTTCGGATCATCACCAACAATTACCCTCTCCAAATCTTCACATTTTGCCTCGTCGGCCAGTCCATTTAAGGGTAATGCTGGGGCTTTTGATTGCTATAAACCATTATCGGCGGTAGCCGAGGTCTCCGCCTCTGGCCGATGTTGGATAGCAGCTACCAGGCATTGCTGGGCTGCAGCCTGACTTCCAACTATCTCCAAAACTTGGCCTCCGTATGGGTACTTTACCTTCTAATGTAAAGTAGAGGAGACTGCCCCCAGGGTATGAAGTTAGGGCCTGCCCATAATTGCCATGTATGGAGAGAAAACAACTACAACGATGAAGTCCACTTCCACCACATCCGTACCAGTTTGCATAGGTAGTCTGATCTGACCTTTTAGGACGACTATTCTTCCCTCAAAACTCACCAGAGGGGAATTGTAGGCTGCCAAGCTTTCAGGCTTCAAACCTAACCCCTTATACAAGTCAGGGTACATTATGTTAGCAGCACTGCCTTGGTCAATCATCACCCTTTTCACATCGTACCCGCCAATTCTCAGTGTGACCACTAGAGCATCATCATGGGGCTGTATGGTTCCAACCTTGTCCTCATCCGAAAAGCCCAGAACCAACGAGATGTCCATCCTGGCTCTTTTAGACATTGAGTTATACTCCTCGGCTGGAGATCGGGATACTGACAGTACCCTGGAAGGACAAGATCCAGTCCTCCCCGGGGCAGCAAAAATAACGTTTATTGTGCCAAGGGGGAGTCTCGAAGAAGCATCTCTCCGCGTCTCCGAGCCTACTTGGCTTACCCGACCACTGGAATGATGCAAGAGTTGCTTCAATTTCCCTTCTCGGACTAGCTATTCCAAATGGTCCCACAAACTCCTGCAATCCTCAGTTGTGTGTCCATGATCCTGATGATAGTGGCAATAAAGATTCTAGTTGCGCCTTGTAGAATCTCCTGCCATCTTGTTTGGCCATTTAAAAAATGGCTCATTCTTGATCTTCTCTAGTATTTGCTGCACTGGCTCCCGAAACACAGCATTAACCGCCTGGGTGTTAGCAGAGTTTGACTGCCCTACAAAGTCTTTTCGAGGTTGGTTATTGTTGTACTGGTCCGACCTGAAATCCCTCCTCTCCTGAGGGATTACCTTAACCTAACCTTTCCTTTTCCCTGCAGTTGGTCTTCTTCTACTCTTCTGTACTTGTCGATCCAATCCATCAATTGGTGTACACTAGTAACATGTTTACCAGTTAAAGATTTCCTCAAATCATGCTCGGCTGGGAGCCCGACCTTGAAAGTGCTTATAGCCACATCATCGTGCTCTCCCCTTATCTCATTAAAGATTTCCCAGTATCTATCCGAATAAGTTTTAAGAGTTTCACCCTCTCGCATGGACATAGACAACAAGGACCCCAAAGGCCGAGGAACTCTACTACAAGTAATAAAGTGAGCGCCAAAAGCCCGGGTAAGTTTTTTGAAGGAATCGATAGAGTTAGCCCTTAAACCGTTGAACCATCTCATCGCCACCGGGCCCAAGCTTGATGGAAAGACCTTACACATCAAGGCCTCATCTTTGGAATAGATAGGCATCCTTTGGCTGAAATGGCTAATGTGTTCTACCGGGTCTGTTTGACCATTATATAGGGTGAATGTAGGCTGATGAAATCGCCGAGGAAGACTCGTATCCTCTATATTCCTTGTGAAGGGTGATTTGGAAACTTGGCTTAGCGCTTTGTTCATGGCGTTGTTCCCCAAGCCTCTACGAGATGGACTTTTGTACCTACGTCGATGGCGGTGCTCCTCTTTATAGGAAAAAGTCTCGCTAGGCGGAGTTCTGGATCTCCATCTATAACTAGCACCATCTGTCTCTTCGGAGGACGGTTCGGAGCTAGGCAGGGAACATCTTCGCCGAGTGTGACACAACTCTCTTTTCAACTCGTCAATTTCACGTTGCATGTCTCTGTCATTCTTTGCATGGGAGACATGACTCTTCCCTCGAGACTGACTTTTGCTGGTATGAGTTGTGCGCACACTTCCCTCACGGCCCTCTCTCCGTTCGAGGTTCCGATGCGGATTGCCATGCTGGGAACCCCTTGACTCTGCTTGGTGTAGGTCAGCATCTATTTGGTGCGGTCCTGCTGCGGCTTGGTGCGAACCTGCCTCTTCCATCATAAACGTTATAACCTAATTTCCTTTAGCCTAAATCAAGCTCTTCCCACAGACGGTGCCAATTGTAAGGACTGAAATTGGATTGGTCTCAAACCGAATTGGGCTCAAACCTTAACGGCCCAAACAATAAATTTGTAGAGCGTAGATAGAAGAACTAGATCTATCCTAGAAGAAAAACGATTAGATTTAACGATTCAAGACGGTTTGACGCAAGTAAGATTCGAAAATCTATTCTCGGAACAGATTAAATAATTCGTGTCATATGGTTTCGTTCACCAATAAAAATTGTACAGAAGTTCTAGTCCCTTTTCTTTATTTTTTTCTCTCCCCATTCTCAGTACGTTTTTCCATGTTATATACTACAATCTTGGTGTCATCCTTACCACACACGTGTAGGTTAAATTCTAGGGACTCTTTCCTGTCCCATCCAGCACCTCCCAGAACCATCAACCAGTAGCTGTAAGGCTGCTTGATCACTGTTCAAGCATCACTTCTACATTAATGCCGCCAGAGAGTTGGTTGAGAGGCATTTAATGCGGAGGTAGCAGCTTTTGAAGATATTTGTTTACCTTTCTTTTCTTATCCCTGGTCCAATGTCCCACCCCTAGTTGTGATGTAACTCTGAAGTAAATCCGTGGTGATATGGCACTCATATTTACCTCGGACACATGTTGCCGAGAAGGCTTTTGTCCTCGGACGCTTATTGGACCCATCTCACGCTGTCTCTACTCCTCTCTTCATTCTATTCTCCTCATAATCTTATTTGGGCCTCCTCGGATGGGCTAACGTCCTCGGATGGGGCCATAGGCCCAGTTAATACTCCTTTAACAATACTTCCTAATTAACTGGCCCCCACAATATTTATATAATTTAGAATCTAATTAGATCTAGAATATTTTATTTTTGCATTTAATAATTTACTTGCCACAAAAATTAAAAAATTAGATGGAACACATGCGCAAAATTGAACTCCAATTAAAATTCAATTTAAAATCTAATTGAATTTAAACTCTTTAATTTTTGCACCTAATAATTTACTTGACACACAAATTTAAAAATTAGATGAGATACATGGCGCAAAATTAGTCTCTAGTTTAGAATTTAATTGGATTTTCTCATAGGTTTGACCATAGTTGTCAAAACGTGAATCGTATTGTGAATCGATTTTTAATTTTTTCGTATCGTGTTTCGTAAGATACACAAACACTTAATAAAATTTATAAAAATACATATATAAATGGTATATTCATTATAAATTTTGAATATATTTAACTAATAACTAATTTATTCATCATTTATGTAATAATATTTAACAAGCTAGCTAAATAAATCAAACTAGCATTTGTTTATAACATACACATTCAAATTACTTAAATTCATGACTCTAAAAAAAAAAATTACTTAAATTCATAAGTAATAATATATTACAAATGACCCAAAAATAATAATTTATTTTCATCATATTCATTAAATTACCTAGTCAACTCCATCTAAGTCAACGCTATCATCATATTTATAATTTTGCAAATTTATTTCTTTATTAAAATTTTCTTCATCATCATTCATCATTAACATTTACTATCTCTTCTTGTTCTTTTTATTTTAATAATTTTTTTATAGTTTTTTTTTTTTTTTTTTTTTTTTTGGCATTCTAGTTTCTTGGACTTGTGACAATAATGATAAAAAAAAAATTAAAAAAAAAATTTTAATATTAAAGTGAAAAATAAGTGTGTACTATGTAGTCCAATTGTAGGAGAAAGGAGAAAAAAATTATAAATATGTTATTTTAGTAGGTAAAATTAAGTAAACTAATAATTGTATGTTAAAAACAAGTTTAACAACTTGTTAGATTCAAATAAAAGTACAAATTTTGACAAAAAATCTTATTTTAAAGCATTTGTCTATGTATCGTACAATATGTATGATTTTATGATATGATACAATTCATACGATACGCACACTATATCGTACGATATGTATCGCGTATCATATGATACTGACAAGTATGGGTTTGACTATTAATATATATATATATATATATATATATATATATATATATATGTATGTATATATATGACTTATAAACTTGAATTGTTTTTAGTTATTAAAAAAAAAAGGCTCATAAATATAAAATCATTCAAAACTTATATTTTTTTTTATTGTTTACTTATATTGGACTCCTCTTTTTTTTACACTAAATTTACTCATTTGACACAAAAATTAAAAAAAAACTTAGATTAGATGAGATACATGGCACAAAATTAAACTTTAATTGAAATCCAATTTTTACATTGAATTAACTCAATTGGCACAAAAATTTAAAAACTTATATTAGATAGGACACATTGCGTAAAATTAGATTCTAATTTAATTCCAATTTAAAATCTAATTGGATTTTCTTTTAGTTTTACCTATTATTACATATAGATATAGATTACACGGTCTGATTAATTAAAGATAATCAAACCGACCATAATCCCCAAAAGTTTCTTGCAATCTTGGATTGGGACCGATCATTACTAAATTCTCACACCAAACTTCTTCTCTCCCGCAATAAACACTTGTACCAACTACCAAATGCCTCTTCAAGTTCAAAGACTTCAACCATATTGCATATGGGGTTTTCCCACTGGAGTTCAGCACAAGGAAGTCAATACCGTACCGGAGGCTGTACCGGTTTGGCCAGCAATACGATATATTTCGGATATCGGTCAATACTGGTGTACCGTTTGCGATTTACTGTTATTTTTTTTATTTATAAATATATATATATATATATATGTATATATATATATATATGTATATATATATATATATATATATATATGTATGTATGTATGTGTGTGTGTGTGTGTGTGTGTATTATAATAAATATAAAAGTTTATCATAAAATATTTCCTCAATTCAAAACTAATTATTCATGGTTTTAGACTTTAGTATCAATTAAAAGGAAAAAAAAAAAAAAATAGAAAGCTTAAAAAGTTACCATTGCATACTAAGAAAACAAATAATACTCATAAGTTAATACAAATAAGTTACCATTCTGCCCTAACAAAAATTCAAAAATTAGAAAACTTAAAAAAAAATAAAATAAAATAAAATTTCTGCATCGGCCGGTATGCCCGATATAGGCTGGTATTGCTCGAAATTGGCCGGTATGGCCGGTATTTAAACTAATACAAAACGTTGATATTTCGATACCGGTATATATACCAGTACGGTACATATACCGGTACGGTACATACCGGCCGGTACGGCCGGTACCAGTACAGTATTGACTACCTTGGTTTAGCACCACCATCCTCATCTCTTTTTCATGCATGCATGCTTTTTTTTTTTCTTTTTTCTTTTTTCTTTTTTCCTTTTGCAGGCTTTTATTAATTCTTCTCAATAAATCAGTTACAACTATAAGATACCATCTCAACTATATAATAAATAATTTCTTAATTACTTCTTTTGTTTTATATTTAAAAGAGTAATGCTGGAGGTACAAACTTTTTTACAAATTTTTTATACAAACTGCTGATATGATGAGTAGTTATTAATAAATGAAAAAGTAATGTTAATGGTAGACCTAAAAGAAAAACAATAAAAAACTGACCACATCAACAGTTTGTAAAAATGTTATAAAATAATTTTTGACTATAATATTACTCTTTTTAAAAATCCAATACGTCAGTTAGTAATTTATTTTAAAATATATATCAAATTTTTTTAATTATGTAGTAATATTTCTTGGGAGACCACAATTCAATTCCCTATAACCACTCACATGGGGTGCGATGTCAAATACTATAAAAAATTTGAGTGTATATCACTAATTTTTTTTTTTTTTTTTAGTGGATTGACATAGCTAATGGTCTGACAAACAATATTAAACCCAAGGTTATGAGTTCGAATAGAGAGAGTGTCGTTATAAGTGAGAGATTGTTGGAGAATCACAATTCAACTCAAAAAACAAAAGCACCATGTAAAGGTTGCGTTTATTGATATTACTAAAATACTAAAATACTGGTTGGTACGCTTTCGGAAAATCTTTGCAAAACTTACCTAATCAATGAAATAAAAAACTAGAGTCAAGATGTACTTTTGAAAAATCTTGGCTAGCTATTGAGATTTAAAAAGCATATTCCTTTTCAACTTTTAAAAAAAGAAATTAAAAAAAAAAAATCACAGAAAAATGGTTGTTAGGCTTTCTGCTGGGAAATCTTTTTTTTTTTTTTTGGGGGGAGTGTAAGGTCTTGCATCATCAACTTTAGATTTTGCAATATCTCAAAAGAAATAAAAATAATATAATAAACTTTAGATTTTGCAATATTGATGAAAATCACAAATGGGTTCCAACTCCTAACCAATTATTTAAAAGCAACGAGCATTTATAAATTCCAGTCAACACAATTATAGCGCAATCAGTAACCCCTTTCTTCTTCTTATTTTATTATTATTTTACGTTAACAGTTATTTTTTCGAAAAAATATAAAAAAATTGTCAACAAAATTAATTATTTTCTTATTTTCTTATAAAATATTTTTAAAAATAGTTTCTAAACAAATACTCTTAATCTTAAGACATGCTTTAACATCTCTCTCTCTCTCTCTCTCTCTCTCTTTTCTTTTTTAAATTTAATAACAAATATTATAGAATTACACTTTATGACCTCCGCTTGGACTTTACGATGATTGTCTTTGTTTTTTATATCAGATTATAACACCAATTAATTTTTTATATTGGATCAGCCAATTTATTATTAATTGCCAACAATTGGCAACTCGAATTAAACAATACAAACAAAAAAAAAAAATGATGTTACCTAAAGTTAAGACGTTAATTAGTGTTTTGTCTTTGATGTTTCATATGAGTAATTATAGTCCATAAAGTTTTTAAAATAAGTTATATTGATCATTTTATTTGGTTCTGTTAATTTCTTTGTGCAAGCAATGAGATGACCTATTTTTAATAACATGACATTTATTTTTTTTTAAAATAAAGTGGCTTTACCCAATTCACTCACACATATCCCATCATTGAGGAACTATGGAAATAAAATACTTATAGCTAAAAACCTGTCACTGTAACGCTCTTCCAATAACTCTATAATCACAAAATATTTTGGTTTTACTGAGTGGTAAATTGAGAATCGTATTTAAAAATAAAAGGCAGTACTGTTGTAGACCCAAGTGACTAAGTCTAATTCTTAAATCTAAGTTGAAAGTGAATAATTCTTTCGACTCAATGACATTAGAATTAACTTAGTTGAAAGTAAATAATTGCTAAACAGACTAAATCGAAGTACTCTGATTCGAAGTAAAACAAATCGAATTAAATTGGATTGAAGTACTCTTCTTCCTATATTTTATCACGTTCTTACTTTATATTTTTATATTTGTTTATATGTAAAAGAAATTATATAAGTGTATATATATAAACCGATTAGTATCTTAATCTAATATAAAAAACAATTATTATAAAGTGAAAGTCATCATTTAAAATTCTATCATATCTATCAAATATATATATATATATATATATATATATATATATATATATATATATATAAAATAAAAAGAAGAAGACGAAATAAAAAGGCAGAGGCACATTTACTAAAATACTAATATAATGGCTGTTAAGTTTTCGGAAAATCTTTGCAAAACTTACCTAACCAATGAAATAAAAAGGCAGAATCAAAAGATACTTTTGGAAAATCTTGACAAACTTGACTTTAACAAATGGATTTTGCTGGGTGAGTTTCACACATGGGTTGATACCCAAAAAAAACAATTCACACGTGTTCCAATTTCAACCAAGCAATTCACACATGAGTTCCAACCAACCAATTATTCAAAAGCGACCAGCAAAAATAACTTCCCTTGAACAAAATCATGGTACAATCTGTTGTAAAACCAAAAGGTGCTTGACAACTCCTGTAATTCCACTTGTTTGGAAACTCTATAAAAAAGAAAAAGTTGCACGGGAGAGTGCTCAAGGTAGCAACCAAATATTTTATAGTATAAGAGAAAAAGTTTTGGAGACTGCTCAAGGTAGTAGCCTTACTTATGAGAGTTTTGTAAAAGGCCATAGCCTTATTTGTGAAGAGTTGCATGGGACCACGTTAACCTGAAAAAAAAAATATTATTATTATATATAAAATTTACAAAATTATGTTTTTTTATTCTTAAAAAATATTTGTGACCACCATAAACTTTTTTAGACCCAACATAAATAAATTTTAGACAAAATTTGACAACAAACTTTGTTGTCGACTAAGACTATAACTTCACTCAATATTTTTTTATTAGATGTAAATTTTAACAAATCTATCATTGGATTACATTTTCTTCTTATATCCTCTATACTTGTAAAATTTCGAGATCAATAGTTATGTCATCAATCAAATTTATAAATTTCGAGTTTTTGTAGTCTAAAATTATACATAAAAAATTAGTTTATAGATCAAATAATAAATAACATCTAATTGACATGAATTTGACATGTGTTTTAAAAACATAAAAAACATGCAATTTAATGATTAGATTTTCGAAATATGTAATCATGTTAATTTATTTAGTGAGAGTTGTAGCCCTACAACTAAGTTTGTAGCCAAACTTTGTCCTTAAATTTTGGTCTTGTTAACAATATATTAGGTCCTTACAAACAAAAAGAAAAAGCCCAAGAAAATTTTTATCTAACTAAAATTTTGTAAATGATGTAACTTGCAACATTGATAACGAGACTATCATGCAAAGACTTCAAAATAAGAAAATTTGTAAAGAAAATGGTAAGACTTGTGTATTTATGTGTGTGTGTGTGTGTGTGTGTGTGTGTGTGTGTGTGTATTTGTCAATATATGAAGTTTTCTTTTCATTAAATTTTGTATAATTTCAGTTTTTTAATGACCACCCTAGAAACTATTCCTGGAGCTGCCACTAGCCATAGCCTTTGTTGTTGACCACCATAACTTTAGATTACAAAAACTTGGAATTTAAACATTTGATTGATGACATTGCTATTGATCTTTTATCTTTTAGAAATTTTGCAAGAATGGAGGATAAAAGAAGGAAATGTAATCCAATGGTGAATTAATTTATTGCCATTTATTTGCTAATAGTCTTTTTTTATAATATGCATTTTTATATAGAAAAGAAAAACATACTAATTGCCCTAATTTATTTTCCAAATTTCTCAAAATTCCCATTTTATTTTTGCCAACTTTCTTGGGTCCCAACCCTAGCATTCCATTCATATAAATATGTTTAAAATTATGGATGTAAATGAATCAAGCCATTCATAAACAGCTCAAACTTGGATTTATAAAAGACTTGTTCGTATTTGTTTGTTTATAAATGAGTCAAACTTGAGCCTTAATTTTAGGCTTGCTTAATAAACAAGTTTAGCCCCAACCAAAAAAAAATTGTATATGAACAGACTTTTAAACAATAGGGCTTGATGAAATACAAGATGGGTATAAGCTTGTTTATGGGTTTGGTAATGAATTTGTTATGATCTTGAAAAATAAACTCATATCTTATAAACAAGGGGAAAAAGTATGCTTATTCATAGAAAACTATTAATCTCTCAATAATTACTTTCTTATTTTATCTTTGAAATTGGTCAAGAAATACTTTTTTTTTTTTTTTTTGATACAAGATAGAATTTCTACTCTAGCCTAATCAAAGTATATATATGTGTGAAACTCTCTCCTGAAGACTTGAACCCCGGTCTTGGCCCCCACACCCCACACCCCACAAGCACTTATACTTGTGGAGTGACTATCGAACCAAGGGTGTGCGGTGGTTGGTCAAGAAATACTCATTACTTGAGAATAATAATAATATTAGTTATAATGTTGATGGCTAGGGTCACACATGACTTCTATTACACGCTCATTTTTTATATATATTAATGGAACAAATCAACCGAAGTAATTTTTTAGTGTTTCCCTGTCGCTAAGAAAGGTGGCTCTCATCTTCTCTTAGGCTGTGGAAAAGTTTGTCCCTCTCTGTAGGTGCGTTTAGTCCTTCCAAGTGCTAAGGTGCTTGTGAAGCTTGTGGGGTTTTTTTGTGGGTTGTGGGAAACAGTTATTTCCTTTTGTTTTGTCAAACGGTGGGGACATTCAATATGGATGAACTCTCCAGGTCTTGGGGTAAACTCACCCAATCGGTAAAAGAGAATGTTGGTATTGTTCTACCTAAAGTATCAAGAGTGAATGACTTTATACTAGCTGCAAAGTTCTACACCGCCGTTGGTAGGACTCTTAAACTGTTGTGGGGGGTTTGTGACGGAATGAGGATCAGAAGTCAAAATGATCATAAGGTTATCTATGTTCCTAGATCCTATGATAAGTCGGGGTTAGAAGAAGATAAAGGTGGTGGCTCGGGGAAGAGTGCTCAAAACGCGGAGGGGGAAACCAGTGTGCATGCGGGGCCGGTAGAGGTCACTGTTCCGATGGATAAAGCTATCTCAGACGTTTCAGTGGAGAGGGTTTGAATTCACAGCTACAATCCGATAACGGCCAAAAGGTTAATGTCGGTGAGTTTTTTCTTCGCACCTTAACTTCTCCTCAAATAAATATCACAGCGGGTTTAAGGAATAATCAGCATGATTTAAGGAATTTAATGGCTGGAAATTATGGGAATTTGATGGCACGATATGAGGGGGAGATATTATCTATTTATGGGGGCTTGACTACAAAAATGGGGGTGTCACGTGAGTGCCATATTAATCATCTTAATGGGCACGTTGAGGAGGATGACATGGAACAAAATGAAGATGAGTCAGAGGGCAAGGGTAAATGCGGGACTTAACCTAAGTATACCAGAGGCTAACGCTACCTTAGGAGATTGTAAAAATCAGGTTTTAACAATCTTACATGAAATTGAAGTGATGTAGGCAGTGGACTGGGTGGACTGTAAGCCAACAACCTTTTGTGATCTAGAGAGTCAATCAAAGAAGACGATAGTCACTCGAGGTGAGGAATTTCAGAATAATGAAGTGGTGGAGGCTGGTGTCCAGCCCCGCCAAGGACAATGAGTATTTTATGTTGGAACTGTCGGGGGCTTGGGAACCGCTAGACAGTTCAAGAGCTCGAGGACTTGGTTCGGGCACAAGATCCTGCGGTTGTGTTTTTAGTTGAGACATGGCTGCTTAATGCAAGGCTAGGAGGAATTAAAGAAACATTGCAGATGGGGGATTTTTTTGGAGTTTCAAAAGTTTCATTGGGTGGTGGTCTGGCCCTTTTTTGGAAAAAGGGTGTTGAGGTGGATGTTGAATCGTCTTCGTTAAATCATATTGATGTCTTAATAAATAAAGGGAAAGAGGATGAGTGGAGGTTTACGGGTTTTTATGGTGCTCCGGAGGCTCAAAAAAGGGTGGAATCGTGGGATTTGATAAGAAGTTTACATAATCGGTTCCGGGTCCCTTGGCTTGTTGCAGGTGACTTCAATGAGATTACCAAGTCTTCGGAAAAGAGAGGTGGAAGGTTACGTCCATATCTACAAATGCAAGATTTCCGTGATGCGTTGGATGAATGTGGGTTGATGGATTTGGGTTTTGTGGGAAACAGGTTTACTTGGTTTAGGAGGTGTGCAAATGATGTTTATGTGTGGGAAAGACTAGATAGAGGGGTAGCAACAACAGAGTGGTTAGACAAGTACCCAGCTGCTCAAGTTAATGTGTTGGAGTCTGGTTCATCAGACCACAAACCAATTCTCATCTATCCGAATGGGGTGCCTATAAAATTAAACAAGCCATGGCGTTTTGAGCAAGTTTGGCTTGAGGATGAGGGGTGTCATGACACGGTGGCAAGTGCATGGAGGGAGGGTGAGGGAGACTTGCCAATGGGTAGGGTGATTAAGAAGGTTGGGAGCTGCCAAGAAAAATTGAAAAGATGGAGCCGGTGTTGCTTTAGTAATATCACATGGGAAATTGCGGAAAAAAAGAAACAGATGAAGCATGTGGAGAGAACGGCGATTAATGGGGGGGATGGGGCTGCCTTGGTCAAATTGAAACAAGATTTAGCAGGTTTAGTGATGAAGGAAGAAAAATTGTGGCATCAACGTTCTAAAACCCATTGGATGAAAGAGGGTGATAAAAATTCCAAGTATTTTCATCATAGAGCGTCCCAAAGATATAGGAGGAATCAGATTGTGGGGTTAAGGAATTCAAGGGGTGTAATGTGTATGGGGGATGATAATGTGGCCAGTTTGTTGGAAGAATTTTACAAGGAGCTATTTAAAACCTCAAATCCGTGCAATATGGAGGAGGTAGTGCAGCACATGGGTAGGGTGGTAACGGAAGAGATGAATAAGGTATTGGTGGAAGAATTTACACGTGCTGAGATAGAATTGGCTCTTAATCAGATGGCACCATTGAAAGCACCAAGACCGGATGGGATGCCACCTCTCTTTTATCAACACTATTGGCCAAGCATTGGAGATGAAGTATCCGAGGCAGTTTTGGATTGCTTGAATTCCGGGAAGATGCCATCAGGTTTGAACCATACATTCCTTACTCTTATTCCAAAAGTGAAGAGTCCTGAGAAAGTTTCTGATTTTAGACCTATAGCTCTTTGTAATATTTTGTATAAATTGATATCCAAAGTGCTTGCAAATAGGTTGAAAAAAATATTGCCTCTAATTATTTCTGAGTCTCAAAGTGCTTTCCAAGCAGATAAAGCTATCTCAGACAATATTTTAGTGGCTTTTGAAACTTTACATCACATGCAAACCAAGAAAACCGGAAAACATGGGTATATGGCAATGAAATTGGATATGAGTAAAGCCTATGATAGGGTCGAGTGGAATTTTTTGATAAAAATTATGGAGCGGATGGGTTTTCACCCAAAGTGGATAGGGTGGATTTATGAATGTGTGAGTACGGTTTCCTTCTCTATTATGGTGAATGGGGAGCCTAGGAGGCATATTGTACCCTCTAGGGGTTTGCGACAAGGGGACCCTTTATCTCCGTATCTTTTCCTCTTATGTTCTGAGGGACTTAATGGGTTGATAAATAATGCGGTATATGAAGGAAAAATTCAAGGTTATTCTCTTTGTAGATATGGTCCAAAGATATCTCACTTGTTCTTTGCAGATGACAGTTTGCTATTTTGTAGAGCGAGTTTGGGGGATGTCACTACCATCCAAAATATTTTGGAGGTGTATGAATCTGCATCTGGTCAACAAATAAATAAAGAGAAAACCACTCTCTTCTTTGGCTAGTCTGTTAGTGAAGGGGTAAAGAATTCAATGAAAGAACTCCTTGGGGTATCAGAGATAAAACAATATGAAAAATATTTGGGCCTACCAGCAATTGTGGGGAAAAATAGAAGAGCAAGCTTGAACTACATAAAAGATTGAGTGTGGAACAAATTGCAAGGGTGGAAGGAAAAACTCTTATCTCAAGCCGGAAAAGAAGTGTTGTTAAAAGCGGTGGTACAAGCTATACCTACTTTTACAATGGGGTGTTTCAAGCTCCCGATGGGATTATGTAGGGATATTGAGATGCTTATTCGGAAATTCTGGTGGGGACAAAGGGGGGAAAGAAGGAAGATTCATTGGAAAAAATGGGATTTACTTTGTAAACCGAAGAAAGAAGGTGGGTTGGGCTTTAAGGAGCTTGCAAAGTTTAATGATGCAATGTTGGCAAAACAGGTATGGAGACTTATCCATGACAAAAACTCCTTATTTTATCGTGTGTTCAAGTCAAAATACTTTCCAAATGGTACCATTTTTTATGCCAATCAATCTTCGGGGTCATATGCTTGGAAGAGTATCTTGAAGTCTAGAAAAGTAATTTCCATGGGTGCAAAATGGAGAGTTGGGGATGGTATGTCCATCAGTGTTTTCAAAGACAAGTGGTTACCTGATGCCGTGGGTGGGAGAGTGATTGAGGCAGTTCAAGGAGTGGATGAAAGCATGATGGTGGCTGACTTGATTGATGCTAGATTGGGATGTTGGAAAAATCATTTAATTGATTCATGCTTTATACCTTCTGTTGCAACAAGGATTAAAGCAATTCCTCTATCTGACTTACCACAACCAGATATGTTATATTGGGCTTTTGAAAGGAATGGAGCTTATTCAGTTAAATCTGGGTACCGTGCTCTATGTGAGGAAGAAAGGAGTGGTGAAGCCTCAAGTTCAAATTTGGGGCTGGTAGCTGGGTTTTGGTCGAAATTATGGAAGCTAGGTGTACCAGGGAAAGTTAAGCACTTCCTTTGGAGAGCTTGTACAGATAGCTTGCCAACCAGAATTAACTTGATGAAAAGGAAAATTTTGAATGATCCGATCTGCCATCTGTGTGGCCGAGCTGATAAAGATACACTCCACGCAGTGTGGGGCTGTGAGGCTGTCAAGCAAGTATGGGACTGTGATTTCAACTGGGTGAACAGATTTAAAGCAGCACATGGTTCATTTCAAGACTTGGTAGAGATGGTCTTGTCAAAACCAAGAGTGCGTGAAGATTTTGCAACAACAGCATGGTTTGTATGGGCACATAGAAACAAGTCTAGACTGAATGA
This sequence comes from Quercus tomentella, assembly GCA_028535165.1. Taxonomy (NCBI): domain Eukaryota; kingdom Viridiplantae; phylum Streptophyta; class Magnoliopsida; order Fagales; family Fagaceae; genus Quercus; species Quercus tomentella. The sequence continues at coordinate 15,230,119 of JAPQVY010000156.1, forward strand.
AAAAACAATTCCACTCAATGGTATTAGAGAGGCAGTACGAAATTTTCTGCACCTGTTTCAGTCTTGCCGTGAACCACTTGTGAGTTATAAGAAGCAAAGACGACGCAACTGGATACCCCCGAAATCAAGCGAGTATAAAGTCAATTTTGATGGAGCATTGTTTAATGAAAGTGAGGAAGCAGGTTTGGGCATTGTGGTACGTGACTCAGGAGGATTAGTTGTGGCGGCAATGGCAGAAAAAATAAGCAAGCCGCATTCTGTGGAGTGTCTTGAGGCACTGGCAGCAAGGCGTGCGGCGATTTTTGCAAAAGAAATTGGGTTACAACAATCCCATTTTGAAGGTGATTCAGAAACAGTCATCAAAGGGCTGTTGGAGGGGGGTATGCAATCCTCATCTATAGGGCATTTGTTTGGAGACATTTTATTTCATGTTAGCTCCATGCGGAGTTTCTCTTTTGCTCATGTTGTAAGGCAAAGTAATGCGGTAGCACATGCTTTAGCCAAAAGAGCAAGATTATCTTTTCCTTTTTTTGCTTGGATGGAGTCTGTTCCGCCAGATATTGTCGATTATGTAACTGCTGATATCCACATTGTGGAATAATCAATAAAATCAGCAAGCTATCTTTTCTCTAAAAAAAAAAAAATGATGGTAAAGACTGAATACCAATCAATCAGACTACTTTATCTCCCAATAAAATTTTCTTGCAATCTTGGATTCGGACCAAATAAGCCCTCTCTTGTGACACAAAATTGAGAATCCAATTAAAAATCAAATTGGATTTTCTCTGAGTTTTGGTTTTAAATATAGGGAAATATATAGATAATAGATGGGTCTATGTTTTCTACGCCAAAAATTCCGCACTTATGATCCACTACTAAAAGCCAACCAATTTTGACTTCTTTGTCATCCTAACACAGGTTCAATCCATTCTCAATGATTAAGCAAAGAAAAAATGATGGGACCACGAAGATCTGTCCACCTCAATGATGGTCCAAGTCTTCGGCTAGGGTATAGAAAACATATTTTGTTTCTAACAATAATAGGTTGGTCACGGTGCATTTGATATTGGTGGATTCACTATTGTTAGGTTCTAAATATTTAGGATTAAATGTTTAGTTTCTAAATTTATGTATGTTCGCAAACTGAGAATAAAAACATGTCTAGATTATGTGTTAGACATTGCTTAAGATTATTCAAGTTAAGATTCAAGAACTGTCAAGCTGCAGAAAGAAGAAGCAAGCTACTATGAAGCTTGACCAATCGAAAGATAGGTTCGACCGATCGAAAATCGTGTTCTACAGATTTTAAATTAGGCCCAAGCTCATGAAAATGTTTAGGGTTTCAGTCCAACTCTACTAGGTATAAAGGAAAACCCTAATTACGTTTTAGAAGCTCTTGGAAGTCTTGTGAATTACTCTTGTGAGATCTATGAGGTTTCAGTAACTTTTTAACTCTACAAGCATCTACCGAAATGAGATCTACAATCAAGAACTTGTGGAAACAAGTTGCTGCATAAAGATATACTACGAATGGTGATCTGAAACCTTTCAGTAGGATCCCAAAGTCACAAATGTGGGTGTTTGTATTCAGCAAATTCAAGATAGAAATGTTCATGGAGATGGAGCTGCACTTGGTTGTGTGAGTAAGTTGTACAAGAGGTAGCTTCAGATTATAGGAGAAAATCTATTGTAAACTTCCATTCTATCATAGTGACTTTGTTTACCTTGAGGATAGATAGATCAAATCCTCCCCAGGTTTTTTACCTTGAAATCGTTGGTTTCATTAGTTTTCATAGGTCATCATATTACTGCGTTATTTATTTTTCCGCATTAAGTAATATGACTGCATGACTTTAACCTAGATTGGAATAATTAACCTAAGTAACTCTTGGCTAATTAATTAGGTTAAAAAAATCTAGTTTATAGGAGTCTAAACAGAACAAACAACTATGATGTTAGAAAAATTGAAAGAAGTGGTTGGGCTTGTGGCCAATGAGTAATTGTGGACTACATGCATCACAGTGGCCCTGTTTCAGCCTTATCAAGGGATAAGACGATAAATGAACTAAAGTGTTCATAAATAGCTCAAGCTTGACTTGATAAAAAAGTTCATTTTTTTTGTTTGTTTATAAATGAGTAAAGCTTGAGTCTTAATTTTAATTAATATCAACCAAATAGAAAATATAAACCATGCCATTCGCAAGCAATGCATACTTAAATAATTTTCATATTTAATATGTTAAATATGCTACAATATATGTGAAAGCAGAAGAATAAATAATAACACAAGAACACATAAGGATTATATGGTTTAGCCTAACGGCTTATGTCTATGGAGAAAACCCTAAAGGCTCTTGGCCACTAATTACCTATCTCCTAAAACATGACAAACTTATTACACTATAAAAAGTGAAAAAAGCTAGTACAAATAAATAAAACAAATTATAAACAAAAAATTGTCAAGAGCTTTGTAACTCAACTAGATTGTTAAGTGTATACGTGTGAGTAAAGTCTCACATTGAATAATGATGAAGAGAATGAGTGATTAATATAACATAATTGAATACATACTCATTGAGCTTAGGATTTTTAGATTATAGTGTGTTTCTATATATTATATTAATTATTCAAGGAAACTCCCTCATTATAACAATTGAATTATGTATAAAAAAATTATAAACAATATTTTTTTTTTACAGATTTTATCATTAAAAAAAAAACATAATTTATCCATTACTAATCCAATTAATTTATGGATAAATTTTGGCTACAAATTTTGTTGCAGCCATAGGTTACAACTCCCATTAAAACAATTGACATGATTACATATTTTGAAAATCTAATTGTTGTATTGTATGTTTTTTATACTTTTAAAACACGTCAAATTTCGTGTCAATTGGATGTTATTTACTATTCAATTCATAAACTTATTTTTTATGCATAATTTTAGATTACAAAAACTTGAAATTTAAACATTTGATTGAAGATATTGCTATTGATCTTTTATCTTTTAGAAATTTTGCAAGCATGAAAGATATAAGAAGAAAATGTAATCCAATGGTGAATTTATTTATTGCTATTTATTTACTAATAGTTTTTTTTTTTTTTTATATATATAATATGCATTTTTACATAGAAAAGAAAAACATACTGATTGCCCTAATTTATTTCCCAGACTTCACTAAATGGGTGGAAGCTACCTCATATAAGGTTTTGAACTCGAAGAAAGTTGCTCAATTTATTCAGACTAATATCATTTGCAAATATGGGGTACCGCATGAAATTATTTCAAACAATGGCCGACATTTCAAGAGAGAAATGGAAAAGCTACTTCGAAAGTTCAATATTCAGCACCATAAATCCACACCCTACTGTCCTCAGACCAATGGAATAGTTGAGGCTACAAACAAGAACATAGGATGAATTTTGAAGAAGAGCACAAAAAACTACAAGGATTGACATCTATAGTTACCCTATACACTTTGGGGTTTTAGGACATCAATTTGGTCATCCACAGGAGCCATTCCTAATTCATTGATGTATGGGATGGAGGCGGTCCTTCCTATTGAAATGAGTGTTTGTTCATTGAGAACATGTTAAGTTCTAAGTACTTAGGAACTAATGTATTAGAACTCTAATTTGTATTGTTGGCAAACCATGATCAAAACAGGTTTTTAGTCTTGTTTTAGACTTGCTCAAAGTATGTGTTTTATGTAAAGTTGGAATTGAGCTACTGTAGAATTCATTGTGCAATTTGGTCTGGCTCAATCGATCGAGAAATAGACTCGACCGATCGAAAGTCGGGCAGAATGTTTTTTTTGCAAAATTTCCAACTCAGCCCTAAGCCCATATGATGTGTAGGGTTAAGTTTTTTACTCCTAGTATATAAAGGAAACCCTAAGCACGTTTTTATAAGGTTTTTAGAGAGAGAAGAGAGTGCCTCTTTTGTATTTTAAGGTTTTGTACCAAAAAGCTCTCTAAGTCTTTAGGTTGCTGTATTTGCTGTGTGTGTGAATCTCTTGTGAGATCTGAGAGGTGGTTGCCTTCACACATGTTTAGGATAATCAAGAAGGAGATTTAATTGAGAGCTTGATGATCATTCAGTTGTTACACAAAAGAGCTAAAAGATATGCAAGCGGAAGTGCTTGTACTTGCTAGAGAATCCAAGAAAGAAGGAGGTCATGGTCTCAGAGCTTGCACATGATCGTGTCAGTAAGTTTTCTACTGGTGGGTAGCAATAGGATGTTAGTGGTCTAAGTCGCTATTGTAAAATTTCAATTCTTTCATAGTGAATTTAGGTTTACCTTGAGGATAGCTAGGTTAAATCATCCCCAGGTTTTTACTGGTGCGGTTTCCTAGGTCATCATATCTTTGTGTTCTTTATATTCCACACTTTACATTGGATATGATTATATGATTGTGTTAACCAAGATCTCAAATTTGGACTAAGTAATCACTTGGCTAATTAACTAGATTAATCCAATTGTGTTTTAAGGGGTCTAAAAACTTGCAGAACAGTATTGGAGAGTGAAATCCCCAAAGTAGATTGGTTGCAAAGTAGATATGACCAGTTATGCATGATGGATGATGTAAGGTTGAATTTATTCAATCATTCTGTTGGCTTTATTTCATGCTAAATTTGGTTGTAATTCAGCATTTAGAAACCCTGTATTTAGGTGGGAATCATGTAAGGGTAGTGTGTTAGAGAGTGTGAAGAAAAGCTCAAGAGTGTGCACTCAAGAAGAGCCTCGTGACTGGCGAGTCACCAAAGGGGGCACACGTGTGAAGAATGCAGGGGAGCTGAAGGGTTACGCCAACTGAAGCACTATAAGACAAAACTTCCAGATTGGCCAAGCAGTTAGCTCGCGACTCAAACTCGCGATTTGTTCTAGTCGCGAGCTTGAGTCACTAAAATGTCCTGTTTGATGAAAACTGACTGTTCGCATTCCTCACTCACCCTACTATAAATACCCTTATACCCACAAAATGTAGAGAGCTTCCAGAGAGAATTCTGAGAGAGAAACCCTAGAGAAAAACAAAATTGACTCATCCACAATCTTCATCCTTTAATTCTCCAAATTCCTCTACTCTCACCCTCTCCATTGTTACATCTTTGAGAGGTACATTAGCCAAATCCTTATCTCACCATACCCATATCTGTAAGGAGGCATTTTGGTACTTGGGGGGACCAATTCATTTTGGTTGATGCAATGGGCTTATTGTGGGATCCAATAAGCTAGAGAAGACAAGGTTCGGCGTAACCCTGTTGGAGCAAAAAGCTTGGAGGGCTTTGGTGGACTGGGTAGATTAGGCTTGGAGGGTCTTCTACTATTCATATATCCCAACTTTATTCTCTAGTGGATTATTGACCGCTTGGAGGGCGGCGGAGAGGTTTTTCGCCAAGGACTTCGGTTTCCTCTTCGATAACACATCGCTGTGTTGTCTTTGTGTTTGCATCTCTCTTCCCTTAATCTTTGCCTTTTAATTACTGCTGTGGTTGTGATTAATTTCGGTTTAGATTGTTTTACCAATTCTGTTTTAGCTTATTTTCTTATTCCGCACGTACATTGTTTGATTATAAGCTTGTGTTGGTAATTTGTAATTGTTTGATTATAAGCTTGTGTTGGTAATTTGTAAATTGAGGGTCTAAATGTTCATAGGTGTTTTACACACTATTTGAACTTTCAGATGAGAGGAGACTCAAGGTCTTGTACCACATTGAAAGTTACCAAAGGCGACTTAGAAAAGCCTTTGACGTGGAAGTAAGAGCTAGAGATTTGAAGTTGGGAGATTTAGTGCTGAAGGAGATTCAAGCCCTGATTTAGGAAACAAATTGGAAATTCAAGCAAATTGGGTAAGTCCATATATTATAAAAAAGATATACTCTGGGGTAGTGGTTTGGTTGATGGACTTAGATGCAAACCCTTTCATTGAGCCGATCAATATGGATCAATTGAAGAAATATCACGTTTAAGGTGGTAGTCTGAGAATACCACATCTGAAGTGATTGTAAATTATGTTGTTTTCTTTCCTAGGTTTAGCAAAAAATAAAATAAAATAGAATAAAGAAGGTAGGTTGAAAACCCAAAAGAGCGATCTACACAAAAGGAGAGTAAAAAAATGGGAGAGCCTACTAGGTCGAAAACCCAAAAAGGCGGCCTAGGCAAAAGTTTTCTATAATAATGGCTAAGGTTTGGAATGAATCCCACATCATCTAGGAGCCGCCCCAAACCTCATTTTTTTTCCACTATCTTACATGGTACATTTTCAAAACACACAGAAATCTTATGGAAAAAACCTAGGATTCATTAGAAAATAGTGAATCAATAGGGAGTTTTTCACAAAAAACCTTAAAATCAATTTTATTTGATTGGGATCATTTCTGGCCCCAATCCTTTTAGTTTAACGTTGCTAATCACTTTCTTATTGGTTTGTGAATAGACTTGACTAAGGGGAACGGTTAAAATCAAGCTTGGAAAGCTTTTGTGTGAGGTATCTAGTCTAAACTTTTCTTTTTCCTTTTTTTTTTTTTTTTTTTTTTTTTTTTTTAATTTTCTGCCTTTAAATGTTCTTGTTTGCTTTATTTGTTTGTTAGAATATGTTTTAATATGCTTTTCTAGGTTAGGTTTTAAGATTTTGTATGCTAAAAATGCACGTTTGATTGTTAGAATTAGGGTTTTAAATCATTCTCTGTTTTCTGCTTAGTTCGTTTCTAGGTAGGGTTTTGAACAAGTCCCACGTGCGCATGCCATAAGCATGCGTACGCAGGTTAAATCCTGCGTACGTAGGCCTCTAGCTACGCACGCAAGCACTTACCCAAAAACCCTAATCCAGATTTCTTATGTTGTTTGGTTTGTTTGTTTCAAATGCTTTGTCTCTTTTTAAAGCCATTTTCATTTGTTTATACATATTTGTGCCTCTGTCTTATATGCTTGTTTTCTTGTTTTTATGCTATGCCATTCATTCACATATCCATGTGTTAATACCATAGGTGCTGTGTTACTGAAATGTAAGCGAAGGTAAGTCATGCATGGGTATGAACATGCATTTGGTGATATATGTTGTTTGAATGTTTGTTTTATGTCCAATTGTATGCTTTATATGATTTTGTGTTTGCCATGATACCTTATTGCCATGATCAACTACTGCCTTGTTTTAGATGTATGATACAGTTTTTACATGCTAGATGAATGCTAGGGTTTGTATATGTGTGGTTTGGCTCTCTCTTACTTTAGGATAAATAAATATGTGTTTTGGGATAAAGATGTCATGTTGTATGTTAGATGCATGATTAGTGTGTGTGTGAGTTTAGAATACAAGTGTTGAATTAGTTTTTTTAAAAGGGTTAAGATATAAGACACAATGATGGGATGCCAACCTTAGGATTGGGCAATCTTGGGTGCCTAATACTTTCCCAAAAGTGTACCTAACTCTAGACCCATACTCTAGTCGTAAGATCAAAGGCCCTACCTCGAGAGGACGCTACATATATTGATGGGCCAAGAATGTATTGACCCCATTGGAATCAATTAATTAGCTAAGTTAATTAATTAGATTCAATTACATGCAATACGCATGGTAACAGAAACAAATCATCAAATAACTAAATACAACGGAAAATAAATTTGAAGTGGTGATTTGTTTACGAATGGGGAAAACTACCGAAGTAAAACCCCAGCAGGTGAATTTAAGGTCACCACTCTTGAGAATCCACTATTATTAAAACAAGCGGTTACAAGTAAAAGGAATCCCTATACCTAATACCAACCTATAGTTGAACCCTTACCCCAATACACAAATGGACTTGTAATGTAGCGACAATCTCTCCTTTCAATGCATGGCTCCAAGTACGTGACTAACCAATCGATGCACGGATCCCAGTACGTGACTAACACGCCAACTTAAGAAAGATGTTGGCTGTAAAGTTCTTCAGTTCATCTAGACGATGAAGATCAAGAAGCTCCTTGGTTACAAAACCCTTAACGCAAAGACGCAGTAGCTTCTACAAGAGAAAGATGAACCAGGGCAAATTGTCTTCGGTTGCAATTTGAGTGAAAATAATCACTTTGCAGTAAGTTGCATCACCTTAGATGTTCTTAAAATAATCCTTATATATGTCTAGGGTTGTGAGAAAAGAAACCTTACACAAATAGCTTGGATATGCGTGAAAAATAGATCTAGAAATCTGTATTTCGTAATTCTTGATAGATACAGCTTCTATCGAGAGCTGTCGAGAATTAAACATTAAATCTCAATAGATATATCTGTCGAGCTATCTATCAAGCTTTAATGAACAGCACTTCTTTACTTGTTTCTTGGACAGATTTGCATGGCTTCAATACTAGACTTGAACTCTTGTTCCTTGAAGTATTAAACACATCCCTAGATCTACCCAAATACAAGTAAAGTGTGTTTTGTCAAAGGATAAGCCAATTCTACATGACATATGTTCTAACAAGTACGACATATGTCCTAACAATCTCCCCCTTTGACAATCCGTGACAAAACCACAACAAATAAATGAAGTATGAGAGAAGTCATAAATCACTAAACTCATAATCACTTGTTGAATACAATAAAATCTAATCCTAACATAAACTCTTGAAAAACTTTGCAAAAAGAAAGTTTATGGCATGACAGATTTTAACAACCTATCTATCTAAAACACTTTAAACAAAACTCATTAAGGCATCTTAGTGTGAAACAGAAATAAAAAGATTGCATACATAAGAAACATGTGTATAAAGAGAGAAAAGAAACAACACATGGAGAGATAGGTGGAATGATAACAACATCATTATATATATGAGATAAATAAGTACAATGTTTGCTATCAATAAATGGTCATAAGACCGAGATACAAAAGGATAATGTAACTACAAGAAAAGAAAAGAAAAGTATATAAAATCCTCACTACATCCCTCAAAGTATAGACACTCCCCCTATCAAAAATGTCCTATGTTAACTCTCTCTCCTTATGTACATGACTACTCTCATCCCAAAACTACTCTCCTTTTTTGTCACGAATGACAAAGGGTAAGTCACTGATAAGCGGTCATCTTCTCATCACTGGAAGAGCATCCTCATCCTCAACATCATCATCACCACCCGAGCCATCATCATCGTCCTCATCTTCTAAAGCCTCTAGAGAAGGAGAGGGAGATGGAGACGCGGTGAAGCTACCCATGCGAGCTTGTCATCATGCAATATGACTAACACGGGTGTTTACCTGATACAATTCAGTAGTGAGTGTATCAAGGTGAGCATCCATGCGCTCAAGCTGCACCATGACGGCCTTTAGCGTCACACCACCCGCAAAAGAAGAAGAAGGAGCGGAGGCGGATGGAGCAGAAGAGGCTGGAGGAGTTGCCATCTCAGTCCATAGTCGCTTCAATTGAAGCTGGGCCTCGCTCTATCCAACAGACACCGCTCTGATGGCACCCATGATGGTGAAGTGAGCAGATTCTAGATAAGAAATAAAGGAATGGCAAATGATACTCGTGATAGCAGAAGAAAAGATAAGCTTATCACGGGTCGTTGTATCCTTATAGACATCTATAAGGTAGAGAACGAAATAAAAGGGAAAGTCTATAGTAAGGTCCTTAATGAAGGAAAGCAAAAAGCAAGCACGAGGCATGGTAATGGAGTTATAGTGAGACAAGGGATGGAGAACAAATGTCATCACCATGTTAAGGAACCTCGAACCTTTTGCAAAGCTCGAGCATGAGGTGTTTTGGCGATCACCCTATGAAGAAGGTGTCTCACAAAAGAGAGATAGAAGTTCGTCTTTGGATACAGTTCTCAGACGTGGACACGAGGGATAATCAGGATGCGATACCCTTAGAACATGTAGTATGTCAGAGATAAGCTCTGAAGTGACTATGATACGTGTACCTTGAACTTGTGTGACAAACCGAGGTATAGAGGTATCGAAACCATGCATATTAGAGTAGAACTCCTGTATGATCACGGTAGGACAACTCACAGGTATCTCACATAGAGATTCCCATCCTTAACTGTGAATGATAGTGGGTAGAGTAGTATAGGAAAAATCTGATAGAATCACGTAGTGTTTTGAATGAATGCCATGTTTAGAGAGGTTCTCTAAGAAGTCCTAACGGGCCTTCTCATCACGGAACCGAATGTGAAGAGTAGTAGGATCAGACGAAGATGCCCCGGAACAAAGAAGGTTCCGAGATGGAGCGGATTTGCGCTTGGGTGCCATGCACAGTCTATTCGAGGGAGAGAGAGGAGACAAACAGAAAAGAACAATCACAAAGAGTAGCAAAAGATAGAAAAGAAGAGGTACGTATGCATGAGATGTGCATGAGCATGTGATGTGCAAAGAAAATGGCATCATAGGTTCAACCCAATCCAAACCTAACAGCACACGATTTTCAACATATAAACACACATCTAAATGCATGAAACATTGTGAAAATGCAAAATGTAATGCAATGCATGAGCATATAACATCATATAAGCAAAACCTAACCCAAAAATTTCACAAAAAACTCAAAGATTTTCAAAAAAACCAAAAATTTCAAGAAAACCCAAAACCTAAGTCTAAATGCGTGAAATGCATGAAGAATGAAGCATTAGAGAAGCATCCCAAAGGGAAAACACAAGGTTTAGGCCGAAATCCAAGTGGGTTTGAGGTTTTGAGAGAGAATATAGTGTTTGGGAGATAAAAAGACACAAATCTATTGAGAGAGAATGAGAGAATGAGAGAAATGAATCTAATTTTCGCACTGAAGCTATTTAAAGAGAACGCATCTCGATGGATCGAGGATCTGTTGAGATCTGTCGAGCACTAAAGCTCAACAAATAGAATCTGTTGAGGTGCTGTCGAGAATCTGTGGACGTCAAAAACACCTCAATGGATCGAAAAGCTGTCGAGAAGCTATCAGCCAGGCAGAAAATTTCTCAATGGACTAAGAATCTATCAAGAAGCTATTGAGACAAATTCCAGAAAGCTTTGATGGATCGAAGATGCGTTAAGATCTATAGAGAAAAAGAAGTCTGAGTGTCTCGATAGATAGCTAACTGTCGAGATCTGTCGAGAAGTTGTCGAGCTTGATAAAAGCAGTTTTTCAAAGAAAGGAAAAACACATAAATGAATGCAATCAAGCAAGCTACTCAACCAAAGATCCAATCAACATGTTAAGCTCTCAAAAACATCTCTCAACAAAAAAATGCAAAGCATTCATAGATCCAAAACACACACACACACTAAACAAGTGTAACCAATTTTATATTTCAAAAATAAGTCAAAATAGTTTACTGAGCATACATTAACACATGTATCACTTGTGATGGCCAAATCACATTGTACTTGCACATGTATCAAAAGTAGCAAAGAATTTGCGTGTTGTGTGTGACAACATTGCAAGAATGTATAAGTGTCATGTTATGAAAATTTGAGATATGAGAAAATCAATTTAACTCACACACAATCATAATTGCTTGATGGGGACTATCACTTTCGAGGTACATCCTATAACTCCCACATCTCCTAGAAACATGCTTGCAACCATATTTAAAAGCATTTTGATTCTTTTTGCTTTCTATTTTTCTTTGCATATTTTTTCTTTTGAGCATATCATGCATGAGCATAAAAGAGAGAGAAAAGAAATACCCAATTATGGTAAGTCGAAAACATCACAATCTTGCTATGCTGAAGCACACAGATGTTTATACATGATTGGCGGGATTTAGTGGTGAGATGGTTATTTATGCCTTTCTCTTAGGATTTTTTAGTCATTTTCGTCAAAAAAAGTGATATAAATGCTAAGTGTAAAAGATTACTTAATCATACTCATCACAAACACAAGCCACAAAGCTCACTTGCTTAATTGTGCATTGAAATGCTCATCTAAGCTACAAACGATACAAAGTTTAGAAAACTTTGTTTCAATGACCATCCAAGGCACACAAGTACCAATGCACACAAAACACACACAATTTTTGTATTTTTCTGATATTTCAAAAAAAAAATGTTTTTATTTTTACAAAAAACAAGATAAAGAAAAACTGAAAACAACCAAACAAGAACATATTAAACAAAGCATAGCATAAAACCAAATGCAAATACATGAGGAAGGAGGAGAAGGAGAAAAGATCACTCCATGGAGATCACACCAATGTTTTGGCGTAGGAATTCAAACCGTTTGCTATCAAGAGGCTTAGTGAACAAATCAGCCTTCTGATCATCAGTGTGAATGAACTCAAGAGTGAGAGTACCATCTTTGACAAGCTCCCGAATGAAGTGGTGTCGAATCTCTATATGTTTTGTTCGAGAATGTTGAACAAGATTCATAGAGATATTAATGGCACTGGTATTATCACAATAGATGGTAAGATGTTCTTGATGAATACCATAATCAAGGAGGATTTTTGCATCCACAGAAGTTGGGTGCAACAACTACCGACAACAATGTATTCAGCCTCAACAGTGGATAATGAGATGGAATTCTGCTTTTTGCCCATCCAGGAGACAAGATTATTACCCACAAAAAAACAACCCCTCGAAGTACTTTTTCTATCATCAGCATTCCCAGCCCAGTCTGCATTAGAATACCCAGCTAAGACATCATTGGTGTCCTTGCTATACCACACACCAAAATCGGTAGTAGATTTGACATACTTTATGATTCTTTTCAAAGCAATCATATGAGACTCTTTGGGATTAGCCTGATATCTAGCACACACTCTCACACTGTAACTAATGTCAAATCTATTAGCAGTAAGATAAAGAAGACTACCTATCATACTTCTATATAGAGAAGAATCAACATTTTTTCCTAACAAATCAACAGTGAGTTTAACATTTAGGCTCATAGGGGTTCTAACAGAACTGGCAGATTCCAAACCAAACTTTTTCACAAGATTTTTAGCATATTTAGATTGGGATATGAATATACCTAACTTTTGCCGACGAATCTACAATCCAAGGAAGTCATTCAACTCTCCAATCATGCTCATCTCGAACTCGGCTTGCATGAATTTTGAAAAATTATGAGTAAGTTCATCCTTTATAGACCCAAAGATGATGTCATCAACATAGACTTGAGTAACAATCAACTTGCCATCTTCCCTTTTGATAAAGAGTGTTTGATCAGCTTCTCCTCTTGTGAAGCCATGTGAGACCAAATATTGTGTAAGCTGGTCATACCAAGTTTTAGGTGCTTGCTTTAATCCATAGAGTGCCTTCTTGAGGTACAACACATGATCTGGAAAGTGTGGATCAATGAATCCTTTAGGCTGAGCCACATAGACATCTTCTTTAAGGAACCCATTCAAGAATGCAGTCTTTACATCCATTTGGTAAAGCTTGAACTTCAAGTGGCATGCCAGGGCTAGGAGAACCCTAATGGATTCCATACGAGCTACAGGAGCAAATGTCTCATCATAATCTACTCCTATTTGGGAGTATCCTTGAGCCACAAGACGAGCCTTGTTGCGGATCACATTTCCCTCCTCATCAATTTTATTATGGAATATCCACTTTGTGCCAATGATGTGCTCTCTTTTCGGTCTAAGTACTAGGGTCCAGACATCATTCCTTTGAATCTGAAGCAGTTCATTATGTATAGCCTCAACCCAGCTTTCATCCTGGAGAGCTTCCTCAACCTTGGTGGGTTCATCCTGCGACAAATAGAAAGAATAAGACACAAAGTTAGCAACACATTTATCAACTGTACGCTTTCTTAGTGTAAGTTCATTCATATTTCCCACAATAACTTCAGGAGGATGATTCAACTTGATCCTTGAGGAAGGTCCTTTTTCTTCATGAGATTTAGAATCAGGTGAGGTAGGAATGTCTACTGAAATTTCTACAACACTTGGAGTACTTGGAGATGCGGGCTTTTGATCAACTATTTCTTGAACAACCTTAGGCTCAGGAGGAAGAATTTCCTTAGGTATATCCTCACTAATTTTCTCAAAACGAGAATCTGAAACTTCATCAATAACAACTTGACTGTTTCGATCACCTTCTTGGTTCTCTTGTTGTATACTTGATAAGCTTTGCTAGTAGAAGAGTATCCCAAAAATATTCCTTCATCGCTTTGGGAATCAAATTTTTCCACATTCTCTCTATCCTTAAGGATGAAATAAGTACTTCCAAAGATTCTGAAATACTTCACATTTGGCTTTCTTCCCTTCCACAACTCATAGGGAGTCTTCTTGGTACCAGGTTTAAAATACACCCTATTAACCGCATGACATGTAGTGTTGACGGCTTCTCCCCATAAATTTCTAGCCACATCCTTGTTGTGTAACATGGCTCTAGCCATCTCCTGAATAACTCTGTTCTTTCTTTCTACTACACCATTTTGCTGAGCAGTAATAGGATCAGAGAATTCTTAAGATATACCTGATCTAGTGCAAAAGGATTCCATGTATGAGTTCTCAAATTCTTTACCATGATCACTTCGAATTCGATCAATCTTCAAGTTCTTCTCATTTTGCAATCTTGTACTCAAGGCTTTAATGTGCTCAGGAGCATCTGACTTGGATCTTAGAAGAATGACCCAAGTATATCCGGTGAAATCATCTACCACAACCATGATATATCGCTTCATTCAAGAGACTCGGTTCTAGTTGGACCCATGAGATCCAGATGTAGTAGCTCTAAAGGTTTAGATGTAGCTAATGTCTAAGTGCCCGGATGTTTTGCTTTTGTCTATTTCTTAAGCTGACATGGTCCACACACAACATTGTTCACTTTACTGAGCTTTGGTATCCCTAAAACTGATTCATGCTTAGATACAATTGACAAATGTTTGTAACTAGCATGTCCCATTCTTTGGTGTCATAGGTCTTCATTTGGCAAATGAATGCTATTGCACACAATATCAACATCAGGTACTCATCCATAACAGTTATCTAGAGTGTGAACACCGTTTTTGAGTTTCGTCCCAGACTCATTCAACACAAGGCATTTTCCTTTTGAGAATAACACCATAAAGTCTTGATCACATATCTGACTTATACTAAACAAGTTCATCCTCAGACCTTCTACATATAGCACATTTGAAATATATGGCAGTCTAGGTAGAGAGATAGCTCCCTTCCCTTTTATTTGTGATTTACTCCTATCACCAAAGGTGACATTTCCACCTTTCTTGGACTCAAAGACCTTAAAGAGAGAGCGGTCTCCAGTCATGTGTCGTGAGCATCTACTGTCAAGGTACCACAAACATATGTGCATTACCTTGAATGCAGACTTCATCATAAAAGCACACCTCATGCTTACATGACAAATTAGTAGGAATGGTATTTTCACTCATCTGCCATTTATGAACAAAGCCTTTAACTTTCACTTTTCTCAGACGAACTCCTCTGTACATTTTCATTTTAAGATAGTCTAGTTTCTTCCTTGTTAAACTAAATCTTTTTCAATAATCATCATGATAGCTTTCAAATAACTTTTAGACTTGCATTTTCTAAAACACTCAATCAAATAGAGATTAGAAAAGCAAGATGTATTTGAAACAAAAGATCTTTTCATGCCATTTGCAGCCACGACAACAGGAATCAATAGATCACACAGCAAAGATTAAAACCTAATCAGAGAGTGCCCGCTTTGATACCACTTGATGGGCCAAGAATGTATTAACCTCTTTGGTAAAATTAATCAATTAATTAGCCAAGTTAATTAATTAGATTTAATTATATGCAATACGCGTGGTAACATAAACAAATCACCAAATAACTAAATGCAGTGGAAAATAAATTTGACACAGGAAATTTGTTTACGAATGGAGAAAACTACTGAGGAAAAACCCCACCAAGCGAATTTAAGGTCACCACTCCCAAGAATTCACTATTATCAAAACAAGCGGTTACAAGTAAAAGGAATCCCAGTTCCTAATGCCAACCTACAGTTGAACCCTTACCCCAATACATAATTAGACTTATAATGTAGTGACAATTTCTCCTTTTAATGCATGGCTCTAAGTACGTGACTAACCAATCGATGCACGTGTTAGGACATATGTGATTCACTTGTTAGGAACATATGTCACTATTTTATATAATTGGCTAATCCTTTGACAAAACGCACTTTACTTGTATTTGGGTAAATCTAGGATGTGATTAATACTTCAAGAAACTTTGTTTCAAGATCAAGTGTTGAAGTCATGCAAGTCTGTCCAAGATTCAAGCTGAAAAATGCAAGATCATTAAAGCTTGACAACTAGTATCTATCGAGCTTGAAGAGCTATTCCAGTCTCGTGACTCGACAGCTGCTTGACAGATGGCTATCTGTCGAGGTTTATGAAAAACAGAATTTCAATTCTGTTTTGACTCTAATCCGTGATTATGTGTTTAGGCTTTCTTTTCTCACAACCCTAGACATATAAAAGGATTATTTTAAGAGCCATAAAAGGTGACACAAGTTGCACAAGTGTTGAGCAAAGTTTGTTCAAGCAAATTGTGACCAGAGACAGAATTTGCCCTAGTTAATCGTTCTTGTGAAGAAGTTGCTGTGTTTGTGCACCGTAGGGTTTTGTGACTAAGCATCTTATTGATCTTCATCGCTGGGATGAACTGAAGAACTTTGTAGCCAACAACTTTCTCTAGTTGGTGATTGAAGTCGCATATTGGGATCCGCGCAATTGGTTAGTCACGTATTGGGATTCATGCATCAAAAAGGGTGGCATTCATATATTGAAGAGTTCAGAGGTTCTGAAGCGGTAGAAGGTTTCTGCTATGAGTTCATCTATGAGGATTGTAAAGTCTAGGGACAAAGGTTTTGTTCTAGATCTGAAACTTCTCTTTACTATAGTAGATTGCTTTTCAGGAAGGTTTCCCTCCAGGTTTTTTACTGTGAAACTAGTTTGTTTCATTGGTTTTCCTAGGTCATCATATCTTGTCTTATTTATTTTTTTTGCTGCACGAGATTGACATGATATTGATATCTGTTTGTTTTAATAAAGTTTATTCATAATAAATCTAATTAACAACTTGAGTTTGAGTGTGATCCTTGACTTCTGTTGTCATGGATCATGGACAATCTCTTTTGATTCCTCTTTTATTTGATGGCACTAATTATACGTACTGGAAAGTTCATATGAAAGTCTTTTTGCAGGCTCTAGCTAAACAAGCATGGCAAGCTGTTAAAGTTGGCTGGATTAAGCCTAAACAAGTGCCGGTGGATTGGGATGTAGCAACAATCAATACAGCAAATTTCAACAATAGGGCCTTGAATGCTTTGTTTTGTGGGGTGACCAATGAGGAATTTAAGAGAATATCATCCACAGAAGTTGCCAAGGAAGCATAGACCATTCTTGAGATCACCTATGAAGGTACCAAGGCAATAAAGACTGTGAAGTTTCAACGACTCACTAGTAGTTTTGAAGAAATAAGGATGGAGGAGGATGAGACCTTTGATGAGTTCTATGCTAAACTCAAGGATATTGTGAATTCTGCTTTCAATCTTGGAGAATTTATTGCGGAATCCAAAATTGTTAGGAAAATCCTTAGGTCCTTACCTGAAAGATTCCATGCCAAGATCACTGCCATTGAGGAAATGTAGGACATTGATCAACTTCCTTTGACTGAGCTTGTAGGGAACCTTTAAACCTATGAGATGGGATTAGGCTTAATGAGAAAAGGTGGAAAGAGTAAAAACTTGGTTGTTAAGGGTATAGAGGAAGAGATTGTGGACTCTGAAAATGAAGATAGAAGTGAAGATGAGGATGAGGATCTAACCTTCATAACTGATGAGATTATCAAGCTTCTTCAATTTAGGAAAAATGATAAGGGCAAACCTCCTAGAAAATCTAAATCCTCTAGGAAGGGCAAGAATGAGAAACCCCTCATCCAATGCCATGAGTGCAAAAGGTTTGGCCATATGAGGATAGAGTGTCCAAATTACCTTATGAAGGAAAAGACTAATGAGTCAAAAGATAAAGGGTTGGTTGCTACTTGGAGTGATACTGAGAATGACTCTTCTGATGAGTATGTGGATGAATGTAGTCATGTTATGGTCTTTGCTGCCTCAACCGATAAGGTGATTGTGGAGAGTGCTAGTGACAGTGAGGATTCTTCTGATGATGAAGTATCCAAGAAGATGACCCTTCAAGAAGCCTATGATAAGCTATGCACTGAATTCATAAAATCTGAAAAGACTTCTCATCTTTGTAGAAAAGAGCTTAATGAGGTAAAAACTGAGAAAATTGATTTGTTAGTCAAAATAGATGAGACTACAAGATTAGTTGAGACTCTTGTTGTGGAGAACACCTCATTAGAAGAGAAGGTCAAGAATCTTGAGGTTGAGCTTAGTTAAGCTAAAACTCAAATAGAGAGAATGTCTAGTGCAAAGCTTGATGAGGTCTTGAGTGCTCAATAGCCTAGTTTTGATAAGATTGGCTTAGGATATACTGTTTCCTCCGACCCCTCCTCTTCCACGACTTCTGGATCAAGGACTATCTTTGTGCCCCAATCTGAGAAAGGTAATAAAGGTATGAAATCCAAAACTGATTTGACTAATTCTAAATTCTTTGTTAGACCTCATGTTTGTCACTATTGTGGTGTTTCTAGACACATTCGTTCTAATTGCTTTAAGTTGTATCCTCAAAAGCAAGTGTCCAAATGGTCACAGGTTTCCTTTCAAGGACCTAAACCTTTGTTTGGAGAGTTATTAAAAGTTTTGAGCTTTTTAACTCAATTTCAAGAGAATTCTAATTCTTCTATGTCCTTTAGTAGACATACTAGGACACGTGCCTTTTCATCTTCACGGCCAAAGACTCGTGCTGTGTGGGTGAGAAAGGAGCCTAAGACTTAATTGTCTTTTTGTCTGTCCTATGCTTTAATTCTTTCTATCTAAAGTAGGACTCTCTTTGCTTGATTTCTTATCTGCTTTTGGAATTATACTTTCATGCATCTGCATCTCTCTATCATGTCTTCATACATATGCATCTTTCTTTCATGCTTTCATGTCATTTGTCTGTTTTTGTTTGGTTGTTTAGTCTTTATTTTGGTTGTTTTTCAAAATAAAAATTGAAAAATTAGAAAATACAAAAACAGTGTGTGTTTTGTATACATTGGTACTTATGTACTTTGGATGGCCATTGAAACAAAGTTTTCTAAACTTTGTATCTTTTGTAGCTTAGATGAGCATCTCTATGCACAACTAAACAAGTGAGCTTTGTATCTCTTGTTTGTGATGAGTAAGATTAAGTAATCTCTTGTACGTAACACTCGTATCACTCTTTTTGATGAGAAGGACTAGAAAATCCTAAAAGAAAGGCATAAATAACTCTCTCAACACTGTTGCTCGCCAATCATGAAATGACATCTATATGCTTCGGCATAGCAAAATTGGAATGTCAAATGCTTAACATAATTGGTTATTTCTTTTCTATCTATTATATGCCCATGCATGATTTGCTTAAAAAGAAAAATAAAAAGCAAAAAGATCAAAATGCTTTAAATATGATTGCAAACATGTATTCTAGAAGATGTGGGAGTTATAGGATGTACCTCGAAGGTGATAGTTCCCATCAAACAGTTATGATTGTGTGTGAGTTAAAGTGATTTTCTCATATCTCAAATCGTCATAACATGTATACACTTATGCAATCTTGCGATATTTTTCACATACAACACGCAATATTCTTTGCTACTCTTGATACATGTGTAGGTTCAATGTGATTTGGCCATCACAAGGTTTTACATGTGTTAATGTTTGCTCACTAAATTGTCTTGGCTCATTTTTGAAATATAAAATTGGTTAGACTTGTTTAGTGTATGTGTGTGTTTTTGGGATCTATGTGCTTTAAATTGTTGTTGAAAGATGATTTTGAGAACTTAAAATGTTGATTGGATCCTTGGTTGAGTTGCATGCTTGATTGCATTCATATCTGTGTATTTCCCTTCTTGAAAAACTGTTTTTAAGTGGTCTCGACACCTCCTCAACACCTCTCGACACCTAGCTTATCTATCGAGCTCTTTAGCTGGTTTTTATCACAATCTCGATAGCTCCTTGATGGCTAGGTGGATCGATTGAGAAACTTTCTGTCCCCTCTATAGCTTCTCGACAGCTTCTCGATCCATTGAGTTTGGCTCAATGGCATCTCGACACCTCTCGATCGATCGAGATCCTCTTGCATGCATTGTTTTTCACATGTTTTGCATCTTTCTTTTATCTTGTCATCCATAGCATCTTGTTTCATTACATTCATGCATTTTTATGGATTCTTTGTGCCCCCTTAATCATCTTTGATCATCTTTATATTTCTCGGGTGAAGCGTTCTAGCTTCTTGTACCTTTTGTCAATCATGACAAAAAGGAGGAGAGATTATGGAGAATATGTGGTTTCTTTTTAAGATTCTACATGTTAGAGGGAGAAATACATGCCTCTGTAAGGGAGAGATGTATTTCATCTTGTTAGGGGGAGTGCTTACCTCATTTTTCTTGTACACCGGTCTTGTGATCATGTTTACATGTGTTATGCTTATTTTATATATATATATATATATATATATATATATATATATATATATATATATATATATATATATGATGTATGTCTTCTTCACCTACCTCTACATGTGTTGTTTCTTTTCTATCTCCATACACATGTTTCTTATTACTTGTATGTAATCTATTATTTCTATTTCACACAAAGATGCCTTAATGAGTTTTGTTTGAAGTGTTTCAGAAATACAGGTTGTCAAAGTCTACTTACCATAAACTCTCTTCTTGCAAAGTTTTTCAAGAGTTTGTGTTAGGATAGATTTTATTGTATTCAATAAGTGAATATGAGTTAAGTGATTTATGACTTCTCTCATATGTTCATTTGTTTGTTGTGGATTTGTCATGGATTGCCAAAGGGGGAGATTGTTAGGACATATATGATTCACTTGTTAGGAACATATGTCACTATTTTATGTAATTAGCTAATCTTTTGACAAAACACACTTGTATTTGGGTAGATCTAGGATGTGTTTAATACTTCAAGAAACTTTGTTACAAGATTAAGTGTTGAAACCATGCAAGTCTGTCCAAGATTCAAGCTAAAAAGTGCGAGATCATTAAAGCTCGACAACTAGTATCTATCAAGTTTGAAAAGCTGTTCCAGCCCCATGGCTCGACAGCTGCTTAACAGATGGCTATTTGTTAAGGTTTATGAAAAACAGAATTTCAGTTCTGTTTTGACTCTAATCTGTGATTATGTGTTTGGGCTTTCTTTTCTTACAACCCTAGACATATAAAAGGATTATTTTAAAGGCCGTAAAAGGTGACACAAGTTGCACAAGTATTGAACAAAGTTTGTTCAAGCAAATTGTAACCGGAGACAGAATTTGCCCTAGTTCATCGTTCTTGTGAAGAAGTTGCTGTGTTTGTGCACCGTAGGGTTTTGTGACCAAGCATCTTCTTGATCTTCATCGTTGGGATGAACTGAAGAACTTTGCAGCTAACAACTTTCTCTAGTTGGTGATTGAAGTCGCGTACTAGGATATACGCAATTGGTTAGTCACGTACTGGGATTCGTGCATCAAAAAGGGTGGCGTTCATATATTGAAGAGTTCAGAGGTTCTGAAGCAGTAGAAGATTTCTACTGTGAGTTCATCTGCGGGGATTGTAAAGTCCAGAGATAAAGGTTTTGTTTTAGATCTGAAACTTCTCTTTACTATAGTGGATTGCTTTTCGAGAAGGTTTCCCCCCAGGTTTTTTACTGTGAAACTAGTTTGTTTAATTGGTTTTCCTAGGTCATCATATCTTGTCTTATTTATTTTTTCCCCTGCATGATATTGATGTTTGTTTGTTTTAATAAGGTTTATGTAAAATTGTGATTTACAAATATGTATTTTGTTGGCTTTTATTCCTTGCCAAATTTGATTGTAATTATATTCAATCTTTTATACCCTGCATTTATTGTGGGATTTAATTGTAAGGGTTGTGTGTTAGAGAGAGAGAGAGTGTGAAAACTCAAGTAATTGAAGCCAAAAGATTTCTCGCAAGTAGCTCGTGACTAAGCATCCCGCGAAGTGAAGCATGTGCCTTGCACATGATTGGAATGCGAAGAGTTAATACAAATGCAGACAGCTGTGTTTCGCGAGTATCTCGCAGGTAAGGTCTTCCCGTGAGACACCCGCGAAACATTCTGTTCTGCCAGACTGTACTATCTGATACGTACTATCTGATACACACTTTCTGTACCGAAACTATATATACCCATATTAACCACAAATGATAAGGAGTGCTTCTGAGAGAAAACCCTAGCCAAACACCTTGAGAGTTAGAGATTACCATACCCATATATCTCTACACATATGCTTGTGGATTTCCTCAACTCTTACCTCTCCATTTCATATTATTGAGAGGTTGATAGCCCAAACACTTACCACACCCTTTCAGAGTGTCAAGTGAGGTTTTGGTGCTGCTGGGAAGCATTGGAAGAAGCCAAGGATGGCAGATGCAACATGGAGCTTGTTGCGGGATCCGGAAAGCTAGACAAGACACGGTTCCGAGAAGCCTTGTTGGAGTAGGAGCTTGGAGGGCTTAGGTACAGCGGGTAGATTAGGCTTGGAGGGTCTCTTGCTAACCCATGTATCCCAACTAATTGTCTAGTGGATCAATTACCGCTTGAAGGGCGGCGGAGAGGTTTTTCGCCGAGTTCTTCGGTTTCCTCTTCGATAACACATCGACGTGTTATCTTGTGTTTGCATCTTTCTTCCCTACTCTTTTACATTCCATTTTACTGCTGTGTTGCTATGATTAAAGAGTGGTTTGTTTATTTATCCGCTCGCATTTACACTATTCCACACTTAGTATTAAGTTAGTGTAAAATTAATCGAGCCATAACTTTAATTTGGGGGTCTAAATAGCTCTTGCGTTTTCAACACATTTTCAAGCTTTTAATTGGTATCAGAGCAGGTACACTTGTTTTGGTTTCATTACCTAAGTGTGATCCTTGACCCCTTGTGTGTTTTGCCATGGATAAGGCTTTGTATGCTTCTATGGATGTTGTTGATTGTAGCATGCCATGTGTTTGTGAAAATGCCTCTATGAGTGTTTACCCTCATGATTGTGATGCCATGTTACATGAATTTATGGGTGTTGTTGATATTCCTAACATCAAACTTTTGAAGAAAGATGCTAAGAAGTTTCAAAAGAAATTGAGCAAGTTATTTTGTGAAAAAGATGATTTGATTGCTAAGCTCAATGAATCCAACAAATTGGTTGAGAAATATAAGAATCTTGCTGAAATTTCTCTTGAAAAGCTGAAAGAGTTTAAATGTTTGAATATGGACTTGGATGCTAAACTTGTTTTGTCTAACAAATTTGTTGATGATCTTAAATTTGAAAATGAATCTCTTAAGATGCATGTCAAGTATTTGATTGCTGAACCTGTTGCTAAAACGGAAGAAAATATATGTTGCAATCATGTTGTGGTATCCAATTGTGTGCCTATTGTGTGTTCTACCTCAAAGGACAAATCGATGTACATTCCTCCACACAAAAGAAATCAAAAAGTGGAGAGAAAGGCTCTTAAGCCTAAGCCTCTGTTTAGGTCACATCCTAGGGAATTGAGTAGATCTAAGTTTGTTGCTACTTGCCACCATTGTGGTGTGATCGATCACATACGACCCCAATGCCCCAAGTTAAAGAGAGAACAAACTCATGTTGCTAGATTCCTTCTCAAAAGGCCTAGTGGATCTAAACACATTGTTTGTCACCATTGTGGTGCCTTTGGTCATCTAAGACCTCATTACTCTAAGTTTCAAGCTCTTAAAAAAATTAAAAGAAAAGCGAAACTTGAGCTTCTTAGAAGTTGTGCTAAAAAGGATAAACCGGATTTGAGTGATAATATCATATTGTTAAAGAAAGTGTTTAATGCTCTTAACTCCTTGTCTATGTCCATCTTTGGTTCTCATTCTCCCAACCCTCATCTCACTTCTCATGAGACACCCATTCCGAACAATCATTGTGTTTGGATGAGGAAGGGTTCCTATGGTTGAGCTTTTGCTCTTTTGGTCCTTGATCTAATTCTTTCGATCTTTGTAGGACCCTTCATGCATTAAATGTCATATCTTCATGCATTTTGTGCATCTTACATTTATTTGTATGCATTTTTTTGCTTTTGTTTTTTATCTTACTTTATTGCTTTTGCTTTGTGTGAGTAAAAATCCAAAACCTATAAAAATTGAAAAATCTTCAAAAAGTTTGATCACTTATTTTTGTGTGTATCACATGCGAGTTTGACCTAGTACCTTCGTACTAATGGTATGGTGCATTTACAAGCCTAACTTGTTCTGTATGCACATATATCTGTGTGGGAGAAATCTTGAAATCTATGTGTGACAGTTGTAAATAGATCTTCAAGCTTGTCATGAATGATTGGTCAATAGTCTCGATGGTTTTGATACTTGCATAGACTTGTGCCTATATCTCTTCCCATTTTATTTTTATGTTTTTGCTATAGAGCTCATAAAATGTAAATCTCACAATGAAAGAGAGATTAAGAGCTGCAAAAGCCTGTTGCACATACTAGTATTTGACTAGGAAAAAGGGAAAGCGACTTTTGAATTGATATGTATGGTGCTCAAAAAGCCAAAGGCTAACTCTACATGTTGAAATATCAAAAATTTCAAGCACCGATCTCAAAAAGAGATGTATTATCCAAAAAAGGATTAATTGTTATGATTTATGCAGAAGCCAAATGAAAAGCTTCTAAGTTTTGTAATAATTCTCTTGTGGGAGGTCATATATGTTCATTTCTATAATTGAGATTGACCACTTGATTTCGTACCAGTTGTGTATGACTTGATTGAATTGATCATTGAAGCTTCACTCTGGTCTATGGATTATTCTACATTTGATACTCACACACAACACACGAGGCTTTGTTCAGATAATGCTTATCTCATTTGTGTGATTGTACATGTTCAAATGTGATGTGGATACTCAAATACTTGCTGATCAGACCCAAAAAGAATTTTTGAGTGTTTTATATGTTTTTAAAAGTGATTTTATGCTTTCATGCTTTTAGTTTTTGTTTAAAATGCATTTTTGTGTTTTTCTTCAAAAACTGGCTCAGAGGTCTTTTCGCAAGAAGCTTGCGACTTAGAGCTTCACGCGAAATGTGCTTGAGGTAAATTAAAAAAAAAAAAAAAGTCACATTTTCATACAGAAACTCTCGTTACTGCCTCGCGAGTATTTCACAACTAAACACTTCTCGCGAAATGGTTTTTAGGCAAAAACTAAATTTTTCTTCAAGTTCATACAGAGGCTATCGTGATTGTCTCGCGCCTGTCTTGCGACTAAGGGCTTCTCGTGAAAGCTTTAGTATGTCTCGTGACTTTGTTTCGCTACTCTCTAACCAGCGAAAAACGCGTGTTTTCAGTTTTTATGTAGCAGATGTGACAGGTTTTCAAAAATTCTTCACTTCCCTCGATTAGACTCTCTCGAACCCCCTTCAACCCAAAACTTATTTTTCTTCAAAACCCCATCAATTTCAAGCTTATATTTGCAAAATCTCTTCAAGGTATGCATTTCTGATATCCTCTCTTACCATTTTACTGAGATTATGCAAATTTTAGCTTAGGGTTTTATATGGGGATTTTTCGAAAATGGGTTGGGATTCTTAGTTTTTGTGAAATTTTTTTCAAAATCCTTGATTGGGCTGAGTCCCATTTACTGTGATTGTTCTTGTGTTGGCCCCTTATGGCAGTTTGAGCATGTATTGAGGCAAATTTCATTATGTTCATGCATTTTACATCATCTGTGTACTTTGTTGCATGTTAGGTGTTTGACAAAATGTCCTAGTGACATTTTTGTGTTGAATTAGACTCAAGTGAGTTCCAATGCTTGGATTTTCTCTTGACTGGTCATGCTTATCATGTTTTGGTCAGTGTTTGTGGTGTTTACACACTTTGTCCAATTTGTGCCTTAATGCCATGCCATGCACACACTAAGCACACCTCATGCATCTCATGCTGCATCCCCATGCATCACATGCTGCACACACATGCATCAGCACATGCTCAGAACAGACACACACATGCACAGTTACTTAATTCATGCATTGTGTTTATGCTTACTTGGTTTAACACCTTTAGCATGTTGTTTGAGTTTATTTACTCTATTTTGAGTTGGTTATGCTTTGTTTTAGGTTGTTTTACTTTTGTCTTGGACTATCTTGAATCTAATCAAGTTTTATGGTTTGTTTGTGTTGTTTTGCATTTGTTCCCTTGTTTTGTGTCCATTTGTGTAGATGTCTCGCCGTTCTTCTCGCAATAAAGATCCTGTTATTGACCTCACATCATCACCAGTGTCAAAACGGACACGGCACTCACCTGAAGTCTCAAACAGCGAGAGATTTAAGTCTCCCCTAGACTCTTAGACTTTCTCTAGCATTTTTCAGGATGCCCCCACTGTGGTGGAGCGTATTGTTAAGTTTAATACCTTAGGATCCACCTTTATCCCTAGGATCTTTGCAGACAAGGATTGGACTGATTTATTTGGAAACTTCGAGGATCTGACTGATGAATTGATTAAAGAGTTTTATTCAAGATTCACTGGAGTAGAACTATAATGTTGGGTTTGGGGAACAGAGTTCACCATCTCCCCAGATTACATTGCAAAGCTTCTTCATATCACTCGACCTGCAAATGTGGACAGGTCTCCCTACGATGACAGACTTCCTGTAGTGACGGATATTTTTCGTATTCTTGGAGATGAACATGAAGTTTCAGCAAAAGGCACATCCATCGGAACAGCAAAGTTCAAACTTGAACTAAAGACTCTCACCTTCATCATGTTTTTCAATCTATATCCATTGTCCAACATGGGGTTTATCAATCTTGGACGGGCACAGTTTTTATGTGATCTAATCACTGGAGCTCTGATTGACATTTGTGCTCATATCTTCCAGACTATAGAAAAAACAGCAGCACGATTAGCAGCAAAACTGTGTCTTCCGTTCTGCAGTCTTCTCATGAAAATCATATTACATGAAGGGGTTAGTCCACCAAGAGATGGAAAGCTTTTAGTTCGTCGTCGCCCAATTTCTATATCATCTCTTGAAAAGAGCAAAAGTCATTCTTCTGCTGAGCGGAAAAAGAAAACTCCATCCACACATTCAGGTCATGGATCAGCTGCTCACACTACTGAGACTACATCTTCTCACATTCCTGCGCCTCCGACTGTCAGCACTCAGCCAGGCCAATCTAGCTCTCACGCCGACCGGTTCACCATCTTGGTTAAAGGTTTGCATGAGCCTGTGTCAGGACTTACAAATGTCATCTACTCCACCAATAACCAAGTTCAAATGCGACTCACCGCCATTGAAACATAGCTAGATGAGATTCAACGCAAGTTAGAGGAGAGCCTTTAGCTATTCGTGCCAAAAAAGGGGAGAGCGTACTCCATGTACAGATTGTATAGATTGGACGATAGCATGTAGTAAGGGGGAGAGCATCACAAGAAAGGAAGTGTGCATAGTGAAAGGGGGAGTTTTTGTGAACTCAAATCGAAAAGCTAACACACAATATTATACTCTTGGATAGTGGTTTTGTTTACAGTTTTTACTGCTTTTGTTTAAAGCTTTAATACTCTGTCTTTCAATTTATATTTAGTATGTTTATGACTATCTCAATGCTTTGTAGCATTCTTTTGTACTTTTAAGATATTGCCAATATGTCTTGAGTACTTCACACTTGTGCCCCAGTAGGATCTTGTTCCTAGATGCATATACTTCATGTATTTTGCATTGGTTGTGTGTTGGACATACAAGTGATCATAAGTGATTGCTCTTTGTTTGTATGTCCAGATGAACACTTACCTGCTAAATGTTCATTGTAGTCATTCTTTAATGACTAAACTTGTTTGATCAAGTTTTTGTTTGCATGATATCTAATGTTTACATACTTGATCGCACTATGCTTGCTCATGTTCATACCTTATATTCAACTTGTCATAAGCTTAATGAAATTTTTGTTTGTGTGCGTGTGTTTCAAGTTACAGGTATAAACGTGCAAGTACTTCACAGTTTCTAGATTAGGTGTGAGTGAGTTTTGCCACTGTTCCCAAACTCTCGTTTAAGTCTAGAGTCTATTTTAGGGATTTTGTCACGGAATAGCTAAAGGGGGAGATTGTAAAGTTGTGATTTACAAATATGTATTTTGTTGGCTTTTATTCTATGCCAAATTTGATTGTAATTATATTCAATCTTTTGTACCCTGTATTTATTGTGGGATTTAATTGTAAGGGTTGTGTGTTAAAGAGAGAGGGTGTGAAGACTCAAGTAATTGAAGCCAGAAGATTTCTTGCGGGTAGCTCGCGACTAAGCATCCCGCGAAGTGAAGCATGTGCCTTGCACATAACTGGAATGCGAAGAGTCAGTACAGATGAAGACAGCTGTGTTTCATAAGTATCTCGTGGGTAAGGCCTTCCTGCGAGACACCCGCGAAACATTCTATTCTGCCAGACTGTACTATCTGATACACACTTTTTGTACCCACACTATATATACCCATATGTAAGGTTGAATTTATTCAACCATCTAATTGGCTTTATTCCGTGCCAAATTTGCTTGTATTTCAGCATTTAGTAACCCTGTATTTAGGTGGGCTTGTTGTAAGGGTAGTGAGTGATATAGAGTGAAGATTGCTTAAGAGTGTGCAAGAAAACAGAGACTCGCGGCTGGATCTCGCGGGTGACTCGCGGCTGCAAGCCGCCAGACACAGCACACGTGCCAAGCATGCCGGAAGGTGAACAGTCATGCTAGCTGGAGCACTACAGGACAAAACAGGACAACTGGCCATACGGTTATCTCACGACTGGATCTCGCGACTCAGTCAAGTCGCGAGGCCAAGCCGCGAGCCAGCCCTGTTTTGAAAAACCTGACGTTTCACATTCTCCTCTCACCTCAGTATAAATACCCCTTATACCCACAAATGAGAGAGGCTCTTCAAGATGAGAATTGGGTTGAGTCAATGCATGAAGAGCTGAATCAGTTTGTGAGGAATGATGTGTGGGAACTTGCTCCAAGGCCTGAAAACGTTCATGTTATAGGTACAAAATGGATTTTCAAAAACAAAACTGATGAAGATGGAGAGATAATTTGAAACAAATCTCGGTTAGTTGCTCAAGGATACACTCAAGTAGAAGGAGTGGATTTTGATGAATCCTTCGCTCCTGTGGCAAGACTCAAATCCATTCAAATTCTCATATCCATTGCATGCACTTTGAATTTCAAACTCTATAAAATGGATGTAAAGTGTGCATTTCTGAATGGATATCTAAATGAAGAAGTGTTTGTTGAGCAACCAAAAGGATTTGAGGATCCTCACTTTCCAGATCATGTATTGAGATTGAAGAAAGCGCTTTATGGCTTAAAACAAGCTCCTAGAGCCTGGTATGATCGGCTTACACATTACCTTCTAGATAGAGGATTCAAAAGGGGGTATGCCAACCGAACTCTGTTTGTCAAAAATGATGAAGATTATCTCCTTGTGGCACAAGTTTATGTTGATGACATAGTGTTTGGGGCAACCATTGAAGATCGTGCTATTGAATTTTCTGAGGAGATGAAGAAGGAATTTGAGATGAGTATGGTGGGGGAACTCACATTTTTCTTGGGTCTTCAAGTCAAACAACAGAAGGAGGGTATATTTGTATCACAAGAGAAGTATGCTAAAAACATTGTCAAGAAGTTTGGACTAGACTCCAAAAAACATGCCTCCATTCCCATGAGCTCATCCACTAAACTGAATGTTGATTCTTCTGGAGTAGAAGTAAGTCCTACCTTATATAGGAGCATCATTGGGAGTTTACTCTATCTTACAGCCAGTAGACCGGACATTGCATTCAGTGTTGGCGTTTGTGCCAGATACCAAGGTAATCCGAAGGAATCTCACCTGACTGCTGCTAAGCGAATCATTCGATATGTGAATGGTACTTCAAACTATGGTCTGTGGTATTCAAAAGACTCAAATGCTTGTCTTGCCGGGTATTCAGATGCTGACTGGGCTGGAAGTGTAAACGATCGGAAAAGTACTTCAGGCGGCTGTTTCTACCTTGGTAACAATCTTGTCTCGTGGATGAGCAAGAAACAAAATTCCATGTCTCTATCTACTGCTGAAGCAGAATACATCGCCGCTGGAAGTTGTTGCACTCAGCTTCTTTGGATGAAGAAATTACTTCATGACTATGGAATTCCTCAAGAAACGATGTGTGTCTTCTGTGACAACACCAGTGCCATCAATCTTTCCAAGAATCCTGTCCAGCATTCAAAATCTAAACACATAGAGATTCGTTACCATTTCATTCGGGATTTGGTAGAGGAAAAAGTTGTGTGTCTTGAGTTCATACACACCGACAATCAAAAGGCGGACATCTTCACCAAGCCTCTCGATGGTCCACGGTTTGAATCACTCCGTAAGACCATTGGTGTTGGTACAATTCCTTGACTCTCTTGTGTGATGTGTGCTTCACATATTTATAATATGATAAGCTTGTTTGTGTTGGGGCACACACTACTTTGTTAGCTCTGTGTGCAGCATGATTATTGTTTGTTTGTCTATTTGTGAATACTGTTGCTCCTTCTTATGTTTGTTCAATCTTTTTCTTCTTTTATGTCAAAAATCCAAAAATCACATAAAAATTAGAAAATCAAAAAGTTTGATTGACATTGTTGAGCTTTTGTCTCAAAACTTGTTTTGCCTTGTACCTTTGTGCTAATGGCTTTGTGCATTTTCGAGCATTGCTTGTTTCTTTGCACTCTTATCACTGTGGGAGAAATCTTGAAATCAATGTGATTGTTGTAAATAGATCTTCAAACTTGTCATGAATGATGAGTGAATGGTTATGATGATCTTGAGACATGCATAGACTTGTGTTTATATCTCTTCCCACTCTTTATTTTTGTTTTTGCTAAAAAGAGCTCACCAAATGTAAATCTCCAAATGAAAAGAGATATTGAGCTGCAAAAGCCTGTCGCACATACTAGTATTCGACTAGGAAAAAGGGAAAGCGACCAAAAATTAAAGTGAATGTTTATTCAAAAGGCCAAAGGCTTGTTCATTAAAGTGAATTATCAAATATCACTCTCACAATGAGAGGTGTTGTCTCAAACGAATCAAAAAGATCAAATGTTATAATTGAATGTGGAGTCAAATGTAAAGCTCCAAGTTATGTTATCAAGTTTTGTGGGAGGTCATATATACATATTTCTATAATTGAGATAGATCACATGATCTAGTGCTAATTGTGTATGTCTTGGTTGAATTGATCATTGAAGCTTCACATTAGACTAAGGACTATCTCATTGTTGATATCCACACACAACACACAAGTTTATGTTCAATGAATGCCATATTCATTTGTGTGATTGTACTTGTTGAAATGTGTTTTCACATACTCAATCTTTGTTGATTCAAGCACAAAAAGATTTTTGAGTATTTTAGGTGTTTTTGGAAAGTATTTTGTTCTTAAAAATGAAAATTTCAAAAAATCATTTTTGCCCTGTTTTGGCGACTCAGTCGCGGGTATGTCAAGTTGCGTGACTCAGTCGCGTGTTCGCGGGTCAATTTTGGCAACTTGTTCGCGAGTGAAAGGTCCAGTCGTGAGGTTCCTCAGTGATTTTTGCGGCTTAGCTCGCGACTCCCTCGCGGGTAGACCTTCCAGTCGCGAAAAACACTTAGAAAAATTTTTCGAAACTGTGTCTTTGAGTGTTTTGGCGGCTCAACCTGGCGACTTGTTGGCGACTCACTTCAGTCGCGAAAAACGCATGTTTGGCAAAAATAGGGACAGTTTTTAAAAGCGTTTTTCAGTTTTTCCCTCGAACTTTTGTGACTGTTCATTGTCTCTCTCAACTACTCTTACCCTTTCACACCGTGCCTCCATTTTCGATCTCCATTGTTGTTTCTTTTCAGCTCAAATTCCTCAAGTAACAGGTATGGGTTTTCTGTCTTGAACTCTATTTTACTTGTTTTTGTGTTTTTCCCTCTCGATTATTCGCATTTGTTTGTGATTTTGAGATGGGTTTTAAGCTCGGCTATTACTCTTTGTCCATGCTTATCCTGTGGTAGCTTTTGTTTCAATTTTGAGCTTTATTAAAATGTTGGTTTTGTTCTTCATCAAGTGCGTAGCTAGGGTTTGTTATTTGTTGGTTGCTCATCTTGCCTGATCCAGTGTTGATGTGCTGTTTCAAAATGTTCCTGTGTTGACTGTGTGTTTTTTTTCTAAGCTGATTGTGTGGTTTTAATCTGACCCACTCCTCTGTGTAGCTACATTTGGGCCATTTTTGTCCCTCATTGCTATTTTCTGGTCATTTTCATCTAGCTATTAGGGTTTCTCCATTATCCCTAAATTTCCACTAACCCTCTGCTAATAATGTCTATTGGATTGTGTTCTGTCATTTCCTCTATTCATGATTCAGATTAGACATGTCACCATTCAAGAAAGCAGCTGTGAAAGGAGGCAGTTCAAAAGGGAAGGAACATGTCATTGATGTTGATGATTACCCACCTCAAACAAAAGAGACTCGTTCTTCATCAAAGAGATTCGATCCCAACAAGTTCAGATCCTATGCAGCCTATCAGTCTCATGAGAATTATTTCCAAAAAGCTACACCATTACTGGAAAGAACTGTGGATCAATCAACACTTCATGACACTGACATTCCGAAATGGTTTGCTCACAAGGACTGGAATTACCTTCTCTCTGATCTGGATGACGCGTATAAAGATTTGGTAAAGGAATTTTATGCCAACGCGATTGTGGAAGGAGATGAACTTAAGTGCTGGGTTAGGAAAAAGAGCTTTTCAGTCTCTCCTGCATATCTGGCAGAAATTCTTCACATCAACAGACCAATATTCCGACACTCACCAGTTTATGATGATCTTTGTCCGGATGAGGAGCTTCTCAAAGAAAGTCTTGGACAAGACTTGGAGTTCTCACCCAATGGAAAATCCATCAGTGTTTCCTCTCTTCCTCCAAAATTGAGAGTGCTTACAATTGTGATGTTTCACAATTTGTACCCTTTATCAAGCACTGGGTATATGAACCTCGGACGTGCTTTGTTTCTTCATGATCTAATCTCTGATGTTGAAATTGACATATTTGCACATATCTTTCATGTTCTGTGCAAAACGGTTCTACGAACTGAGTCCAGAACATGCATTCCTTTCTGCTGTCTCATCTCAAGGATCTTGAAGCTCAAGGGAATTTATCCAACGGCAGAAGAATCTCCTCTCTCGAAATCGAGTCCAATCAACATGCGTACATTCAATGCAAGCATTGGACATAGTCGGAAGAGAGCCAAACCAGAAACTTCCGCCTCTAACAGTGGCTCTCATTTCAGCACTCTCTCCCTTGATGAAAAGCTTGATCACATTGTATCCTCTGTACAAGAGTTGAATTCAAAGATGTCTGGTCTCACATCTACTCTACACCATCACAGCACTCGATGGGATATGAAGTTTACTTCACTTCAAACTCAATTGGATCAAATTCAGAGAAGGCTAGAAGAGGATGTATAGCCTATTCCATGACAAAAAGGGGGAGTGATAGGCCTGATCAGAGGGGGAGGATATTACCTAAGGGGGAGTGTCTTTGCATTCTTCTTCAGTTTAAATTGTTATCTTTTATATATTTTGTTGATGTTATTTAGGATAATATTGTGACTTGTACCCATGTTGCTTATGTAAGCTTTTAGGGTTATGTTTTATGCATAGTTTGTAGGCTTTATGTTTGTACCATACTTTATGCAGCCTTTTATGCTTTGTTTAAATCAATACTTCTATATAAATGTATTACATTTTCTTTAAGTACTGTCACTCTTGTGCCCTTGTAGGATTGTTCCTAGATGCATATACTTAGTGTATTATGCATTGGTTGAGTGTTTGGCATGCAAGTGACTTGCATTGAGCCTGTTAGCTTGTATGTCCTAGTGTTCATTCCAAGTGTGAATGAGCATTGTGGTCACTACCTTGTAGTGATTACTTGGTTGATCAAGCCATGGTTTGTTTCTTAACTCCATCTTTGCTTGATCACATATTGCTTGTTTCATATGCATTTTACGATTTTCTGCTTACAATGATCATGGTGTATTGTTGTGTTTCAAGAGTCTTTTGTTCATATGATTCAAGTGCTTCACAGCTTCTAGAGTTAGGTGTGAGTGAGTTTTGATCAACTGTTCCCAACTCACATGTTAAGTGAGTCTGTTTTAGGGTTTTGTCACGGAATAGCCAAAGGGGGAGATTGTAAGGTTGAATTTATTCAACCATCTAATTGGCTTTATTCCGTGCCAAATTTGCTTGTATTTCAGCATTTAGTAACCCTGTATTTAGGTGGGCTTGTTGTAAGGGTAGTGAGTGAGATAGAGTGAAGATTGCTCAAGAGTGTGCAAGAAAACAGAGACTTGCGGTTGGATCTCGCGGGTGACTCGCGGCTGCAAGCCGCCAGACGCAGCACACGTGCCAAGCATGCTGGAAGGTGAACAATCATGCTAGCTGGAGCACTACAGGACAAAACAGGATAACTGGCCATACGGTTATCTCGCGACTGGATCTCGCGACTCAGTCAAGTCGCGAGGCCAAGCCGCGAGCCAGCCCTGTTTTGAAAAACCTGACGTTTCACATTCTCCTCTCACCTCAGTATAAATACCCCTTATACCCACAAATGAGAGAGAGCTTCTAGAGAGAATTTTGAGAGAGACACCCTAGAGCAAAACAAGATTGAACCATCTACAATCTTTACATTAGTGTCTCTTCAAATTCCTCAACTCTCTTCCTCTCCATTGCCAAATCCTTGAGAGGCCTTTTACCAAAACCTTGTTCTCACCTTATCCATTACTGTGAGAGGGTTGTTAGGTGTTCTGGGAAGCAGTTAGGAAGGAACCAATCTTCATTGGTTGATGCTATGGTCTAGTAGCGGAATCCGGGAAGCTAGAAAAGAAAAAGGTCCGGCGCAACCTCGTTGGAGCAAGAAGCTTGGAGGGCTTAGGTGCACTGGGTAGATTAGGCTTGGATGGTCTATTGCTGTCCATGTATCCCAACTACATTTTCTAGTGGATTATTTACCGCTTGGAGGGCGGCGAAGAGGTTTTACGCCGAGGGCTTCGGTTTCCTCTTCGATAACACATCGCGTGTTGTCTTTGTGTTTGCATCTTCCTTCCCTTTATCTTTGCCTTTTATTTTCTGCTGTGGTTGTGATTTTAATTTGGCTTAGATAGTTGTGTCCAATTCTACATTATTGCTTATGTTCATTTTCCGCACACTATTTGTTTGACATAAAGCTTGAATTGGTTAATTTGTTAATTGGGGGTCTAAACGTTTAAGGGTGTTTTTACACTTTTTGAACTTTCACCATATTACCCACAAATGATGAAAAGTGCTTCTGAGAGAAAACCCTGGTCAAACACCTTGAGAGTTAGAGATTATCATACCCATATATATCTACACATATGCTTGTGGATTTCCTCAACTCCTACCTCTCCATTTCATATCATTGAGAGGTTGATAGCTCAAACACTTACCACACCCTTTCAGAGTGTCAAGTGAGGTTTTGGTGCTGTTGGGAAGCATTGGAAGAAGCCAGGGATGGCAGATGCAATATAGAGCTTGTTATGGGATCTGAAGAGCTAGACAAGACACAGTTCCGAGAAGTCTTGTTGGAGTAGGAGCTTGGAGGGCTTAGGTACAGCGCGTAGATTAGGCTTGGAGGGTCTCTTGCTAACCCATGTATCCCAACTGATTGTCTAGTGGATCGATTACCGCTTGGAGAGCGGCGGAGAGGTTTTTCGCCAAGTTCTTCGGTTTCCTCTTCGATAACACATTGGCGTGTTATCCTGTGCTTACATCTTTCTTCCCTACTCTTTTACATTCCATTTTACTGCTGTATTGCTATGATTATAGATTAGAGTAGTTTTTTTATTTATTCGCTCGCATTTACACTATTATGCATTTAGTATTAAGTTAGTGTAAAATCAATCGAGCCGTAACTTTAATTTGGGGGTCTAAACAGCTCTTGTGTTTTCAACACATTTTTGAGCTTTCAATTTATTCATAATAAATCTAATTTACAACTTGGGTTTAAAATTTTTTAATTCTATCAACTAGGATCTAAATTTCCCAACAGCATGGATCCCAATACATGACTAGCACACCAACTGGAGAAAGATGTTAGTAGCAAAGTTCTTCAGTTCATCCAGATGATGAAGATCAAGAAGCTCCTTGGTTACAAAACTCTTGACGTAAAGACGCAGCAGCTTCTACAAGAGAAAGATGAATTAGGGCAAATTGTCTCCGATTGCAATTTGAGTGAATAATCACTTTGCATCAAGTTGCATCATCTTAGATGGCCCTTAAAATAATCCTTATATATGTCTAGGGTTGTGAGAAAAGAAATCCTACACAAATAGCTTGGATATGCGTGAAAAACAAATCTGTAAATCTGAATTTTGTAATTCTCGATAGATACAGCTTCTGTCGAGAGCCGTCAAGAATTAAACATTAAATCTCAATAGATATATCTGTCGAGCTTTAATGAACAACACTTCTTCACTTGTTTCTTGGATAGATTTGCATGGTTTCAATACTAGACTTGAACTATTGTTTCTTGAAGTATTAAAAACATCCTAGATCTACCCAAATACAAGTAAAGTGCATTTTGTCAAAGGATTAGCCAATTCTACATGACATACGTTTTAACAAGTTCCACATATGTCCTAACATATATGGTTCCTATACCATTGCAAAAACTACGTGGCGACTCTCCCCCTTGTGTCCATAGTACTACACACTCTGCCTCCAATATAAAGGCACTCATGTAACTTTTATTAATTATTTGAGAAATACAATACATTCATTCAATATTTCTAACATTTCACAATCTCAATTTCTTGTTAATGAGATGTTATATATTAGAGTCTATAAGCTCATTTTTGTGTATAATTTGAAAGTATAAAAAACCTGAAACTTAAACATTTTACAAATGTGCTAATTCTTAATCTTCAAAAATCTTGCTATTTTGCAAGTATAAAGAGAATTCAATCCAAGGGTGAATTAATGAGAAAATGCAGTTAATAAAATCTTATTAAATAATGTAATATTTACAAAGAATTATTCAAATCTTATCTTATATATTAAGTATTGTCTTAAGAAAAAAAAAAAAAAAGAATTACACAAGTGTAACTTAATCAATGCTTAAGTTTCGGTCCTTGGTATTAGTTTGTTGCCATATTTTTCATGCCAAAATTGAGAACTAGTGATGATTCACGATTGCAAGCCAACCAATAATCAGCATTTCCTAGTCATCCTGACATTGATTCAAGCCATTTTCTAGTCTTTGATACTCATTTTCTTGAGAAGAAGATAGTCTTGGTTGATGTTATGATTCAAAAATGTCGGTGTGTAGTACTTTTAGCAGAGAAAAACGACTAGATAGCGAAGACCGTGCTTCACGATGTTGCACCTAGTCTTTTGTGTGTGTTTCCTGGCAAGTTTGAAATACTCATGGAAATGCGGGGACAAATTTCAGCTACAGCTAGCATAGAGACTCAACCATAAAAGAGAATCAGTAAACGGTTTGTACAAAGAAAAAAAATATAAGAAGTAAAAAATTAAATAAAAAAAAAGTCTACAAGAAACTATTTTTTTTATTTTTTATTTCGATACTTGTACAATGAAGGATTGTCAAGTATTTAGTGCGTGTGTTTCCTGGCAAGTTTGAAATACTCATGGGAATGCAGGAACAAATGTTATCAATTACAGCTAGCATATAGACTCAATCATATATAGAAGAGAATCAGTAAACAGTGGCACAGAAATTTGTAGGAAAAATCCTTAGAGAAGAAGACAACCAAATATGTTACATTGAAATCAAACTAGATAACGTTTCCTAAGGAGCGTTTATTCCATGCCTAGACCAAAGTCAGTCCTGTGAATCATAATAATGGTTTCCCAAGTTAAAGTTCAATATATTAGATTCACAACTTATATGAGGGGATGAAATATTAGAAAATTCCAAATGAGTGACGTACATAAAGTCTCATGTCTCCATTGCCCATTCTAATTTTCCACCAAGAACATTGGGTCAAGTTTTGAAATTTTAAGCCTCCAAAATCCAAAATCGATTTTATTCTTTTTAACAACCTTTAAATTAGAATAGTAAAATATCAGTCCTCTTAACTTTTTTTTTCTAAGAAAAATATCAGTCCAATAGCTAATATTTATTCTGTGTGCATTTTTGTTTCTAAAAATAAAAAAATAAAGCTTTGATTCGATATAGACACCTAAAATGTCTCCAAAAAAATAAGCCACCTAAAATAGTTAACATCAGCAACGCATCCGCAACTAATGACATATTTAAATAATGTTCATATTCAATCCAGAAGACTTCCCATTGATCATTACAATGATTTGGGGACAACTCCACCAAGTCTTTTGGGTGGGTCCGCACTCCATGCAAAAAGTTGGTTCTTCTTCATTCTTCCCCTTACTATAAATGCACTTTTGCTTGAGCCCTTAGCGGCAAAATCGAACCCTCTGTTTTGTTTCGACAAACCAACACCCACTCCTACCCAGCGCGAATTTACATGGGGCTTTCCCGGTTGATTTCAGCTTCCCCATCCTCACAGACTTCATCCTTTTGTATGCGTACCTTTACTATTTTATGTTGGTGTGGCTTATTATTCACCTCTGTGGTTAGCGGCAATAATGAGACAGACCGGT
Organism: Quercus tomentella; assembly: GCA_028535165.1. Classification (NCBI taxonomy): domain Eukaryota; kingdom Viridiplantae; phylum Streptophyta; class Magnoliopsida; order Fagales; family Fagaceae; genus Quercus; species Quercus tomentella. The sequence goes on from JAPQVY010000156.1 coordinate 15,268,812, forward strand.
TGGCATTGCTCGAGTTCAAAGCCAAGATCACTCATGACCCTTTCGGGGTTTTGAGCTCTTGGAATGATAGCATCCACTTTTGCCAATGGCAAGGGGTCATTTGTGGGCGCCGACATCAAAGGGTCACCATGTTGTACCTACAATCATTGAAACTGGTAGGCTCTATATCACCCTATGTCGGAAATTTAAGTTTTTTGAGGAATTTATCTCTCTTTAACAACAGCTTTCATAATGAAATCCCTCCAGAAGTTGGTCGTTTGCACAGATTGCAAGTCTTAAGATTGAATAATAACACACTTAGTGGCAAAATTCCTAGCAATTTATCTAGTTGCGCCAACCTTCTTGGCCTTGACATTGGTCACAACCTTCTAGTGGGAGAAATCCCTATAGAGCTTGGTACCTTATCAAAGCTTCGACAATTCATTGGTCAGTTCAATAATTTGACAGGAACTATCCCATCTTCTCTTGGAAACTTATCATTTCTATTTTCGTTTACTCAACATTATAATAACTTGGGTGGGATTATCCCTGATTCTTTTGGCCGATTGACTAAGCTTAAATTTTTTCTTACGGCTTCAAATAGGTTGTTTGGTACAATTCCTCCCTCAATCCTCAATCTATCTTCATTAATAGCCTTTGATGTTGGAATCAACCAAATCCAAGGGTGTCTTCCATCAAATATGGGTGTCATTACTCTACCAAATATTGAACTCTTTTCCATTGGCCAGAACCATTTTACTGGATCTATCCCTATATCAATATCTAATGCGTCACATCTAGAAGTCCTTGAATTGAACTCTAATCAACTTAGAGGAGAAGTTCCTTCTTTGGAGAAGCTAAATAGAATTTCATTTTTTATCATTACTTGGAACAATCTTGGAAATGGAGGGGCAAATGATTTGAGTTTTCTTTGTTCTTTGAAAAATGCCACATATCTACATTTGTTGGAAATAAATGCTAATAACTTTGGGGGAGATTTGCCCAAATGCATTGGTAATTTATCAACTACTCTTACTATATTACTTTTAGATAATAATAAGATATCTGGTAAGATTCCTATTGAAATAGGAAATTTGATCAACTTGGAGAGGCTCGATATGTGGAAGAACAAATTATCAGGTAATATTCCCTTCGAAATTGGAAAGCTTCAAAAGTTACAAATTTTGGCATTAAATACAAATAATCTATATGGAAACATTCCATCCTCTATTGGAAATTTAACTGTTATGATAGAGTTGTATTTATACGAGAATAATCTTCAGGGCAACATCCCTCTAAGTCTTAGCAAGTGCCAAAATTTGTTTGAATTGAATCTTGCTAATAACAATCTCAGTGGTTCGCTATCGCCACAAATTATTGGTCTCTCATTCTCACCAACTTTTCTAGATTTATCTGCCAACCGATTCATGGGTGTCCTTCCCATGGAAGTAGGAAATTGGATAAATCTAGAAGAATTGGATGTTTCTGAAAACATGTTATATGGTAAGATTCCAGTAAGTCTTGGTAGCTGTGTAAAATTGGAACTTCTAGCCATGAGGGGAAACCTCTTCCAAGGGATCATTCCTCCATCTTTGGAATCATTAAGAGGCCTTGAGAAATTAGATCTTTCTAACAATAATTTGTCAGGCCGTATTCCAAAATTTTTGGAGATCTTTATCTACTTGCAAGTTTTAAATCTATCTTACAACCAGTTTGAGGGAGAAGTTCCAACAGATGGAGTTTTCAAGAATACAAGTGCAACTTTCGTTAAGGGAAATGGTAAGCTTTGTGGGGGCGTACCCAAGTTCCAGCTTCCTAAATGCAAATACGAAAAATCCAAGAAAAGGAACTCAACTCTTACCTTGAAGTTAATAATCTCCATAATTTCAGGGCTTTTTGGAGTAACATTGGTTCTATCACTTCTACTTCGTTGTTCTTTAAGAAAGAAAAGGAAAGAAAAGTCCTCAAGTGACTCTGGAAATTTTCTTTTGAATCTATCCTACCAAATTCTCCTAAAAGCAACTGATGGGTTTTCTACTACCAATTTAATTGGTGTGGGTAGCTTTGGATCCGTGTATAAAGGAATTCTTGATCAAGGTAGACAAATGATTGCTGTCAAGGTGCTTAACCTTTTGCGATGTGGAGCTTCTAAAAGTTTTATAGCCGAGTGTGAGGCTTTAAGAAACATTAGACATCGAAATCTTGTAAAGGTACTTACATCATGTTCTAGTGTTGACCATCAAGGTCATGATTTTAAAGCATTGGTTTATGAGTTCATGGAAAATGGCAACCTAGATGAATGGCTACATCCAACTTCGAGAACAAATGAGACTCCTAAGAAACTAAGGAACTTGAGTTTTCTTCAGAGACTGAATATTGCCATTGATGTTGCTAATGCATTGGATTATCTTCATCATCATTGCCAAACGCCAATTGTTCATTGTGACCTCAAGCCTAGCAATATTCTTCTTGATCATGAAATGATTGGACATGTAGGTGACTTTGGCTTGGCGAGATTTCTTTTTGATGCTACTCAAGATTGTTCTATTAATCAATCAAGCTCCATCGGAATAAGAGGCACAGTTGGCTATACTCCTCCAGGTGAATATCATTATCATTTATTAAATTTAATTGTGTTTCCTATTTCTTTTGTCTTTTACTATATTTTAAAGTCTAAAAGGAAAATTTTAATAAGGATGTACTGTAGCTAAAAAAAAATAGAATTTTCAATATTTTCTGCTTATCTTAATTCTTATTATATGGCATTGAAAACACTCTTTTAATACTTATCTGATATATATATATATATGTATGTTTGTATATCTTCCCTTCTTCTTTTTTATGGGTAGAAATCTATGCTCACATTAAATATGTTATGTAATTGTTGATTGTAGAGTATGGCATGGGAAACATGATATCAACATATGGTGATGTCTATAGTTATGGGATATTATTGTTAGAGATGTTCACAGGAAAAAGGCCTACCGATGACATTTTCCAAGATAACTTAAACCTTTGCGACTTTGTCAAAGCAGCTTTGTCAGAACAGATAATTGATGACATTATTGATCCCATCCTTCTACGTGAAAGAGAAGGAGAGACACAAATGAACAACATTACTTGCAACGAGCGTCAAAATGGAAGTGTAAGAATTCAAGAATGCTTGGTTTTGATTTTCGAAATTGGGGTTGCTTGTTCGGTTGAATTTCCAAGAGAAAGGATGAACATGAGTGCTGTTATGATTGAGCTACATTCAATTCGACAGAAACTTCTTGGAACTAATATACGCAGACAAAGGCTTCAATCCACAGGTAATATATTGTTTGCCTTTGTGTATATGTTATAATTTGGTAGCACCCCACACTACGTGATCTAATATGATAAGGCTAGTCCTTAAAGGGAAGAAGGTGTCACTGACTCACTAATCATATAGCTCATTATGTTGCATTTAGTTGGGGAATAAGCCCAATTACTTTTTTATAATACCAAAACAAAAAATATGCCTCTAAAATCTATTTTCTATTTGTTGAAGTGGTCCACAAGATGTAGGAGGTCTCTATATCGATAACATAAGATTATATTATCTCAGTTTTAATGAATGAATAACATAGACATTTGAAGGGTGTAGTTAAAGTTAACGAATTTGTTAGAGAAATTTTCTTGTTTAGAATTCTAAATAAATCCAAGTAAATGCACACCAATTCCACAATTATTGAATGGGTTGGGATTTTTTCATACCGCAAATAAGGATTCTCGAATCATGAATTTTCTCACTAGTAAAACATAAATATTAAGTTACTGATAATGAATATCTTTTGAATTCTATTTATTTTTGGGAAAACGACCATTTAGCATACTGTCATTTATGAATTCCGAAGCTTATCATTCTAATATATTGAAATTATCTTCCTTCTTCGTAGGTGCACAAGAATGATGATTTATTGTGAAGGTTGTGATCATCATGATTTTCTAGTTTTATTATATATAATAACACTAGAGAGAATAATCAATATTGTAGCTTCCTTATAGCAGTCATGATTCATGAATGTTTTTTTTCCCCTCCTGTATCAAGTATGTAATATCTTCTTAAATAATGAACTTTACGTTTTAATGTACTATTAAATAAGTTAATATCCAAAGCTATTCACAATCAAGACCTATAGAATTTACATGCTTAAGAAATTTTTAAGTTGATGTATGAAGGCTAAAGTTATGCGTGAAAACAAGTGCACCCAGAGATTGATTTTTCTATGCAGCCAATGTTATATTCCTTATGCGGTTCTATGCTGTTAGGTTCTAAAGATTTAGGATTAAATGTTTAGAATTTCAACTTGCATGTGTTGGCAAACCGAGAACAAAAAGATGTTTAGGATAGGTGTTAGACATTGCTCAAACTTGTAAAGGTCAAGACTCAAAAATGTACAAACTGCAAGAAAAAAGATTATTTTTTCTGTGAAGCTTGATTGATCAAAAATCGCAGAAAAAGAATTTCTGTAGAATTTTAAACAGGCTCAAGCCCACGAAAACATTTAGGGTTTCAGTCCAACACTCTTATATATAATAGGAAAACCCTAGCTATGTTTTGAAGGCTCTTGGAAGACTTGTGAGTTACTCCTATGAGTTCTTAGAGGTTTTGTACCTTCTAACTCTACAAGCATCTACTGGAACAAGATCTACAATCAAGCGCTGATGGAATCTAGTTGCTGCAAAGATCAACAAGTTGTGATCTGAAACCTTTGAGCAGGATCTCAAAAGTTACAAGCGTGGGTGCTTATGTGGTGCAAATCTAAGAAGGGAGGAGTTCGTGGAGTCGAACCTTCCATGTGGTCGTGTCAATAAATTACTAGAGATAATAATAGATTTATGGTTAAATCTGATTGTAAAAATTTCGATTCTCTATAGTGGATTTGTTTTACCTTGAGGATAGCTCGGTCAAATCCTCTCCAAGTTTTTACATTGAGACTGTTGGTTTCATTAGTTTTCCTGGGTCATCATATCGTTGTGTTCTTTATTTTCTACTGCTGTACATGATATGATTTGTTCTTGTTTAACCTAGATCTCATAATTAATCTAAATAATCACTTGGCTAATATATTAAGTTAAACAATCTGCTTTAAGGGGTCTAAACAAACAAACATACGCTAATCTTGGTCAAGCCGTTAGTATTTCTTTTCGAGAATCGCCATGTTATGAGTAAAGCTTAAAGACAGGACAATCCAAGTATCTTATCTTATATTATGAGAATATTGCTCAATTTAAGTTTTTTGTGGTGTTTATCTCTCTTTAACAACAGCTTTCATAATGAAATCCCTCCAGATTGCACAGATTGCAAGTCTTAAGATTGAATAATAACACACTTGGTGGCAAAATTCCTAGCAATTTATCTAGTTGCGCCAACCTTCTTGGCCTTGACGTTGGTCACAACCTTCTAGTGGGAGAAATCCCTATAGAGCTTGGTACCTTGTCAAAGCTTCGACAATTCATTGGTCAGTTCAATAATTTGACAGGAACTATCCCATCTTCTCTTGGAAACTTATCATTTCTACTATCGTTTATTCAACATTATAATAACTTGGGTGGTATTATCCCTAATTCTTTTGGCCGATTGACTAAGCTTAAATTTTTTCTTACGGCTTCAAATAGGTTGTTTGGTACAATTCCTCCCTCAATCCTCAATCTATCTTCATTAATAGCCTTTGATGTTGGAATCAACCAAATCCAAGGGTGTCTTCCATCAAATATGGGTGTCATTACTCTACCAAATATTGAACTCTTTTCCATTGGCCAGAACCAATTTACTGGATCTATCCCTATATCAATATCTAATGCGTCACATCTAGAAGTCCTTGAATTGAACTCTAATCAACTTAGAGGAGAAGTTCCTTCTTTGGAGAAGCTAAATAGAATTTCATTTTTTATCATTACTTGGAACAATCTTGGAAATGGAGGGGCAAATGATTTGAGTTTTCTTTGTTCTTTGAAAAATGCCACATATCTACATTTGTTGGAAATAAATGCTAATAACTTTGGGGGAGATTTGCCCAAATGCATTGGTAATTTATCAACTACTCATACTATATTACTTTTAGATAATAATAAGATATCTGGTAAGATTCCTATTGAAATAGGAAATTTGATCAACTTGGAGAGGCTCGATATGTGGAAGAACAAATTATCAGGTAATATTCCCTTCGAAATTGGAAAGCTTCAAAAGTTACAAATTTTGGCATTAAATACAAACAATCTAAATGGAAACATTCCATCCTCTATTGGAAAATTAACTGTTATGATAGAGTTGTATTTATACGAGAATAATCTTCAGGGCAACATCCCTCTAAGTCTTAGCAAGTGCCAAAATTTGTTTGAATTGAATCTTGCTAATAACAATCTCAATGGTTCGCTATCGCCACAAATTATTGGTCTCTCATTCTCACCAACTTTTCTAGATTTATCTGCCAACCGATTCACGGGTGTCCTTCCCATGGAAGTAGGAAATTGGATAAATCTAGAAGAATTGGATGTTTCTGAAAACATGTTGTTTGGTAAGATTCCAGTAAGTCTTGGTAGCTATGTAAAATTGGAACTTCTAGCCATGAGGGGAAACCTCTTCCAAGGGATCATTCCTCCATCTTTGGAATCATTAAGAGGCCTTGAGAAATTAGATCTTTCTAACAACAATTTGTCAGGCCGTAATCCAAAATTTTTGGAGATCTTTATCTACTTGCAAGTTTTAAATCTATCTTACAACCAGTTTGAGGGAGAAGTTCCAACAGATGGAGTTTTCAAGAATACAAGTGCAACTTTCGTTAAGGGAAATGGTAAGCTTTGTGGGGGCGTACCCAAGTTCCAGCTTCCTAAATGCAAATACGAAAAATCCAAGAAAAGGAACTTAACTCTTATCTTGAAGTTAATAATCTCCATAATTTCAGGGCTTTTTGGAGTAACATTGGTTCTATCACTTCTACTTCGTTGTGCTTTAAGAAAGAAAAGCCCTCAAGTGACTCTGGAAATTTTCTTTTGAATCTATCCTACCAAATTCTCCTAAAAGCAATTGATGGGTTTTCTACTACCAATTTAATTGGTGTGGGTAGCTTTGGATCCGCGTATAAAGGAATTCTTGATCAAGGTAGACAAACGATTGCTGTCAAGGTGCTTAACCTTTTGCGTTGTGGAGCTTCTAAAAGTTTCATTGCCGAGTGTGAGGCTTTAAGAAACATTAGACATCGAAATCTTGTAAAGGTACTTACATCATGTTCTAGTGTTGACCATCAAGGTCGTGATTTTAAAGCATTGGTCTATGAGTTCATGGAAAATGGCAACCTAGATGAATGGCTACATCCAACTTCGAGAACAAATGAGACTCCTAAGAAACTAAAGAACTTGAGTTTTCTTCAGAGACTGAATATTGCCATTGATGTTGCTAATGCATTGGATTATCTTCATCATCATTGCTAAATGCCAAGTGTTCACTGTGACCTCAAGCCTAGCAATATTCTTCTTGATCATGAAATGATTGGACATGTAGGTGACTTTGACTTGGCAAGATTTCTTTTCAATGCTACTCAAGATTGTTCTATTAATCAATCAAGCTCCATCGGAATAAGAGGCATAGTTGGCTATACTCCTCCAAGTGAATATCATTATCATTTATTAAATTTAATTGTGTTTCCAATTTCTTTTGTCTTTTACTCTATTTTAAAGTCTGAAAGGAAAATTTTAATAAGAATGTACTGTAGATAAAAAAATAGAATTTTCAATACTTTCTGCTTATCTTAATTCTTATTATATGGCATTGAAAAAACTCTTTTAATACTTATCTGATATATATATATATATATATATATATATATATATATATATATATATATATCTTCCCTTCTTCTTTTTTATGGGTAGAAATCTATGCTCACATTAAATATGTTATGTAATTGTTGATTGTAGAGTATGGCATGGGAAACATGATATCAACATATGGTGATGTTTATAGTTATGGGATATTACTGTTAGAGATGTTCACAGGAAAAAGGCCAACCAATGACATTTTCCAAGATAACTTAAACCTTTGTGACTTTGTCAAAGCAGCTTTGTTAGAACAGATAATTGATGACATTATTGATCCCATCCTTCTAAGTGAAAGAGAAGGAGAGACACAAATGAACAACATTACTTGCAACGAGCGTCAAAATGGAAGTGTAAGAATTCAAGAATGCTTGGTTTTGATTTTCGAAATTGGGGTTGCTTGTTCGGTTGAATTTCCAAGAGAAAGGATGAACATGAGTGCTGTTATAATTGAGCTACATTCAATTCGACAGAAACTTCTTGGAACTAATATACGCAGACAAAGGCTTCAATCCACAGGTAATATATTGTTTGCCTTTGTGTATATGTTATAATTTGGTAGCACCCCACATTACGTGATCTAACATGATAAGGCTAGTCCAAATATTTTAAGGGAAGAAGGTGTCACTGACTCACTAATCATATAGCTCATTATTTAGTTGGGGAATAAACCCAATTACTTTTTTATAATACCAAAACACAAAATATGCCTCTAAAATCTATTTTCTATTTGTTGAAGTGGTCCACAAGATGTAGGAGGTCTCTATATCGATAACATAAGATTATATTATCTCAGTTTTACTGAATGAATAACATAGACATTTGAAGGGTGTAGTTAAAGTTAACGAATTTGTTGGAGAAATTTTCTTGTTCAGAATTCTAAATAAATCCAAGTAAATGCACACCAATTCCACAATTATTGAATGGGTTGGGATTTTTTCATACCGCAAATAAGGATTCTCGCATCATGAATTTTCTCACTAGTAAAACATGATACTAATGTCTTTTAGATGAAATTAATTTTTATTACATCAATCAAGCAACATATATACTAATGTCTTTTATATTTTGTTATGCTTTTCATTAGAAACACATACGCATATATAATTACATTTGAATAATAAAATAGATGATAAAAATAAAACAAAAAATGTTATTTTTTTCAATGGAACAAAGTTTAAGTTACATGAAGAATGTACATCGATTGGGACTAAGTTTTTATATATGTAAAAAAAATAAAAAATAAAAAAATAAAAAAAAAAACCAAAGTTTCTAATAGATTATAAAATAATTTAAAACAATAAATAATAATTGCCTTTGAATTTCTTGAAACTTTTGATAATTAAATTTTAATCAATGTAATGATTTTATTTGAACAAAATTTAGTTACAAAATTGGTTATAGCCTAAGGCTACAATCTCTTAATAAAATAAACATTACTACATATTTTGAAAATCTAACCATTGAATTACATATTCTTTACACTCTTAATACACATATCAAATTTTGTGTCAATCGAATATTATTATTATATTATCTCTAAGCTTATATTTTATGCATAATCTTAAACTACAATAATTGGATTAATTTAGAAAATCAAATAATTGGATTATAGGGTATTTTATTCTTAATAAGCATACCGAATTACTTATCAATAAGATGTTATGTACTGCCATCCATAACACAATCTTGTGTATAATATTAAAATAAAAATTGAAATTTAAACATTTTTAAATGAGATATTTATTATTTTTTAATCCAATATATTTTGTAAGCATAATATTATAAAAAAGAAAAAAGCATCTAAAAAAAAGCATTCAATAAAAAAATTATAAAATTATGTAATATTAAGTATTAACTAATTAAGAGTTTACACCTTATCTCTTGATGTGTCTGGCTTGGGTTTAACCCTCCCTCTCATTGAAATATTTTTAAAAGGAAAACAAACAAACAATTTTTTTTTTTTTTTTTTTTGATAAATAGGGAATTTCAACCTATAACCACTTCTTGAAAATTATTCTTATCATCAAGTTAAAACACCCATTAATTTTTGGTATTGACGGAGATTCGAACCCTAGATTTTTTTATTCGATTATAGGAATTTTTAGCAATTAAGTTAACTCGAACTCACAACAAACAAAGAGTTTAGTGGAACTTAATCCATCCTCGTGTTTTAGTCCTTGTTATTAATGGTTCTATGTTTTCTATACCAAAATTCCGCACTCATGTTTGATTGATCACTAGTGGAAGCAAGCTAAGCAATCCTAATTTCTTAGCCATTTGTCCCATTCCATGTCTAAGCCGTTGCAACTTGTAACTTACGATGGCTAAGCAAAGAAGAATGACGAGACTAGGAAGACCTGTCCATCTCGTTGTCAATGTTCTAAATCATTAATGATGATTAATTTTACCTGATGACTTTTTTTTTAGAAACTTTTTTACCTGATGACTTAAGACCTTAATTTCTGTAAAACAATATCCTACGTGTGATTAAGTAATCATTATATAAATTTAATTTAACAAAACATAATTTTTATTTAAGCCATGCATCACATGGTCATAATACTAGCTTTCTATATTCTTCACAATCAAAATTTATTGTTAATGAGATGCTATATATTATCCAATTCATAAGCTCATTTTTGTTTATAATTTGAAAGTATAAAAAATTTGACACTTAACATTTTATAAATGAGCTAATTCTTAAACTTTGAGGATTTCCTAGTTAGCCTGACATTGAATCAAGCCATTTCTAGTCTTTGATACTCATTTTCTTGAGAGGAGGATAGTCTTGGTCGTTCTCGTTATGATTCAAAAATGTCGGTGTAGTACTTTAGCAGTGAAAAATGACTGGACTGCGAAGACCTGTGCCTCACGATGTTGCACCTAGTCTTTCATGTGTGTTTCCTGGCAATTTTGAAATACTCATGGGAATGCAGCCATGCAGGGACAAATTTCACCTACATCTAGCATATAGACTCAATCATAGATAGAAGAAAATCTGTAAACAGTAGCACAGAAATTTGTAGGAAAAATCCTTAGAGAAGAAGACAACCAAAGGTGTACATATTGTCCAACTTACAACTGTTTCTGATTTGATAGATTCACTTGCAATAGCTTCCAACAATAATAAGCTGGACCCGGTGCATTTGAAAATGGTGGATTCACTAAAAAGCAAATTGTTCATTTAGGTCCCCCTTTTGTTTTGGTTTCCTGCCAAGTTTGAATTGATTATAGGAATGTGATACAGGGACAAATTTTGCCCGCTGCATATACACTCATTGTAGATTAAACTTTTTGAAGCTTGATGCATACATTTACCCACAGAAGTGAGGTAATAAACGGTAGCACAGAAAGTAGTAGGAAAAATCCTTAAAATATGACCAAAGGTGTTACATTGAATCTATACTGGTTAACAGCCTTAGCTGCCTTTATTCTATACCTCGAACCATTTTGGGAAATTGCAAAGCGAATCTAAGTTAATGTTGAGGTACTATCATTTTAGAGGGCATGACAAGGAACGAGTAGTGTGTAGTCTCTGTAATACTTCCACGATGATTTTGGTTCAGCTTTTTTTTAAAGTTGTGGTTTTAACATGTGCAGAGTGTCTGTTTGGCTAGTTTATTTTTTACTTACTTATTTTACTATTTAGCTTATTTTTAATACTATTTATAGATCACATTGTATTTTTTAGTACTATTCATGAGTTTCGCTATACTATTTCAACTAACATTTATCTTTATTTACAGTACTTTCAGCAAAAAGTTTTCAATTTCAACAAAATAAGCGGATCCAAACAAACCCTTTATCTACAGTATTCATAGGTCCCACTGTAACTTCTTTTTCTTTTTTTGTTGAGAGAATACACAAGTGTAACTTAATCAATGCTTAAGTTTCCGTCCTAGTGATTCAGGATTGCAATAAGCAAAACCAATCAGGATTTCCTAGTCAGCTTGACATTGAATCAAGCCATTTCTAGTCTTTGATACTCATTTTTTTAAGAAGAGGATAGTCTTGTTCATTATGATTCAAAAATGTCAGTGTAGTACTTTAGCAGAGAAAATGACTGGACTGCAAAGACCCGGTGCCTCACGATGTTAAGTCTTCCCCAGCCCCCTCTTTCGTGTGTGTGTTTCCTGGCAAGTTTGAAATACTCATGGGAATGCAGGGACAATTATTATCACCTACAGCTACCATATAGACTCACTCACTCAATCAGTAAACAGTATTTTGTAGGAAAAATCCTTAGAGAAGAAGACAACCAAAGGTGTACATTGAAATCAAACTAGATAACGTTTCGGAATGGGCAATGCTAATCTATTTTAGTGTTAATAAGAGAATAAGAGGTACGTACTATCATTTTAAATGGCCTGAGAAGTGCCAATAGAATAAACCCACTATGTTGGCAGTAATATTTGATCCACAAGGTTCAATAATCCTGTACCAAATATCTAAATAAACCCAAATGTTCACAACAATTGTGCATAAAGTATAATATATAATTTAAAATTGTATGTACTTGTTTGGTTTAAATTTGAATCTTGAGTTTGCGTTTAGGGGTAAAAGAGAAAAACAATTTATAATTAGTTAGACAAAAACCAATTACCCAAACTATAAAACGTTAGTGGGTATTAAGTATATTTTAATTTGGATTCCTATAAAAGTATTGTATACTATTATTTTGAATAAAATATTTGAGATTCAATCCTCGATTACACTAAAAATTGATTGGTGTCTTGGTCTGATGATAAAGAGCTAACATTAGGAGCGGACGCCATAGGTTAAAACTTTCTACTATAAGACCAACAATTATAGGGCTTTGCATCACTTGAGGGCCTTAGGAAATTGTCTAAATGGCCTAAACCAAAGTCAGTCCTGTGAATCATATCAATGGTTTCCTAAGTTAAAGTTCAATATATTAGATTGAGGGGATGAAATGTTAGAAAATTCCAAATGAGTGATGTACATAAAGTCGCATATCTCCATTGCCCATTCTAATTTTCCACCAAGAACATTGGGTCAAGTTTTGCAATTTTGAGCTTCGAAATCCAAATGCACCATTTAGGTTGCTTGTAAACAACTATGAAGTATTTATTTGTTTTAGATTTATGCGATTTATAATTTTTCATCTTATTCTATCACATCTTTCTCAATTTATTAAATATTACTAAATTTATTTTCTTTGTTGAATTTACTTTTGATTAAAGAATAATGCCTTTGCATGGAAATTTACTAAAATAATTAAAAGTAATTTTATTTATTTATTTAATCAAAATGATTTAGACTTGTAGGGTTATTATAAAATATTTTTTAATTTAATGTTTATTTATGTTGTACTATTTTATATTAACCTTATAATATCATAAAATTTTATTATAAATTCTGTTTCAATTATTTTTAGATATTTTTAATCAATTTCGCTGCTATTTATATATTTAAAATAAATTTATTTGTATTTTAATTAATTATGATATCATCGTGGCTTAACCTCGGTCGAACCTTGGTCCGACTTTAAAAACCTTGAACCTCTCCCTTTTCCAATTCTTTGAATAGTCCAAATCTGAAAACCGTGCATTTTTGTAGGAAGTATAGTATAAATATTGAAAGTTCAAATAGTGTAAAAACACCATTGAACGTTTAGACTCCTAAATTACAAATTAACCAATTCAAGCTTTATATCAAACAATTAATGTGCGGAACATGAATAAAAACTTAATACAAAATTGGTAAACAATCTAAGCCAATTAAAATCACATCCACAGCAGAAAATAAAAGGCAAAGATAAAGGGAAGAGAGATGCAAACACAAGGACAACACACGATGTGTTATCGAAGAGGAAACCAAAGCCCTCGGCATAAAACCTCTCCGCCGCCCTCCAAGCGGTCAATAATCCACTAGAAAATGTAGTTGGGATACATGAACAGCAATAGACCCTCCAGGCCTAATCTACCCGATGTACCTAAGCCCTCCAAGCTTCTTACTCCAACCAGGTTGCGCCGAACCTTTTTCTTTTCTAGCTTACCGGATTCCGCTACTTGACCATAGCATCCGCTATCCTTGGCATCTTCCAATGCTTCTAAAGCTCCAAAAACACTCAACACTCTAAATAGGTGTGGGTAGTGTTTGGATAGAAATCTCCCCTCAATAGGTATGACAATGAGAGAGGGAATGAGAAGAGACTACAAAGATTTCTCTCTAAGAATGAGTAGCTCTCTCTAATTGGGTGGGTGTTTTGAAGAAACCTCTCTTAGGGTTTTTCTTTCTGAATAGCCACACATATTTTGTGGGAATGAGGAGTATTTATACTGGTGTGAGAATGGAATACAAAGAGTCAGTTTTTCCAAAAACAGGGCTGGCTGGCGACTTGACCTCGCGACTTGACTGAGTCGCGAGTTCAAGCCGCGAGCTAACTTAATAGCCAGTCTGGATTTTTGTCTTGTAGTGCTCCAGGTGGCATGACTGTTCAGCTCCCCTGCATGCTCTGCGCGTGTGTAACTTTTGGCAGCTTGCAAGCCGCGAACCTCCCGCGAGATCAAGCCGCGAGTCCCTGCTTCACTGCACAGTCTTGAGCATTTCTTCACACTCTCTCACACACTACCCTTACATGATTCCCACCTAAATACAGGGTTTCTAAGTGCTGTATTACAAGCAAATTTGTCACGGAATAAAGCCAACACATGGTTGATTAAATTCAACTTTACAATCTCCCCCTTTGGCTATTCCGTGACAAAACACCCTAAAACAGACTCTAGACTTAAACGTGAGTTTGGGAACAATGACAAAACTCACTCACACCTAAATCTAGAAGCTGTGAAGCTCTTGAATCATATGACTATAAATCTCCTGAAACACAACAATACACCATGATCATTGTATGCAGAAAAGCATGAAATGCATATGAAACAGGCAATATGTGATCAAGCAAAGATGGAGTTAAGAAACAAACCATGACTAGATCAACAAAGCAATTACTACAAGGTAGTGACCACAATGCTCATTCACACTTGGAATGAACACTTGAACAAACAAGTAAACAAGCTCAATGCAAGTCACTTGCATGTTCTACACTCAACCAATGCACAATACACTAAGTATATGCATCTAGGAACAATCCTACAAGGGCACAAGAGTGACAGTACTTAACAAGAAAATGCATGACATTTAGTTAAAAGTACTGATTTAACAAAGTATAAAAGGCTGCATACAAGCATGGTACAGACCATAAAGCCTACAGATATAAACTCTAAAAGCTTACAAAAGCAACATGGGTACAAACCACAAAATATTGAATATAAACTTAAACAATATAAACTAAAAGTGCTTAAAGTTTCTCCCCTTCAAAGTGATGAGAAGCTATAATGCACTTGGAGCATATATACTTGTAACCTGAAACACTTGCACAAAACACATTAGACCCTCAAGGTAAAGCAAGTAATAAAATGACAAGTATAATGTAATAAGTAAATTGCGATCAAGTAAACATGATGTGAAACATGTGAGCAACTTGATCATACACCAAAACAGTCATATAGAAATGACTACGATGATCACATAGCAAAGCAAATGATCATCTGAACATGCATTCAATGGAGCACAATAGCATAGGGATATATGCATGTCCAAAACACAAACATGATGCAATACAAGAAAACAAACATAAAGAGAAACAAACAAAACAAAGTTTTCTTATTATCTCAATGTCTTCTCCCCCTTGGTATATGCATATCCCCTATGGAATAACTCTCCCCCTACAAATGTGCATGAGAAATAGAATTTCTCCCCCTAAGGATGTGCACAAGAGTCATATAGAAATGACAAAACACTCCGGTATACTCTCTAGAGTATACTCTCCCCCTTTTTGTCAGGAATAGACAGAGGGTCAAGGAGAAACGAGGGCAAGAGATGAAGGAACGAACAATGATAATGATGCATGAGGGATGTGAGGTGAATGAGAAAATGAAGCTCAAATCAAAGACAAAGTAAAATGCTACAGAGCATAAGGTAGACATGACAAGCTAGGATGAAGAAGCAAGGTCAAGACCAATGCATGACAAGGGTAGCAAAAGTGTGTGCAAGAGGTGGCTAAGTACAATACATGACCAATGCATGAAAAATGCACATGTGGGGCAAGGTGTGTTAAATACATAACCAATGAACCAAACATGTTACAAATGAGGAGACATGAGAAACCTCAAAGTTTGGTACTCATCGGAGTCCATACAAGCAAGAAAATGTCTAAGAGGCATTTTATCAAACACCTAGCATGCACACTATGAACAATAATGTGAAACAATGCATGAACATCATGAAATCCACCCTAAATACATGTTCTATCTGCCACAAGGGGCCAACATCCAATGCAAATCAGCAAAAGAAACCAAACCCATGAAGAAATTTGACAAAAATTAAGTTTTCCCAACCCTTATGATAAAAATCCCAACCAAGAGCACAAAACTCTCCAAAATATAATCTAAGGATCAAAATTAATGAAAAGAGTTTATAAATACCTTAGAAATGTTAATGGAATGAAAAATCATTCAAATTGGTTGGGTTTTGATGTAAAAATATTGAAAGAGGGGTTTTAGAGAGGATGGGAGAGGTTTAAAATAAGTTTCCCACAAAAAGCCCTTTAAAAAGCTGTTTCTGGGCGATTTGCGACTGGGCGAGTCGCGAGGTTCAATCGCGAAAATTTTTGCGAGTCGCGAGTGAGTCGCGAGCAAGCCATGAGTCGCGAGTTTCAGTCGCGAAAATTTATGCGAGTCGCGAGTGAGTCGCCAAAAGCTTCTAGATGAACTCGCGACTGGGGTTTTGCGACTGGCGAGTCGCCAGCTGAGCCGCGAAAAACTCTGACACCTGTTTTTCAATATAGAACATGGTTAAACAATGAAAAACAAAGTAAACACTAAACATGAACACAAAGAGTGATAAAAATCACTTCCAAAAACATATAAAATAATCAAAAATCTTTTTGGATTGAACCATATATGATTGAGCACACACACATCACATTTAGACAAGTACAATCTAACAAATGAATAAGACATTTATTGAACATTAGGCATGTGTGTTGTGTGTGTGTATCAAATGTGGAATAGTCCTTAGTCTAGAGTGAAGCTTCAATGATCAATTCAATCAAGTCATACACAACTAGTACTAAGTCAAGTGGTCTATCTCAATTATAGAAATGAACATATATGACCTCCCACAAGAAAATGATTACATAAGATTGAAGCTTTTCATTTGGCTTCTTACAATTCATATGATTTGATCATTTTGAATCAATACAACTCATTTTGAGCAATACATCTCATTTTTGAGATTGATGCCTGAAATTTTTGATATTTCAATTTGATGAACAAGCCTTTGGCTTTTGGGCATCAAACATTTTCAATACAAGTCGCTTTCCCTTTTTCCTAGTCAAATACTAGTATATGCGACGACTTTTGCAGCTCATTATCTCTTTTCATTTTGAGATTTACATTTATTGAGCTCTTTAAGCAATAAAAATAAAAGAGTGGGAAGAGATATAAGCACAAGTCTACGCATGTATCAAAACCAACATGACTATTGACAAATCATTCATGATAAGCTTGAAGATCGATCTACAACAATCACACAAAGATGTCAAGATTTTTCCCACAAAGATATAAGTGCAAAAATAACAAGCTAAGCTCATAAATGCACAAAGCCATTTGTACAAAGGTACAAGGCCAAACTCACATGTGATATGTGCTCAAACATATACGATCAAACTTTTTGAATTTTTCACTTTTTATGTGGTTTTGGATTTTTTACTCACACAAAACTGAAATATAAAAGTAAGATAAAAAACAACACAATGCATATAAATAAATGCAAGATGCACAAAATGCATGAAGATATGACATTTAATGCATGAAGGGTCCTACAAAGATCGAAAGAATTAGATCAAGGACCAAAAGAGCAAAAGCTCAACCACAGGAACCCTTCCTCATCCAAACGGAACGATTGTTTGGAATGAGTGTCTCAAGAGAAGTGAGACGAGGGTTGGAAGAATGAGAACCGGAGATGCACATAGTCAAGGAGTTAAGAGCATTAAACATTTTCTTTAACAACATGCTATTTTCACTCAAAATAGGTTTACTCTTTTTAGCACAACTTCCAAAAAGCTCAAGTTTTTCTTTTCTTTTGATTCTTTTAAAAGCATGAAACTTAGAGCATTGAGGTCTTAGATGACCAAAGGCACCACAATGGTGACAAACAATGTGTTTAGGTCCACTAAGCTTTTTGGGAAGGGATCTAGCAACATGGTTTTGTTCCCTCTTCAACTTATGACATTGAGGTCTTATATGACCAATCACACCGCAATGGTGGCAAGTTGGAACAAACTTAGATCCATTCAAAACCTTAGGCTGAGACCTAAACGAAGGCTTTGACTTAACAGCCTTTCTCTCCACCTTTTGATTTCTTTTATGTGGAGGAATGTACACCAATTTGTCTTTTAAGGTAGAACACACACTAGGCACAAAATCGGGTACCACAACATGATTGCAACAAATATTTTCATCCTTTTTAACAATAGGTTCAGCAATCAAACACTTAGCATGCATCTTAAGAGATTCATTTTCACATTTAAGATCATCAACAAGTTTGTTAGA
Source organism: Quercus tomentella (assembly GCA_028535165.1). Lineage (NCBI taxonomy): Eukaryota > Viridiplantae > Streptophyta > Magnoliopsida > Fagales > Fagaceae > Quercus > Quercus tomentella. Next base: position 15,287,267 of record JAPQVY010000156.1, read on the forward strand.
TAAAACAAGTTTAGCATCCAAGTCCACATTCAAACATTCAAACTCTTTCAGCTTTTCAAGAGAAATTTCAGCAAGTTTTTTATATTTCTCAACCAATTTGTTGGATTCATTGAGCTTAGCAATCAAATCATCATTTTCACAAAATAACTTGCTCAAATTCTTTTGAAACTTCTTAGCATTTTTCTTCAAGAGTTTGTCAACAACACCCATAGATTCAAATAACATGTCATCACACTTATGAGGATTAACACTCATAGAGGCATTTTCACAAACACGTGGCATGTTACATTCATCACCAACCAAATCATGCAAAGAGGCATACAAAGCACAATCCATGGCAAATAAACACAAGGGGTCAAGGATCACACTTAGGTATTTAAACCACAACAAGTGTACCCGCTCTGATACCAATTGAAAGTTCAAATAGTGTAAAAACACCATTGAACGTTTAGACTCCCAAATTACAAATTAACCAATTCAAGCTTTATATCAAACAATTAATGTGCGGAACATGAATAAAAGCTTAATACAAAATTGGTAAACAATCTAAGCCAATTAAAATCACATCCACAGCAGAAAATAAAAGGCAAAGATAAAGGGAAGAGAGATGCAAACACAAGGACAACACAAGATGTGTTATCGGAGAGGAAACCAAAGCCCTCAGCGTAAAACCTCTCCGCCGCCCTCCAAGCGGTCAATAATCCACTAGAAAATGTAGTTGGGATACATGAACAGCAATAGACCCTCCAAGCCTAATCTACCCGATGTACCTAAGCCCTCCAAGTTTCTTGCTCCAACCAGGTTGCGCCGAACCTTTTTCTTTTCTAGCTTACCGGATTCCGCTACTTGACTATAGCATTTGCCATCCTTGGCGTCTTCCAATGCTTCCCAAAGCTCCAAAAACACTCAACACTTTAAATAGGTGTGGGTAGTGTTTGGATAGAAATCTCCTCTCAATAGGTATGACAATGAGAGAGGGAATGAGAAGAGACTACAAAGATTTCTCTCTAAGAATCAGTAGTTCTCTCTAATTGGGTGGGTGTTTTGAAGAAACCTCTCTTAGGGTTTTTCTTTCTGAATAGCCACACATATTTTGTGGGAATGAGGGGTATTTATACTGGTGTGAGAATGGAATGCGAAGAGTCAGTTTTTCCAAAAACAGGGCTGGCTAGCGACTTGACTGAGTCGCGAGTTCAAGTTGCGAGCTAACTTAATAGCCAGTCTGGATTTTTGTCTTGTAGTGCTCCAGGTGGCATGACTGTTCAACTCCCCTGCATGCTCTGCGCGTGTGCAACTTTTGGCGGCTTGCAAGCCGCGAGCCTCCCGCGAGATCAAGCCGCAAGTCCCTGCTTCACTGCACAGTCTTGAGCATTTCTTCACACTCTCTCACACACTACCCTTACATGATTCCCACCTAAATACAGGGTTTCTAAGTGCTGTATTACAAGCAAATTTGTCACGGAATAAAGCCAACACATGGTTGATTAAATTCAACCTTACAAATATAAAAGGTAATTGAGATGGGAATTAAAAATAATCCTTCTTAGTATGAAATTCATTTGGGACTTTACAATTGAATTATGTTAAAGTTACTTCACCATCTCAGACAGGTATAATATATGCGTGGATTCTTGGATTCTAGTTAACTCAATTTGGCCCCTTTTAAAAAAAAAAAAAAAAAAAAAAAATAGTTAGCTCAATCTCCACCTATACCAAAAATTGATTGGTGTCTTGATTTGATAATAAAGAGCTATCATCGGAGCAAATGTTATAAGTTGAAACTATCTTTAAAAAATGTATAATATATGTCAAAATAAATAAATTTCTATATAAATATTAATATATTATTTGAAGTAATTTATATTGGCAATTATTATTACTCAAACATTGATAAATAATAAATTGCCTTGTAGCAGCATCTCATTAGATTCAATGCACGCACTAGATCTAAGCTTCTCTTTTATTTTTTATGAATGAGATAATTCGTAATTTTTTAAAATCAAGATATTTTGTAAGCTCCCCTAAAAAAAAAAAAAAAGATATTTTCTAAGCATCAGGAATATAAAAAAGTAATATAATCCACATTGATGTGTCAAAAAAATAAAAAATAAAAGTATTAAAAAAATATTAAGTTATGAAAATTAGAAAGAATTGATGATTAGAGCATTCTCATCAAGGTGAGTAAAATTTTTAGCATATACCACCTCAAAACTCAAAATTTTAACTTTTAACAACTCATTTTACAATATATCCAACATAAAAAATTCTATATTTTTTACCATTTCATTTAAATATTCTTTTTTTATTATTTCTTTATTCTTCAATTATATTTCTCTCTCTCTCTCTCTTCCTCTTTGTCACTCTCAACCCAGCAAACTTGACCATCTCAACGCAGTAAACCCATACATACCCCATCCACCACCACCAGAAAAAAACACCAACCACCCTTACCCACCTATCTATCCAACAAACTCACACTCTTCCATCTCAACCCAGCAAACCCATATCCATCCCTACAGCCACCACCACTGGAAAAAGAAAAAAAAAAAACCACTAGCTAGCAAATGTAGAAAAACCCATGGAGACCCACAGAGATTCACCACAAAACCCAGAAAACAGCAGCATCCACAAAACCCAAAATCGGTGACCGACGGAGACCCACAAATTCACCACAAAACCCAGAAAAACAACAGCATCCACCACCAGAGATTTGAAGACAACACCACAAAACCCAAAATCGGACCAAATCTCAACCACCACCGGAGATTCCAGAGAAGAAATCAAATCGAATCTCAGCCACAATCCACTAAATCAGACTAACAACATCCATCAAATCGGAGCAAATCTCAGCCATGATCCACAATCCACCACCACCACGATCCATCGGTGAGAAGAAGGAGAAAGAACCAGTGAAAAAAAAAAAAAAGAAAAAAAAAAGAAGAGAGAGAGAGACAGAAACTTAGGTGAGATGGTGAGAGGGAGAGCATGAAGCTTGGGTGAGATGGTGTGACAGAGGAGAAGTGAGAGAGGAGAGAGAAGAGACTTGGGAAGGAGACAAACACGAGAGAGAGAGAGAGAGAGAGAGAGAGAGAGAGAGAGAGAGAGAGAGAAATTAATAAAAAATGATAGCATTGTGCTACAGTGTGGTCTCAAAAATGAGAGCGCACTATAGCTGCATTGCAAAAATTATAGCATATGCCATCTTTGTTGGAGCAAGTTTTTGAGTTATAAATGCTAAAAAAAAGGCATCTTTTAGCATATACAATGTTTAATAAGAATGCTCTTACTTGTTAACATTTTCAACTATTGTAATATTATTATAATAAAAAAAAACACACACACACAAACAAACAAAGAAGCCATGTTTTTTATGCCAAAATTCCACACTCGTGATTGACTAGTGAAGGCGAGCCATGGAATCTAACTTTGTCTTCTTCGTTGTGACTTACAGTGCTAATCAAATAGAAATGACGTGACTACAAAGACCTGTCCAACTCGATTTGTACAAAGTCTTCGGCTAGAGAACACTTCTCAGCCTTTTCTGAGTCGATAGACTTCACTTGCTATAGCTTCCAAGCTCCCACATTAATAATTTGGTCCCGGTGTACTTTATATCCATTATTACTATATATATATTAATAGACATGGCAAAATGGGTCAGAAAATTTTGATCAGACCTAACCTGAGCAAAAAAATACCTGATCCAAACTTGATTTTTTTGACCCAAAACAAAAACGGGCTGACCTGTGACCTAACCCATGTTTTTGCGGGTCAATTCGACCCGACCCGCAACCCAACCTGAACTTGAACCATTTTTTAAAACTTTTTTTGGTAAAAAAATTAAATTAAATTAAGAAAATATTGGTTTTATTGTTTGTTGTGAGTTTTAAGGAAACAATTGAGACATTTACATAACTATATGCAAATAAATTGAAAGATGAATGATTGAGTATTCTGTAATGAGTAAAGATTTTTAGATATCAAATAGCAAAGTACATGTCAAGATAATTTGGTTATAGTACAGTTAAAAACATAGATTTAAAATTGTAGACATGTATGAAAAACATTCACAAGTCTGAAAATAGTGAAGCCAAAGTATCAAATTAACATAAATTATGAATGTTTAAACCTATTTTTTAACAATTTATGTCCAAAATAAACGGATTTTCAAAATAAATTATGATATTTCCTAAAGTATATGTTACTTAACAATAATATGATATTCATAAAAGAGACCATGTATAAGTAAACAATCAAACTTTAATATACATATCTCAAATTGAAATAGAGTGCCAACCACAATTGACAATAGATTATAAAATTAATTTTCAAGATTGTAAATTTCTTATATGTTTTTATTCTTTGTCAAATGAATTATCCAATAAGTCATTTGTAATTTTGATTTATATTTTGGGTGTTGATATTGTGTAGAAATAAAACTTGTGTATTTTTTTTACTTATCTTTGTGTTATTTTGTTTTAGATAGCAATGTTAGGATTTGTATAATTTTAAAATTATTGAATAAGTATTAATAAGTGTAATTTATTCTTGATATAAGTGGTGAATTCAAAGTAATGTATTTTACATCAAGTAATTTGTTGCATGACTTTTGAAATGACAAATATATATTGTTTTCTTTTAAATAAAAAAATTCATGTGAAAAATACGGATCAACCCGACCCGCAACCCGATTGACCCAAACCCATTTTTAACCCATTTAAAGTGACTCATTTTTTACCCACACCCCGTTTGACCCATAACCCAATAACCCGACCCGACCCGACCGTTTTGCCATGTATATATATATATATATATATATATATATATAATTGCTGGGCAAGATCTTTGAGTTCCTTGCTAGATTTTCCGGTGAGTTGGACCGAGTCTAGACTTGATTGCGATCTTGTGTGATGAGCAATGGTTCTCTGTACTGGAAGGGGAAAGTCGTTATACAATTTGGAGATAATGTCAGTAGGTCTGAATTTATCCCACCATTTTACAAAGAATTCCCTATCGAGTAAGTTTTGGTTGATAGCATAATTCCACATACTAATCCAGTGGATCTTGTATTGAACTGTCATATGCAAGATAGCCGGAAACTGGGAAGAGTGCCTGTCAACCTGGAATCTGGAGCTAAAATACCTTAGCGCGTCCTGTAGGGGTTCTGGGAAGTTCTGAGGAATTGATCCAAACATTTCCCACCACTTAAGGAACCACGAGGGTATCTGTCCTCTGAATTTCTTGTCAAACTGAATGAACCATGAGTGATCATAGTTCTCATTCTGGAAGAATAAAACTTTTTCAAAAGCATCCATATAATCATAATAGTTATACAGGGGTTCTGATCCCTTGAGTACAGTAAGTGTTTTGAGTGAGGAGGGGTGTCCCCAGTCTTTGTTGCTTACAAAACTCTGAATTATGAATTTATGGTACAGGACCTTGGAAGGATTATTCTTATCTCTGATATCTTCTATTTTGGCAGACTTTTCTTGGATGAGAATGCCTTTATAGAATTTGATGTTTTTCTCTGGGTTTTTGGGAAGAAAATGCCATTCATGAGGCAATACTTCCATTGCTAATGCCAATGGATCTGTTATGTGAACCAAATGTGGCTCAATATAAGAGATGTGCTGGACAAAAGGTTTCTTGATGTAAGAGGCTTTTCCTGTTCTAGGAGGAAAGGTGAAGGAAGGTTGCCTGGGCACAAATGGGCCGAGGGGATCTTCGACTGTATATGGAGAAATTGCCTTAGGAGGGGGTGTGGCTAAGGCAGAACTATAACTGTGCTGCTGTCCTTGGGGCCTTTGGTAATTTGGTTTTGGGATTGTGGATACCAAATAACGATTGGCAACAATAGATGGGGACACAGGTAAGGTCTTTGGTGAGCTAGAGAAAGGTACTAGAGGGCCAGGGTTTTGTGCCTGACTGGTACTCCTAGTGGTTGGTTTAGGCAACTTAGGAGGTTGGGGCTGCACGGGTTTCTTTCCGGACATTTTGGACTGGATTCTGCAAAAATTCACGGGTTAGGAAGTCAGGTATACTGTTCTGAGTTCCTGCAATGAATTCTATGTCAAAATCAAAGACTGAAAGAATGGCTTGCCATCGTGCAAAAATCTGTTTTGATGCAATGTTTTGAACATCTTTTTCTAAAACATGTTTTGCAGATTTGCAATCAATTCGTATTAAAAATTTTTGATTCAAAAGATCACTTTGAAATTTTGAAATGCATAGTACTATAGATAAAATCTCCTTTTTAATAGTACTATAATTTAGTTGAGTGGGAGTCCAAATTCCTGAATGGAAACAAACAATTTGTTCAGGGGAAGTGGGACTAACACGCTGAAGGAGAATGCCACCATAACCAATGTTAGAGGCATCTGTCTGGACGACCTTGAAGGAATTTTCTGAAGGGATTCCTAAACAAGGGAGTGTCTTGACATATTTTTTGATTTGTTGGACAATCATTGTATGGGTGGGTGTCCAAGGGGGAGGATTGGTTCGAAGTCTATCAAAGAGAGGCTTGCACTGTTGCCTAAGGTTTTGATAGAAATCAGAAATGTAGTTGAGGGATCCTAAGAACCTTTGAAGTTGGGTCTTTTCTAGGATTTCATCTGGAAACTTTTCAGCAAACTGGATGGCTCTATTGATTGGTTTGATGACTGCATGTTTTATGTCAAAACCTAAGAGCCTGACACTTGTTTGGAAAAGCTTGATCTTTGGGGCCGAGACAACAAGACCATTTCTTTTGATGGTTTGGAAGAATGTTCTGAGATGCTTCCAATGTTTGTCTAGGGATTCTGAGAAAATGAGTACATCGTCGATGTACACAATGATATGACTGGAGAATGGATTGAAAATCTCATTCATGATGTTTTGGAATTCAGAAGGTGCATTCTTAAGACCAAAGGGCATTACATTCCATTCGTAATGGCCAAAGGGTGTGGTGAAGGCTGTTTTGTACTTATTAGACTCTCTGATTTGTATCTGCCAAAAACCACTCTTCATGTCAAACTTGCTGAAAACCACTGCTTTGCTAAGTCTATTAACTAAGTCTTTTTTGTTGGGAATAGGGTACCTAATCCATTCTAAGACTTTGTTAAGAGGCTTATAATTTATGACAAGTCTAGGGACACCTCTTTCAATCTCAGCATTTTTCTGAACATAAAAGGCTGGACAGGACCATGGTGACCTAGAGTTTCTGATGATTCCTTTTCTAAGAAGATCCTCTATTTCAGCTTTGCAAGTATCCATAAGTTCTTGACTCATTTGGATAGGCCTGGCTTTGGTAGGGATGTTCTTTTCATGGAAATCTTTAACATAGGGAAGAGCAACTTCGTGCCGTTTCCTATGCCAAAATGCTGTAGGAAGATCAGAGCAAACATCTTGCTTAAGTTCTTCTTCAAACCTCCTAATCTCTGTTTGGTAACTTTTGCAAGCTAATTGCTTATCAACCCTTTTGTAGCTTAGTTCATTGCTAAGGTACTTAATGTGCTGAGTTTTGGCTTGGATAAGGTTAAGGGTCTTGGAGATGGAAACCTCTTGTAGACTATTGATGTCTTTAGGTTCTGGGCTCCTAAGAAACTTAAACTTGACTGGTTGGCCAAAAAGGTGGGTAGTGATTCCTTCACTATCCGTGGTAAAAGGATACAACAGACACATGAATGGGTTTCCTAAGATGACCCTATCTGTCATATTCTTGACAAGAACAAAGGTAGTTTTAAAACACGCATTGTCTTGGCAAACATGTGCTTTTGGGACTTTGAATTCAATCTGCATTTTCCCACCACTTGCGGAGGTCAACCTTTCCTTGGTTTTCCGGAAGTATTTAGAGGGAATGATTCCTTCTTGAATGCAATTGAGATCAGCGCCTGAATCTATTAAGGCAACTACCTCGAATTCAAAATCTTTGAATTCTCCTCCTCAGTATTTGGTATCAGAGCCATTTTGAGCTCGATCGTAAGTGTTTGTAAGTTACTGTAATTATTTTGATTATCAATCAAGTTGGCCGGTTCAACCGCCATAGTTATCCATTATTTTGTGCATTACTTTGAAGTATGTTATCTCTAACAAACATTATTTTATTTTATATCTATTTTCTGATAGCACTTCCACTTCCATATGTTGCATTCTTCATCTACTACTTCATCTTAGTCAGTTTTTACTGTTCTTTCTTTTGGTGGTAGGCTGAGCCTCCCGTTCATTCAAACTGTTCATTATCTTGTGTTTATTTGTTTAAGCTAATCCTTTGCTTCCCAGATCATCTTCTTTTTCCTATCTTTGTTTTTAGCCCAAAGTTTGTTGCAGATGTGTACTATGCTAAGTTCTGTGAGGAAAAGTTATCCAGTAAGTCTAGGTGTAATTCCGGTTTTATGTTCGTCTGCTACCCAGTAAGACTAAGTACCGAGGTTGAGTGTGAACCAAGAGATCCCCAGTTAGCCGTTAGCCAGAGAGGGCGTTGAGGCGTTTTGAGGGAAAGGGGTTCGTATACACTCAGTAATAGGGAAAAGCGGCCGTTAGTAGTAGCAGGAGACATAGAAGGTGTCCGAGCGGCGGTAAGTTGGTAACTGTTCACAGAAGGCGTCCATACACTCCCTGTTTCAGATCTAAGGTTAGATCCAGAAATTGGAGGATAGAAGTAGTCTAGGTGGTAATTGATTTCTTAGGCTTTTAATCCAAGATGATGAGTAGGATGTTTAGAAGGAGTGACTCATCCACTAGCATTAGATCCAGCAGTACTTCACTCCCTGAGATTCCAGCAGAAGATGGAACCATCAACAGTGAGTCGTACCAGCTTTCAGATCTAGATCAGAAGTTAGGAGATTGGAACATACCCAAAGTTCCCACAACCCAGGTCTATAAGTCATCTTCATGGTCCTTGAAAAAGTCTTTCAGAACGGACTACCATGTTAGGACTATAGAACAAATATACAGCATCAACAAGGAGTATGAAACATGCTACTTGTTATCCCCTGCAGCCATGAAAGCTCACAGGGAAAAAGATCATAAATTCCTCCACATAGGACTTGTCCAAGTCGGAGTAAAACCATTGATCAGAGAAGGGTTGAACAACTCAATCCTTATGGCCCTTAGAGACACCCGTCATCTTAGATTTAATGACAGTCTTCTAGGAACCATTGAATCCAGTTTGAGTAACGGTCCAATTCATTTCGACTGTTTCCCAAACCTCACAGTTGCACTTGACGACCCTCATATTCTGAAGGTCCTCACCCTCAACATCAGAACCCATGGAACCTTCGTGTTACATGGCACCAGACAGCTTGCTCTTATATACAGAGTGTATTATAAGTGCATGAGGACAAACATGTCCATCCAAGCAGTTGATAAGAGAAAGGCAGGAGAAACCACTCTTATCCAAACCCCAGACGTTAGATCCACAATTCAGGTACCAAGAACCCTGAAATGGTCTGAAGTCACTTTCCCGACCCATTGGACGATAGAAAATGAAAACTATCCTCTACAGGTCCTGAACCCGGTTAGGAATCCAGATCTAGATTTTGTCCAGCAGTTAGCCGATGGAACGGTTAGACTTAGCTTTGACCAATCTAGGTTTAGATCACCTATAGGATATGATGATCTCCAACCCAGATCCTCATTAGATCTGCACCATGAACCAAGGTCTAGATCCATAGATCTACGCCAACCATTTAAGCAGCCAACTATCCTCCTAAAAGATAGACCTGCATCCCAGTGTAGTTCGTCTAGAACACGAGCTCCCTTCCCCACATCTAGAAAAGACTTAGGTCCTTTGTTCCAAGGTGTTAAAGACCACTCCCAGGTTAGTACCCCTTGTTACACAGCCAAACAAGACTCAGTTACTGATCAAGAAGAAGACAGCACTAGTCAGGACAGTCTTAAACCTCCCTCACCATCAGGAACTGATATGAGAAATCCTGTTCATCCAGAAGATGAATATGACTATCAGCTCATGGTGTTGACTAAAGAGTTCACCCCTGATATGGATGCTCTTGAAAAGGAATTTAATTCTGAAAAGAACAGAGTTAAAAGAGAAGCCTATAGAGCCAACCATACCAAGGAACAGAAACTTGAAGTTTTGGAGAAATGGAAGTTATTCATGAAAGAGGTAAAAGCTGATTATCCTTTCTTTGAATACTTTGAGAAACATTTCAAATGGCATAAAAAGAATTGTGTCATTTCCAAAACCAACTGGACGTTGCTTCCCAAAAAAGATGCACCAAGCTCTAGCAAACCAGAAATTGTTAGGTCTAGCCATCCTCCCCAAGAAGCCATACTCCTTAACCACCGTGGTGCTGATGTTACTGCCTCTCCGTTCAAGTGTACAACCCCAGAAGAAAAGGTTGTAAAAAAGGTGGTAGAACAAAACAACTATACCAACCAGTGCTTAGGAGTCATAGGGAAACAACTTGATAGGATAGAAGGCCAGATAGACAACAAGGTTATCCTCCAACCAGGAAACCCCAGCAAACCTATCCAGCCCCTAGAAAAGCCTTTAGTAAAACTCCCTGTATCTAGGCAATCCAGCCTCAAACCGAAGGGCCAAACAGCCATAGAAATTGTCACCCAAAAGCTTGAGGAACTCGTAAAAAAAGAACCAATTTCCCCTTCACCAGACCATACCTCAACCAATAGGGACAACCGGCTGGTCACCTTAGAAGCACATACAGCCTCTAGTAGTTCTAGCAAAACCTCCTCAGAAGATGAAAAGGAGATAGAACTTCTAGAAGACCAATTTCGAGGTTTACAGGTGAATAGGCTTTACCAACCTAAGGTAACCCCAACTAGCCTCACCAAAAATTGGTATCCCAGACCTACACCACCTGACCTCCAATATGAGGAAAGATCCATACAATTTACAGTGTCCAGTGGAAAACTCTATGAATGGAACATAGATGGTTTATCCGAACAAGAAATCCTAAACAAAATCCAGCATATAACCATGGTAGCCAATAACTATCTTAATGATGGTATTCCAAATACTGGGGCTTCTGGAGCTGTTCTGGAGCATCAAGAAGCAATCAATCGGTATCATAACCAGATGGGTAGCCATCAAAAGGATCCCATGGAGGATCATAGTTGTGATCATGGTCATGGTACTGGTCAAATTTATCACAAAGACCACAAAACAGGATAGGTTCATAATCTGCTTGTTGCAGAACTAACTGTCTGGGATCATTGTAATCAATTCTTTCGGTATGGAGGGCTTCGGAGTATGGCCTGGTGGTGAATACTGAAATTCTGCCAGTATTTCCAACAAAATGGTAGTTCTGCCATAACTCACTGGTGACATCTATAATCTCATTGTTGAAGTAACCTCTCCAGAAATCTGCAAGAGTTTCAGGGTCTTCATTGTGGAGATAAGAGTCTCCTTCATACCAGGGACCATTGTGGGTGTACCCGTTGATGAGGACGAGGTGGTGCGAAGGTTGCACTATCATCCAGTTGTTTCTGTCCCATTGTGGGAGAGTACTCCAGCATCTGATGGATACAAAAGGACTCTTGATCTTGGAAACAGTTTGTTGGATGATTAGTGGAAACTGGTTGATCTGATTATGGCTTGTTAGCTTGATGAGCCTGATGAAGCCATATTCAAACATTTGTGAAAGCCAGCTTGGATCTTCTTCAACGGTCCAGTCTTCATAATTGACTATTAGGCCAGGGAAGGGATGTTTCTTCTCATAGACCCTTTGGCTGCTTCCAAAGTACTTTTCCCAGGTTGATTTGATGAAGGCACAATTATAATCAGCTGGGTCTTCACCATAAACTAGAAAATGAGTGATGATCATAATTTTAAAATGCTTGAACCATCGGTCACATGATTCAGTCATATCCTTGCAATCCAAGATACGTGCTTGTATATCGGAGGGCAAGTTGGCAACAGCACATCTTAGCTGGTTTTGAGTCTTAAGACTTAACCTAGCATAATCTGTGCCCATAACAGTCATTTTATCCATTGAATGGATATCCTCTTTGCCAAAGAGTTGACTAAAAGACATTCGTCCAAAATCCTTTTCTGCCTCAAGGTTTACTAGGTTTATTTCTAGTGCTTTGAGGGTTTTCTGGAAAAGACGATTGTTTCTTTGGGTATAGGTTCTTTGAAGGTTATCAAGGATGACTTTTATGGAGGGTGGAAGTACTGGATATACACCGTTCATAAATTGGTAGTTCCTGGACAAAACTTCCTGTAAAGTAATAGCCATAAAATCATTGGAAAATATTATTTTTTGCGGAACATGCTCTTGAAGGGATGTTACTTCCCTGGGTTCTGATCCAGAAGAAGTGCCTTCATGCCTTTGGTAAGGAGTACCCTGGACAGGGATTTTTCCTTTGTTCCTGCTTGAAGAAGCCATTTTCCACTTACTAGTGGGGCAAGTAAAATGAGATATTTGCTTTTCTTCCTGCCATGAATTAACAAAATGGTTATTTTTAAAAACATCTTTGTTAAAATCATGAGATCTGATGGAGCAAATACTTTTATGCAGAATGCATGAGATGAACTGAGATGAAGGTTTAGAGAACTGATTGGAGTTCAAGGCTTCATTATTCAGGGATGGAATCTGATCAAGGTTCTGGGCTTGTTTAGAAGAATGTGTTTTAGCATGGATAAGGTTAAGGTTTTTAGAAACAGAAACTTTTTGGAGACTCTTAATCTCTCTTAGTTCAAGGTTCCTAAGAAACTTAAACTTAACTGGTTGACCAAAATGGTAGGTAGTGATTCCTTCACTATCCGTTATAAAAGGATATAACAGACACATGAACGGGTTTCCTAAGATGACCCTATCTGTCATATTCTTGACAAGAACAAAGGTGGTTCTGAAACACACATTGTCTTGGCAAACATGAGCTTGTGAGATTTTGAATTCAATCTGCATATTGCCTCCACTTGCAGAAGTTAACCTTTCCTTGGTTTTCTGGAAGTATTTTGAGGGAATTAATCCTTCTTGGATGCAGTTGAGATCAGCTCCTGAATCTATCAAGGCTACTATCTCAATTTCAAAATCTTTACTTATGACAATCCTTACTTTGGAATGCCATTTCTGGAAGTTAATCCGACTGATGGTATGCAAGAACGATCCATTTGATGGTTCTGGCTCTATATTTGCAGTAGGATTAATGGTTTCATCAACTTCTTCATCAGAAGGGTTTTGTAATGAGATTCTGTCCTCATTGCCTTGATGAGAAGTGTTTTCTAAATCTTTGACCCTAAGGTCCATGAGACCATGATCGACCCTAAGGATGACTAATTCTTGCTTAAGGTTTCTCATCTCCGATTTAGTATCCTTAATCTCTTTCTGGAGATCTTGGATAGTAATCTCTTTCTTGGATTTGGTAAACCTGTTGTAGATTTTCTCCAAATCAACTTTGGGTTCCTGAAACCTAGGTTTGGATGTACTGGCTTCCTTGACTAGGGTTTTGTGGAACTCACTAAGTCTTTGAGCTTTCTCTTCTGGGTCCTTGATCTGTTCTATGAGATCTAGGAGCAGCTCTTCTTGTTTAGAAAGAACATGGACAGTCTTGTTTCTACAACAACTATCCTGGCAGGCTAGGATTTCATCAGTGTCACTAGAGGAACTAGGAGATACTCTAGAGGTTTCAGAAGATGTCCTAAACAACTGGTGTTTCTCTTGATCACTGGACTCACTACTCAGGTGATCGAGTGCTAAGAGTTTGAAGATTTCTTCTTTACTGGTTTGGTCACTAATGAGAGTATTGATAAGGGTTTTGGCCTTGGCTTTGCAATCTTTCTTAAAATGACCTTCCTTTCCACAGTTAAAGCATTTTCCTTCTGCTTTAGGTATGAATCTGCTTCTGGACTTGGATTTGCCTTTTTTATAGAAATCATCAGTTTTGAACTTCTGTTTTCTATAATGTTTGGAGGCGGAATTCTTCCTATGGGGTTTCTCAGAGGGTTCTTTCTCTCTGTGTTTGGATTTTCTTTTGGAGATAATTGAAGGTAAGCCATATTGGGTACAGAAATTCCCTATTTCGTACTTGGCTTTGCTCTTGTTGGCTTGGCTCTGGATCTTAAGATCTCTGCACATCTTCATTCCTTCATTTCGGATTGTGCTTGAGATATCTCCATAGGTTAGGTTGTCATAATCTATGATACCTATCGAGCTAGCAAGAGTTTCTTTAACCTTCTGTCCAAACAATGTGGGTAAGCCATTGATAAACTTCTCCTTCCAAAATGGAGAGTTACAATCGCTTCTATGCATAACACGGGTGGTGAACACATCTTCATACCACCGGTATTCTCCAAGGTTCTTACACCTAAGGTTACTCAATTGGTCGTAAATTCTAGATGTGATATTGCTGGGTTTACCTATGAAGTGTTTCATGATCGTGTAGATCAGGGTATTGACTCCATCGGGAACACCTCTTCCTATGGTTTCATCAAAGATAGGGTTCTCATCCTCATCTTTTTGGACAGCATGCTTAATTTCTTCCTTGGAAGTTTCTGTTAAGCAATTGTTCCACCAATGTAACAGTTTTCCAGTAAATCCTAAAACAATGAGCTCTACAACCTCAGACCATACCTCAACCTCAGACCATACCTAAGGTTGTAGAGCTCATTGTTTTAGGATTTACTGGAAAACTGTTACATTGGTGGAAGAATTGCTTAACAGAAACTTCCAAGGAAGAAATTAAGCATGCTGTCCAAAAAGATGAGGATGAGAACCCTATCTTTGATGAAACCATAGGAAGAGGTGTTCCCGATGGAGTCAATACCCTGATCTACACGATCATGAAACACTTCATAGGTAAACCCAGCAATATCACATCTAGAATTTATGACCAATTGAGTAACCTTAGGTGTAAGAACCTTGGAGAATACCGGTGGTATGAAGATGTGTTCACCACCCGTGTTATGCATAGAAGCGATTGTAACTCTCCATTTTGGAAGGAGAAGTTTATCAATGGCTTACCCACATTGTTTGGACAGAAGGTCAAAGAAACTCTTGCTAGCTCGATAGGTATCATAGATTATGACAACCTAACCTATGGAGATATCTCAAGCACAATCCGAAATGAAGGAATGAAGATGTGCAGAGATATTAAGATCCAGAGCCAAGCCAACAAGAGCAAAGCCAAGTACGAAATAGGGAATTTCTGTACCCAATATGGCTTACCTTCAATTATCTCCAAAAGAAAATCCAAACACAGAGAGAAAGAACCCTCTGAGAAACCCCATAGGAAGAATTCCGCCTCCAAACATTATAGAAAACAGAAGTTCAAAATTGATGATTTCTATAAAAAAGGCAAATCCAAGTCCAGAAGCAGATTCATACCTAAAGCAGAAGGAAAATGCTTTAACTGTGGAAAGGAAGGTCATTTTAAGAAAGATTGCAAAGCCAAGGCCAAAACCCTTATCAATACTCTCATTAGTGACCAAACCAGTAAAGAAGAAATCTTCAAACTCTTAGCACTCGATCACCTGAGTAGTGAGTCCAGTGATCAAGAGAAACACCAGTTGTTTAGGACATCTTCTGAAACCTCTAGAGTATCTCCTAGTTCCTCTAGTGACACTGATGAAATCCTAGCCTGCCAGGATAGTTGTTGTAGAAACAAGACTGTCCATGTTCTTTCTAAACAAGAAGAGCTGCTCCTAGATCTCATAGAACAGATCAAGGACCCAGAAGAGAAAGCTCAAAGACTTAGTGAGTTCCACAAAACCCTAGTCAAGGAAGCCAGTACATCCAAACCTAGGTTTCAGGAACCCAAAGTTGATTTGGAGAAAATCTACAACAGGTTTACCAAATCCAAGAAAGAGATTACTATCCAAGATCGTCAGAAAGAGATTAAGGATACTAAATCGGAGATGAGAAACCTTAACCAAGAATTAGTCATCCTTAGGGTCGATCATGGTCTCATGGACCTTAGGGTCAAAGATTTAGAAAACACTTCTCATCAAGGCAATGAGGACAGAATCTCATTACAAAACCCTTCTGATGAAGAAGTTGATGAAACCATTAATCCTACTGCAAATATATAGTATCAATTACTTTATATCTCACCCTGGTCAACCATTTACCCCACTAGGGCCCACCCATCGCGAACAATTATTAGTCTCTAGTTGAAAACTTTGAAAATATATGGTGGGAAACCCAAAAAAAAAAAAAAAAAAAACTTTATATCTATTTGTTGTTTGATCTAGTCTTGTAAGTTTGGGTTCTTTTTGTTGTTATTTAGGCTAATTTTTATGGTTGTCGTTTAAGCTTCTCTTTTTTCTTTTTCTTTTTCTTTTTCTTTTTGTGGTTTTGGTTTAAGAGGTTAAGGATTATGTTTGGGAGACCAAAAATTATTTTTAGAGAAATCTTATATTTACAATATTTTCACATCAAATCTTATGCAACAAGTTATTATTGGTAGATAAAAAAATGATTTTAATATTAACTCCAAATTAGAATCAATAATAACTTACTATATAAAATTTGTTGTGAAATTATTGTAAATAAGTTGTAGAGCATTACACTTATTTTTGTTGAAACCAGACTGTTCCACGTTTTCTTTAGCACGGTCATTAGTTTAGTAAATAATTTATTTTGAATATATATATATATTTACAAGTCAAGCTATCCTGTAACTACCTGAGTCCTGACAGAACAATGGGCCACCAGTGCCTTGTAGTCTTCTTCTTACTTAAAAAATAAAATAAAATGAAAATAAAAGTCCTCGTAGTCTTCTGGGTTGGTCTTTCTTCTTCAATCTCCACCTTCTTATAAATGTGTTTTTCCTATAAGCGCTAATTAAGCAGCGAAATCAAACCCTCTGCTCTGTTTTGATAAACCAACATCCACACGTATCAAGCACGACTCTGCATAGGGTTTTCCCAGTTGAGTTCAGCTCTGAAAGTTCAAATAGTGTAAAAACACCCTTAAACGTTTAGACCCCCAATTAACAAATTAACCAATTCAAGCTTTATGTCAAACAAATAGTGTGCGGAAAAATGAACATAAGCTATAATGTAGAATTGGACAAAACTATCTAAGCCAAATTAAAATCACAACCACAGCAGAAAATAAAAGGCAAAGATAAAGGGAAGGAAGATGCAAACACAAAGACAACACGCGATGTGTTATCGAAGAGGAAACCGAAGCCCTCGGCGTAAAACCTCTCCGCCGCCCTCTAAGCGGTAAATAATCCACTAGAAAATGTAGTTGGGATACATGGACAACAATAGACCCTCCAAGCCTAATCTACCCAGTGCACCTAAGCCCTCCAAGCTTCTTGCTCCAACGAGGTTGCGTCGAACCTTTTTCTTTTCTAGCTTCCCGGATTCCGCTACTAGACCATAGCATCAACCAATGAAGATTGGTTCCTTCCTAACTGCTTCCCAGAACACCAAACAACCCTCTCACAGTAATGGATATGGTGAGAACAAGGTTTTGGTAAAAGGCCTCTCAAGGATTTGGCAATGGAGAGGAAGAGAGTTGAGGAATTTGAAGAAACACTAATGTAAAGATTGTAGATGGTTCAATCTTGTTTTTGCTCTAGGGTTTCTCTCTCAAAATTCTCTCTGGAAGCTCTCTCTCATTTGTGGGTATAAGGGGTATTTATACTGAGGTGAGAGGGGAATGTGAAACGTCAGGTTTTTCAAAACAAGGCTGGCTCACGGTTTGGCCTCGCGACTTGACTGAGTCGCGAGATCTAGTCGCGAGATAACCGTATGGCCAGTTGTCCTGTTTTGTCCTGTAGTGCTCCAGCTAGCATGACTGTTCACCTTCCGGCATGCTTGGCACATGTGCTGCATCTGACGGCTTGCAGCCGCGAGTCACTCGCAAGATCCAGCCGCGAGTCTCTGTTTTCTTGCACACTCTTGAGCAATCTTCACTCTATCTCACTCACTACCCTTACAACAAGCCCACCTAAATACAGGGTTACTAAATGCTAAAATACAAGCAAATTTGGCACGGAATAAAGCCAATTAGATGGTTGAATAAATTCAACCTTACAATCTCCCCCTTTGGCTATTCCGTGACAAAACCCTAAAACAGACTCTAGACTTAACATGTGAGTTGGGAACAGTTGATCAAAACTCACTGACACCTAACTCTAGAAGCTGTGAAGCACTTGAATCATATGAACAAAAGACTCCTGAAACACAACAATACACCATGATCATTGTAAGCAGAAAATCGTGAAATGCATATGAAACAGGCAATATGTGATCAAGCAAAGATGGAGTTAAGAAACAAACCATGGCTTGATCAACCAAGTAATCACTACAAGGTAGTGACCACAATGCTCATTCACACTTGGAATGAACACTAGGACATACAAGCTAACAAGCTCAATGCAAGTCACTTGCATCCCAAACACTCAACCAATGCATAATACACTACGTATATGCATCTAGGAACAATCCTACAAGGGCACAAGAGTGACAGTACTTAAAGAAAATGTAATACATTTATATAGAAGTACTGATTTAAACAAAGCATAAAAGGCTGCATAAAACATGGTACAAACCATAAAGCCTACAAACTATGCATAAAAGCATAACCCTAAAAGCTTACATAAGCAACATGGGTACAAGACACAATATAAACTGAATCACATCAATAATATATATATAAAGTAAACCAAGTTTATAAGTTATGAGTTAGAAACAAAAGTACACCAAAACCACAGTGTATCAAACCCATATAAACAACACATTAAGCAAAACATAAGATATAAGATAAAGTAATGCTCCCCCTCAACATAATGCTCCCCCTCAAGGTCTGTTTCTCAAAAATTTCTCCCCCTTTTTGACCGGAATGGCCAAAGGGTCAGTTCCCATGATTTGTGGCGAAGCTGTCGAATTTTGCAGAGAGAATATCCAGCTGGTCCTGCATGGCTATCATCCTCTTAGACTGCTCTGTCTGGACCTCTCTGAGTCCATCAAGTCTGTCCAGAATTACTTGAAATGTGTCTTGAGGTACAGCTGAAGAAGTTAATGCTCTAGTCCTCTTGCCACTCCTTCTGGGTGTTGAAGTTGATGCCTGGCCTGCTGCCTCTGTCTCAGTCTCCATTGGAGCACCTTCATCTTGTTCAGCCCCTTCTTCATCTACATCACCCGGAAGCCGGACTTGTATCCTTGTGATGGTTTGCTTGTTGATTGCTGAGGGTATTGGCATTAGACTAAGGTCTTGAGGAATTGGAATTCCTTTTGCCCTGAAGATCCGCATGAGAAGGCTAGGAAAAATCAACTTAGCACGGGAAGTTGTTCTGGTCTCTTCCATGATTATATCAAATATATGAGAGCTGATGTCAATGAATGTTTTCTCCTTTAGCTCCATAAGAAAAATGGCTCTGGCATTGTTGATTGTAGTGAGTTTCGTCACAGGATACAAGTTGTGCATCATGATGATGGTGAGGCACCTCATGTCAACTGGAAAAGCTGTGGTATTGAGACACTTTCCTTCTCTCTGTCCTCCAATGCGGTTTTGCACAGTTTCTAAAGACAACATTCTGTCTTTGTAGTTGGTAAACTCATGCTCCTCTAAACCCTCAAGACCAAGGACCCCATCAATATCATGGGCATCTAGAGTGAATTCATGCCCTCTGATCCAACAATCTAGCTCATCTTCCCTAATCTTCACATTCGAGTAAAATTCTCTTATCAGTGGCTCACACACACCCGGTAATCCACTTAACAACTTTTCCCAACCTCTGCCTTCAAAACATGTGGGAATAAATGTATCTTTGAGGTCCACTAAATCCATAAATCTTTCTTGAATTATGGTTCCCTTCATGAAAGAATCTTTGTATCTCTCAAAGTGTTAAACTGACCTAAACAGATTCGAATCCATTTTCAATCGTTTGTCAGCCTTCTTTGCAGGAGTTTTCTTCTTCGGAGGTGAGGGAGCCATCTGTGAACAATCAGAAGAGGCCATAACAACACAGTACAATACATGTGTAGACCAAATCAGTACATTGTTAGTGACAAGGACAAAAATGCCACCACTCAGATGAACTAAAATCCATTAAATCTCATGCTACTTAAGGCAACCACACAGATGAACAAACTTAAAATTGGATACACAAGAACAAATGGTATAATTCATGGGAAAGATTTTGAAGACATCCGAAAGACAAATATATGTCAATGAGACATACAGATTGATGTGTATGACCAAACTCAAAGAACAAAAGACAGGTGCACACAAGAGATGAACAGGCACAATTTCAGCACAGTAAACCTCACAGCCACAATAGGAACATTTTGAAACAACATATTAGCATAATATCAGACAAGAAATGAGACCAACAACTAGCAAGCCCTAGCTAAGCACATGAAGAAGAATCAACCAACAACTTAGTTAAATGCAACCTAAAACAATAGCTACACAAACTAAGCAAGGGCAAAGAGCAACAGCTGAAGAGAAACCCATAACAAAAACAAAAACAAATGCAAGTAATTAAGAGGAAAAATCACAGAATCAAGTGAAATAAAGTTCAAGAAAGAAAACCCATACCTGTTACTTGAAGATTTCGAACTGAAAGGAAGCAATAATGGAGTTCGAAAATGGAGGCACAGTGTATATGGGTAAGAACAGTTTAGAGAGACAATGAACAGTCACAAAAGTTCGAGGGAAAAAATGAAAAACGCTTTTAAAAACTATCCCTATTTTTGCCAAACACGCGTTTTTCGCGACTGAAGTGAGTCGCCAGGTTGAGCCGCCAAAACACTCAAAGACAAAGTTTTGAAAAAAATTTTCTAAGTGTTTTTCGCGACTGGAAGGTTTACCCACGAGGGAGTCGCGAGCTAAGCCGCGATAATCTCTGAGGAACCTCGCGACTGGACCTTTCACTCGCGAACAAGTCGCCAAAATTGACCCGCGAACACGCGACTGAGTCACGCGACTTGACATACCCGCGACTGAGTCGCCAAAACAGGGCAAAAATGAATTTTTGAAATTTCCATTTTTAAGAACAAAATACTTTCCAAAAACACCTAAAAATACTCAAAAATCTTTTTGTGCTTGAATCAACAAAGATTGAGTATGTGAAAACACATTTCAACAAGTACAATCACACAAATGAATATGGCATTCATTGAACATAAACTTGTGTGTTGTGTGTGGATATTAACAATGAGATAGTCCTTAGTCTAATGTGAAGCTTCAATGATCAATTCAACCAAGGCATACACAATTAGCACTAGATCATGTGATCTATCTCAATTATAGAAATATGTATATATGACCTCCCACAAAACTTGATAACATAACTTGGAGCTTTACATTTGACTCCACATTCAATTATAACATTTGATCTTTTTGATCCTTTTGAGACATCACCTCTCATTGTGAGAGTGATATTTGATAATTCACTTTAATGAACAAGCCTTTGGCCTTTTGAATAAACATTCACTTTAATTTTTGGTCGCTTTCCCTTTTTCTTAGTCGAATACTAGTACGTGCGACAGGCTTTTGCGACTCAATATCTCTTTTCATTTGGAGATTTACATTTGGTGAGCTCTTTTTAGCAAAAACAAAAATAAAGAGTGGGAAGATATATAAACACAAGTCTATGCATGTCTCAAGATCAACATAACCATTCACTAATCATTCATGACAAGTTTGAAGATCTATTTACAACATTCACATAGATTTCAAGATTTCTCCCACAGTGATATGAGTGCAAAGAAACAAGTAATGCTCGAAAATGCACAAAGCCATTAGCACAAAGGTACAAGACAAAACATGTTTTGAGACAAAAGCTCAACAATGTCAATCAAACTTTTGATTTTCTAATTTTTATGTGATTTTTGGATTTTTGACACATAAGAAGAAAAAGATTGATAAAAAACAAAACAAAATCAAAAGTATGCACAAGTAGACAAGCAAACAACCAGCAGCAAAAACAATAAGCAAACAAACAAACATCGTCGCAAAGCATAGGAAGTATTAATGCATGGACATGTTGTAATGCTTATGCATGAGTACCCTTCTTCACCCACACGTCACTTGCGTTTGAGGTGATTTCCTTATAGGATTGGGTACGGGGGTTAGGGCTTTCAAACCTTCGTGAGAAGCTTTCCAAGCAGTTGGTGAATGCACCAATCATCTTCATCACGTTCATCATTCCGGGATCACCATTTTGATCTCTAGATTGTTCACCTGCCCAATTTCTTCTATCATTTCTAGGTCCTCATGACTTTTGAGGAGTTGCACTATTCATTGCTCTCAGCTTTTGACAATTTGGTCGAGTATGCCCTTGAAGTCCACAATGATGACACACATAATTTGATTTAGGACCTCTTTGTGGTCGTGGACGAGACTTGGCACAAGATTCAGATCTGCCCACATACTGATTGCGGGGATTCAACAACCGTTGGTTCTCCACATTCTTCTTCTCCTCTATCTTGGGCTTCTCAGCAGTAGGGTCAACTTCAACTGGCTCTTTAGCCTTTACAAACTTCACTTCTTTAGTGACATTTCGAGATGAGCTACTTCCTCCGGTATATCCCAACCCGGATTTGTCTGAAAAGCTCTTTTGAGATGAGATAACATCATCTAGCTTCTTGGTGGAGACCCTCTCTATCTTGGCATTAGTTTACACAACCTCTTGCTCAAGAAATCTCACTTTTGAGTAAGCTTCTGACAGCTCACCATTCAAAATTTCTATCTCACATTTGGCCTCCTTATAGCGAATTAGGAGACTTCTATAGTCCTCCTCTGCCTTCTTCATCTTTCTTACAGCTGCCTTGGCCACCCTTGTATACTCACCCGACTTTTCCAGGAGTGAGTTATAATTCTCTTGAAGATTGGCCGTGCTTTCATCTTCTTCAACATCTGATTCCTCAACAACTCCCAATGATTCTTCATCACTATGTTCTCCAAGGTCTCGTACAAGCAGATTCAATTCGTCTGAAGACTCATCATGTGTAATAGTCATAAAAGCTGAATAGTTCCCCTCTCCATCACAACTTTCTTCTGATTCTGAGTCGGATGAATCAGAGTCACTTAATGTCGTGGCATACACCTTGCCTTTCGATTTCAAATAATTCGGACATTCTTTCTTAAAGTGTCCATGCTCGTTGCACTCAAAACAAGTGACACCTTGTGTAGATTGGGATTCTTTTCCATCTTTCCTTTTAAATTCCCTTTTCTCCCTCCCTGAACTTTGGAATTTTCCTTTATCACCAAATTTTCCATTATTCTTGAATTTCAAGAATTTTCGAAAATTTTTTTACAAGGTATGCAACATCTTTATCAACCACATCGTCTTCCGATGAGTCATGGACTTCTACCTTCTTATTAATGGTCTTAAGAGCAAGAGATTTACTCTTCCGTTGATTGGGCAGCGACATCTCATAAGTTTGAAGAGAACCAACCAGCTCTTGGACTTTGATGTCATCGAGGTCCTTGCTCTCTTCAATCGCTGTCATTTTAGCACGAAAACTTTCCGGCAATGATCGAAGGATCTTCCTTACGATTTTAGAATCCTCCGTTTTCTCCCCCAAATTGAACTTGCTGACTACCACCTCATTCAGCTTCCCATAGAAAGAGTCGAAGGACTCATCCTCACTCATTTTGAGCTCCTCAAACCGAGTGGTTAGCATTTGCAACTTGGTGTCTTTCACTTTCTTCGTGCCTTCGTAGGTGGTTTCCAATATCTCCCATGCTTCTTTGGCAACGGTGATGTGGGAGATCCTGTGAAATTCATCTGGAGACACACCACAGAAAATAGCATTTAAGGCTTTACTGTTAGCATTAGATGCAGCGAGTGCTGCCTTATCCCATGTGGATTTGGCTGCCTCAGGTCTGGTCCAACCACTCTCAACAGCATCCCAAACAGATTCATCAATGGAGCACAGAAATGCTCTCATGCGAACCTTCCAAAAAGCATAATTACTACCATCAAAATATGGAGGTGCATTTAGGGATTGAGACTGATCCATCTCAAAAGGGAGTCAAGGATCACACAATGGTATTGAAACCAATAAAAGTGTACCCGCTCTGATACCAATTGAAAGTTCAAATAGTGTAAAAACACCCTTGAACGTTTAGACCCCCAATTAACAAATTAACCAATTCAAGCTTTATGTCAAACAAATAGTGTGCGGAAAAATGAACATAAGCTATAATGTAGAATTGGACAAAACTATCTAAGCCAAATTAAAATCACAACCACAGCAGAAAATAAAAGGCAAAGATAAAGGAAAGGAAGATGCAAACACAAAGACAACACGCGATGTGTTATCGAAGAGGAAACCGAAGCCCTCGGCGTAAAACCTCTCCGCCGCCCTCCAAGCGGTAAATAATCCACTAGAAAATGTAGTTGGGATACATGGACAGCAATAGACCCTCCAAGCCTAATCTACCCAGTGCACCTAATCCCTCCAAGTTTCTTGCTCCAACGAGGTTGCGCCGAACCTTTTTCTTTTCTAGCTTCCCGGATTCCGCTACTAAACCATAGCATCAACCAATGAAGATTGGTTCCTTCCTAACTGCTTCCCAGAACACCAAACAACCCTCTCACAGTAATGGATATGGTGAGAACAAAGTTTTGGTAAAAGGCCTCTCAAGGATTTGGCAATGGAGAGGAAGAGAGTTGAGGAATTTGAAGAGACACTAATGTAAAGATTGTAGATGGTTCAATCTTGTTTTTGCTCTAGGGTTTCTCTCTCAAAATTCTCTCTGGAAGCTCTCTCTCATTTGTGGGTATAAGGGGTATTTATACTGAGGTGAGAGGGGAATGTGAAACGTCAGGTTTTTCAAAACAGGGCTGGCTCGCGGCTTGGACTCGCGGCTTGACTGAGTCGCGAGATCCAGTCGCGAGATAACCGTATGGCCAGTTGTCCTGTTTTGTCCTGTAGTGCTCCAGCTAGCATGACTGTTCACCTTCCGGCATGCTTGGCGCGTGTGCTGCATCTGGCGGCTTGCAGCCGCGAGTCACCCGCGAGATCCAGTCGCGAGTCTCTGTTTTCTTGCACACTCTTGAGCAATCTTCACTCTATCTCACTCACTACCCTTACAACAAGCCCACCTAAATACAGGGTTACTAAATGCTGAAATACAAGCAAATTTGGCACGGAATAAAGCCAATTAGATGGTTGAATAAATTCAACCTTACAAGCTCCTTCATCCTCTTCTTTTTCCATGCATGCTTTTATCCTTCTCTTATGGTTTGGCTTGTTTGTCACCTTTGTGGTTGGTGGGAATAATGAGACTGACCGGTTGGCGTTGCTCGAGTTCAAATCCAAGATCACTCTGGACCCTTTTGGGGTTATGACATCTTGGAATGACAACATCCACTTTTGCCGATGGCAAGGGGTTACTTGTGGTCGCCAACATCAGAGGGTCACCAAACTGGACCTGCAATCTTTGAAACTGGTAGGCTTCATATCTCCACATGTTGGAAATCTGAGTTTTTTGAGAAATCTAACTCTCTCTAACAACAGCTTTCATGATAAAATCCCTCCACAAATTGGCCATTTACACAGATTACAAAGCTTATATTTGGACGATAACACACTTAGTGGCAAAATTCCAAGCAATTTATCTAGTTGCACCAACCTCGAAGAACTTATTGTCGATCACAACCTTCTGACTGGAGAAATCCCTGCAAAGCTTGGCACCTTGTCAAACCTCCAATCCTTTTTTATAAATAGTAATAATATGATAGGAGGTATCCCACCTTCTTTTGCAAACTTGTCATCTCTAGAAGCCTTTGTAACATCTGATAATAACTTGCACGGGATTTCCCCTACTTTTTTTGGTCAACTGACCAAACTTAAATATTTTTGTACGGCTGGAAATGGGTTGTTCGGTACAATTCCTCCCTCAATATTCAATATTTCTTCACTAATAGTATTTGATGTAGGAAACAACCAAATCCAAGGATATCATCCATCTGACGTAGGTATCACCCTACAAAATATCAGAGAATTTATTATTGGCTACAACCAATTTGTTGGATCTATCCCTGTTTCAATATCTAATGCCTCAAATCTAGAGATGCTTGAATTGCAAGGAAATAAACTTAGTGGAAAAATTCAATCTTTGGAAAAGCTAAATAGAATTTCAAAGTTTTCCATTACCACTAACAATCTTGGAAATGAAGGGGCAAATGACTTGAGTTTTCTTTGTTCTTTGACAAATGCCACCTATCTAACTCATTTGGCTATAAATGACAATAACTTTGGGGGAGAGGTGCCTAAGTGCATTGGCAATTTTTCAACTACTCTTACTACATTATTTTTAGACAATAACAAATTATCTGGAAAGATTTCTATTGAAATAGGAAATTTGATCAATTTGGAGAGACTTGACATGTGGAACAACAACTTATCAGGTAATATTCCCTCAAAAATTGGAAAGCTTCAGAGGTTACAATTTTTGGCTTTAAGTGCTAACAATCTCTATGGTTACATTCCATCCTCGCTTGGAAATTTAACTATTTTGACAATTTTGTATTTAGACCAGAATAATCTTGAAGGCAACATCCCTCTAAGTCTAAGCAAGTGCCAAAATTTGTTTATTTTGAATCTTGCTAATAACAATCTCATTGGTTCGATAATCCTCACAAGTCATTGGTCTCTCATTTTCACTAATGAGCTTAGATTTGTCCACCAACCATTTTGCTGGTGTCCTTCCCACAAAAATCGGAAAATTTATAAATCTAGAACAAATGGATATTTCTAAAAACATGTTGTTTGGTAAAATTCCGGCAAGCCTTGGCAGTTGTGTGAAGCTGGAATATATAGACATGAGAAGAAACCTCTTCCAAGGGATCATTCCTCCATCTTTGGAATCATTAAGAGGTCTTGAAGTCCTAGATCTTTCTAACTATAATTTGTCTGGCCAAATTCCAAAATTTTTAGAGCACTTTGTCTTCTTACAATTTCTGAATCTATCTTACAACCAATTTGAGGGTGAGGTGCCAATGGAGGGAGTTTTCAAGAACATGAGTGCAACTGCAATTCAGGGAAATGAGAAGCTTTGTGGGGGCATATCTAAGTTTCAACTTCCAAAATGCAAATACGAGAAATCCAAGAGGAGGAAGTTGGCCCCTTACCTTGAAGTTAATAATCTTTATATCTTCTGGGCTTCTTGGAGTAACTTTGATTCTTTCACTTCTACTTCTTTATTCTTTACGAAATAAAAGAAAAGAAAGCACATCAAGTGATTCAAGATATCTGTTTCTAAATATATCTTACCAAAGTATTCTAGAAGCAACCAACGAGTTCTCTTCTACCAATCTAATTGGTTTGGGTAGCTTTGGGTCTGTGTATAAAGGGATTCTTGGTCAAGGTAAACATATAGTTGTTATTAAGGTGCTCAACCTTTTGCGTCATGGAGCTACCAAAAGTTTCATAGCTGAGTGTAAGGCTCTACGAAACATTATGCATCGAAATCTTGTAAAGGTGCTTACATCATGTTCTGGTATTGACTATCAAGGTAATGATTTTAAAGCTTTGGTATACGAGTTCATGGCAAATGGCAACCTAGATGAATGGTTGCATCCAACTTCAAGAATAAATGAGATGCTTGAGGAACCAAAGAGTTTGAGTCTTCTTCAGAGGTTGAATATTTCCATTGATGTTGCTAATGCATTGGATTATCTTCATCATCAATGCCAAACACCAATCATTCACTGCGACCTTAAGCCTAGCAATGTTCTTCTTGATGATGAAATGATTGGACACGTAGGTGACTTTGGCTTGGCAAGAATGCTTTTTGATGCAACCCAAGATTCTTCTATTAACCATTCAAGCTCTGTTGGAGTAAGAGGAACTGTTGGTTATACTCCTCCAGGTGAATATCATTATCTTTTATTAAATTTAATTGTTTTTCCTTTTCCCATATTCTTTTACTTTATTTTACAACCTAAAATCACAAGTTTTAAAAGGATGTACTCTAGGTAGAAGATAGAGTATTACATATAAAGAAATTCTTGACTTATCTTTATTATTTCCTTCCATATTACATGCCACTAACAAAGCTCCTTTAATACCTATTAGGTTATGTATCGTTTTCCTTCTTTTTCTAATACAAAACTATGTTCACATTTACATATATGTTATGTGTAATTGCAGAGTATGGTATGGGAAATGAGGTGTCAACATATGGTGATGTCTATAGTTTTGGCATATTATTGTTGGAGATATTCATAGGGAAAAGGCCTACTGATAAAATATTTCAAGAGAGCTTAAACCTTCATGACTTTGTTAAATCAGCTTTACCTGAAAGAATACTTGACATTGTAGATCCTATTCTTCTTCAAAAAAGAGAAGTGGGAGAGGCAAGGATGAATGACATTACTCGTAATGAAGGTCCCAATGGAATTCCAAAAAGTCAAGAATGCTTGATTTTGATACTTGGAATTGGGGTTGCTTGTTCTGTGGAATTTTCAGAAGAAAGGATGAACATGAGTGCTGTCATGACTGAGCTTAATTCAATCCGTCGAAAACTTCTTGGAACTCATAGACGCAAACAAAGGCTTCAAGTCACAGGTAAATTATTCTTACCTTGGCAGATGTTATAAATTGGTAGCAAATCCTCACACACCACCTGATCTAATTTGATAAGGCCACTCCAAATGTTTAAATTGCGATTAGAACGTCCCATCCTCTTGGGATTACTTTTTATTCTAGCAATGCTGAAAAGATTGGTGCCACTTGAAATTTGATAAGCTCATTATGCTATATTTGGTATCCGAATAAGTCCATTACTCTTCTATAAAACCCAAACACTTTATTTTTTATTTTTTTTAAATAGCTTATTCAAAATTAAAAAGTTTTTTCCAAAGTGAAATAAAGCCTATTTTTAACTTTTTGGTTTCTGCCATTGAAGTTGTTGAGATCACAAGAAATTGGCTCACATCTTATTAGTCTTGATAAATGTCTCTACAGATGACATAAAGTTAAATTATTGCTAGTTATACTTAATTACTTGACACAGACATTTGAAGGTTATAAAAGTGATGGTCACTCCATAAGTTTAAGACAAAGATCGAGGTTCAAGTCTCCAAGAGAAAACTTCATTCACATGCACTTAGATTAGATTACAACTAAATTCTATCCCACATAAAATAATAATAATAATAATAATAATTAAATAAAATCTAATTATATGGTAACTAATTCCACAAATGCTAAATGAGTTGGGATTTGTTAATCCTACAAATGGGCATTCTTGCATCACGAATTTTCTTACTAGTAAAACACAAATGAAAGCTTAATTTACACATTAGCCATTAACAGAATTTCCTCCAATTCACAATGTAATAGTTCATATGATCATCAACGTGTGATTTTACTCACATGACCATATTAATAATTATGTGACTAGTTTAAATAATCTAGTGACTCAAGTGATTTAATGCACATATGAATTCTCACATAATGGTTTGGAGGAGATTTGTTTTACAAGGTTTGAAGGTAAATTTTGTCCTTAAGTTAATAATAATTTTTTTTTTTTAAATATTCTAAGAAATGTCTCATTCAACGTAATGTCATTATTTAAAATCCAAAGCTTATTATTCTAATATATTGAAATTATCTTTCATCATCACAGGTGCACAAGAATGATGACTTATTATAAAGGTCTTCATCACGATAAGGTAAGCTTCCCCATAGCCATAGCTATCATGTATTTTTTTTTGGTTCTTTTCTTTTCCCTCCTGTATTAAGAATTTTGTAGCCAATGCCATGCCCAATATATATTTTGAATGATGAAATTTATTTAGAAGATAGCTAAGAAAAAAAAAAAAAAAAAGGGTTGGGCGGGGGGGGGGGGGGGGGGGTGTTTGGGAGTTAGGACCATCATTGTTGATCAGGGCCCAACAAACAGATTGGGTAGGAGCAGAGATGGAGGTTGACCCGTAAATAGAGCCTACTGGGCTACACATTGGGCTACTAAGTTACCAAGTCTTGGAGTTGACCCAAAAACAAAAGAACATGCATTGAACTTCAGAGTGGAAAATCATGTTGTTTTTAACTCTTCCATTATCATTTGGGTCTTATTGCTCTTATAGTATTTGTTAAAGGAAAATGCTAACAAATGCCCTAGTGAACTATTTTAAGAAAATTTTTATAGAAAAAAAAATTAATATTTTAACAGTTTTTTTAATTTACTTAAAAGTTGTATAAATTTTTTTTTTAAATAATTTATTAACAATTGTCCTAAGAGCATCGGTTAACATGACCCTTTGTAAGTCAAAAAAAAAAAAAAATGACCATTTGTTAAAAACTATTTTAGAAAATTTTTAAAATTGTTTTCATGAGAAATATAAAAAACTATATAAAAAAAAATCAATTATTTTTTTCATTTCTCATAAAAAGTTTTTAAAATATTTAATTAATAAATGGGATCGGTTAACATTTCCTTTATCATTTTGACCCACTATACGTCTGTACCATTGTGATGTTTCAAGGCCTTTGAATAGTGTTTTGCTAGCTAGTATAGCTCAATTTGTTTTTTCCCCAAAAAAAAAAAGAAAAAAGAAAAAAGCTTAATTTGTTGTATTTCAAGTTTCAATAAGGTTGCGTTTGTTTCGACATTAAAAGGAATCCGGAAAATATTTTACACCACGGGGCATGTTTGGGAACGGCCGGAAAATTCAGTCAAACGAAAATGATTTCCGTTGACTGTAAAATATCAAACCTTTCGGTGTAAAATCAATTCCATTTCTATTTTACCTTCAAACTAATTACACCCATTTTCAGCCTACCTGAGAGAGAGAGAGAGAGAGAGAGAGAGAGAGAGAGAGAGAGAGAGAGAGAGAGAGAGAGAGAGAGAGAGAGAGAGAGAGAGAGAGAGAGAGAGAGAGAGAGCACCAGAAGCTGAAGCGTTGATTACACCACCGCCCCCAACCCCAGATCGCACTGGTCTCGTCACACCCCAGCACCGGCGAGATCGCGCCGCCTGAAGCACCGTCGAGATCGCGACCCAAAGCTTACCGCTGTTCCCGTTCTCGACCCAAAGCTCATCAGTGCCGCCGTTCTTGTTCTCGACCACCTGAAGCACCGCAGTTCTCTTTCCCTCAATCTGTCACTCTTTCTCCCTCCGATCTCACTCTTTCTTCCTCTTGCTCAACGTTATTATTTTGATTTTTGGTTGGGTTAAGTGTATATTTTGAAATTTTCTATAATAAAATTTGTTTGGATGCTGAGAAAATGGCTGATAAAATTTGAAAATTTTGTAAGAAAATAGCATTTTTAGAATGTTACCAAATACTGAAAATCGTTTTTTAGACTATTTTCCATTGCCCAACCAAACACCCGACTTTCATTTTCCTTACGGGAATTCACTTTCCCCTACATTCATTTTATACTCGGAATTTGATTTACATTGAACCAAACATAGCCTAAGTGAGATCTATTTCACACTACTCTCAGACAATAATTAATCTTAAAACTGATCAACCTTTTCTTTTTAATAAAACTGATTGAATTGGATGAAAGTAATTTGCTACTTTTTTTAGTAGGTTCATTCTCGTGATGTTTCACTTTTTACATTTGTGGGCTGAGTCCACAGCTATAATTGTGGATAGTTAAAGTGGGCCCAATAAAGATCCACTCCGATTACAAGGATTGTGCACATTGGTTGTGCTATAGGCAATCACTCTCCATAACCTTTATGGGCTGAGTTGAGGTTGGGATTTCTTTGATCAAAAATCAAAGGTTAAAATATAAAATTGACCATCTATATTTTTTAAAATTTTATTTCAGTCCTTTAATTTTTTTTTTTTTCATTCATTTCAGTCCTCTAAATAATTCTAAGCGGAAACACATGGCATTCATTCAGCAAAAAAAAAAAAACACATGGTATTCTAATTTATAACTAACTATCCATGTAAATATTAAGCGATATTTTGGTATAATAAAATCCGTAAAAGAAATAATATACTCATTCTATTGTGTTTATTTGTTAAAGGTTGGTTTA
This sequence comes from Quercus tomentella, assembly GCA_028535165.1. Classification (NCBI taxonomy): domain Eukaryota; kingdom Viridiplantae; phylum Streptophyta; class Magnoliopsida; order Fagales; family Fagaceae; genus Quercus; species Quercus tomentella. The sequence goes on from JAPQVY010000156.1 coordinate 15,319,147, forward strand.
TACATGAATATGCCATTCTGTGACTTTATTTAAAAAATTAAAATTACACTTATGATTCAAATGAAATAATTTTCTTAACTAGGTAAGCTCAAGTACAAACATGTGAATTATGATATATATTTTGGTTAATAGAGACTCCTAAAATTATCAAATTATAACATTTCTATATATATTATTATAACATTTTGTAATTACCTTATATTATATTATTTATACACAAAATTTTCATGAAAGTAATAAATTACTATATTAAGAATTAGCTTCTTTTATCAATTTTTTCACTTTTGAAAGGAAATAATAATCATATTTTCCTAATAAAAAAATTATATTTTCTATCTTTCTTTGAGGATGACAATTGGACAAGTTGGGTGGGTTTTGAATCTAAAGGGGGGCTAATTACTGCATTGACAAACAAAACAACTTTGTAAATTTGAAATTTTACCTATTTTGCTCTCCCATATGCTCACTATGATGCAAGCATGTATGTCTTGATCATATTACAGGTAATTACTAATTAAAGCCATAATCATGAAACTTTTTTGGAGAAATTACATTTTACCACCCTAAATTATACTCCGTATTATAATTTGCACTCTAAATTTTTCGGATGCACATTTTGCACCCTAAACTATGACCCTTGTTATATTTTGCACCTTGACATTAAATTTGTTGTTAACTTGGATGGAAATTCAAATTGTAGGGTGCAAAGTGTAATCATGAGTATAGTTTAGGATGATAAAGTATAATTTATTTTTTGTTTTTAAAGCGTTGAGAATAAGGGCAATTAGTTTTTTAATGGAAAACTTGATGTCGGGTGCAAAATGTAACGAAGATCATAGTTTAGAGTGTGAAACGTGCATTCAAAATGTTTGTGGTGCAAAGTGTGATTAGGAGTATAGTTTAGAGTGGTAAAATATAATTTCTCCAAAAATTCCAAAGTAAGAAATTTTTTTTTTTTTTTCAAGAAATAATTACAACATGCTGTTAACCTCGCAGCTCGAACCTTTTCACCCCTAGACCCCCAAATACTTTGTGCATGGGGAGCTGCCAATTCAGCTACAAGGCATTTGGTAGTTCATGTTTCAGTGAAATTGGAGGCTCGCAAAATATGGCAAAGATTGGAAGTCCATGCAACTAAAATGCAGTAAAAATATCTTTTAGGGATGGACAAAATAATACAGTCACAAAACAATAATAAAAATTTCCGATGTCAAAATTCCGCACTCATCATTGACAACTGCAAGCCAACCAATTCTGACTTCTAGTCTTTGGCCACAGAAAACTTAACCTGTTCTGATTTGATAAATGGCTTCCATCAATAATAAAATGGTGCCGGTGCATTTGAAATTGGTGGAGAAAGTATGAGTCAATGTAGATGTGTGTCAAATGGAAGAAAATGTGGCGCAATCTACATCTACTTAAGGCAGCACAGTGGCCATGTTTCAACCAAGTATTTTCAACTAACATTATTTAAATATTTTTTCATATTCAATCAAGAAGATTTTTCATTAACGGGTCCAATGACGGTTACATTCGTTGATTACAATTCCCCAACGTCCTTACCTTCTTGTCTTTTGAGTTGGGTCCGAACTACATGCAGAAAGTTGGTTCTGCTTCAATCTTCACCAATTCTTATATAAATGTGCTTTTCCCATGAGCACTAAGCAACGAAATCAAACCCTCTCTGTTTTGTTTCTACATACCATATTGGATATGGGGCTTTCCCACTGGAGTTCAGCTCCACCATCTTCTTCTTCTTGCATGCTTGCCTTTATCCCTCTCTTGTGCTGTTGCTTCTCAGTCACGTCTGTGGTTGGCGGTAATAATCAGACGGACCGGTTGGCGTTGCTTCAGTTCAAAGACAAGATCACTCATGATCCTTTCGCTTTCGGGGTTATGGCATCTTGGAATTATAGCATCCACTTCTGCCATTGACGAGGGGTTACTTGTGGTCGTCGACATCAAAGGGTCACTACGATAAACTTGCCATCTTTGAAACTGGTAGGCTCCATATCACCGTATGTTGGTAATTTAAGCTTTTTAAGGAATCTCACATTGCAAAACAATAGCTTTCTTTTCGAAATCCCCCCAGAAATTGGCCAACTACACAAATTGCAATACTTAGGATTGCATAACAACACACTTAGCGGCAAAATTCCAAGCAATTTATCTGGTTGCATCAACCTCAAAGGCCTTAATGTCGGTTACAACTTTTTGACTGGAGAAATCCCTACAATGCTTGGCACCTTGTCAAAGCTCTGGTTTTTTGCTATTTACTACAATAATCTAACAGGAAGCGTCTCACCTTCTTTTGGAAATCTATCATTTCTAGAAGTGTTTTCTTTAACTTCTAATAACTTGGGTGGAACTATCCTGGACTCTTCTAGCAAATTAACCAAGCTTTTTTATTTTAATGTGCAAACAAATAGGTTGTCTGGTACAATTCCTCCCTCCATCTTCAATTTGTCTTCAATAATAGAATTTCATATCGGCGGCAACCAAATCCAAGGGCATCTTCCATCAGGCATAGGTATCACTCTACCAAATATCTATTTATTTTATTTTATTTTATTTTTTCCATTTACCAAAACCAATTCATTGGATCTATCCTTGTGTCAATATCGAAAGCCTCAAATCTAGGTTTTCTTGATTTGAATGCAAATAAACTAGGTGGAAAAATTCCTTCTTTGGAGAAACTAAATAGAATGTCATTTTTTGTCATTTCCTTTAACAATTTTGGAAATGGAGGGACAAATGACCTGAATTTTCTTTGTTCTTTGACAAATTCCACCTATTTGTTTATATTGGCTATAAATGCCAATAACTTTAGGGGAGAGTTGCCCAAGTGCATTGGCAATTTATCAACTACTCTTACCAGATTATTTCTAGATAATAATAAAATATCTGGAAAGATCCCTACTGAAATAGGAAATTTGATCAACTTGGAGAGACTTGATATATGGAAAAACAAATTATCTGAAAATATCCCCTCTAAAATTGGAAAGCTTAAAAAATTACAATATTTGAGCTTATCTCAAAATAATTTTTCTGGGAACATTCCTATATCTCTTGGGAATTTAACTATCTTGACACACTTGTATTTATACAAGAATAATCTTCAAGGCAATATCCCTTTAAGTATAAGTAAGTGCCGAAATTTGTTTTCTTTGGATCTTGCTAATAACGATCTCAGTGGTTCAATAGCCCCACAAGTCATTGGTCTTTCATTATCACCAGTTTTTCTAAATTTGTTTGCCAACCAATTTACTAGATTCCTTCTGATGGAAGTGGGATATTTTATAAATCTAGAAGAATTGGATATCTTTGAAAACATGTTGTCTGGTAAAATTCCAACAAGTCTTGGAAGCTGCATAAAGTTGGAATATCTATTCATGGGAAGAAATCTCTTCCAAGGGAACATTCCTCCATCTTTGGAATCACTAAGAGGTCTTCAATATCTAGATCTTTCTGAAAATAATTTGTCTGGACAAATTCCAAAATTTTTGGAAGCCTTTGTCTACTTGAAATTTTTGAATCTATCTTACAACCATTTTGAAGGTGAAGTACCAACAAACGGAGTTTTCAAGAATATAAGTGCAACTTCAGTAAGGGAGACAGTAAGCTTTATGGGGGCATACCTAAGTTTCAACTTCCTAATTGCAAATACAATAAACCTAAGTTGACTGTTGCCTTGAAGTTAATAATCTCTATATTTCTGGGCTTCTTGGAGTAACTTTAGTTTTGTCACTTCTATTTCTTTACTCTTTAAGAAAGAAAAGAAAAGAAAATACCTTAAGAGACTTATCAAAAAATTTTCTTTTAAAGCTATCTTACCAAAGTCTCTTAAATGCAACCAATGGATTTTCTTCTACCAATTTAATTGGTGTGGGTAGCTTTGGGTCCGTGTATAAAGGAATTCTTGATCATGGTGGACAAGTGAATATGGTTGCTATCAAGGTGCTCAACCCTTACTATCATGGAGCTTCCAAAAGTTTCATAGCTGAGTGTGAGGCTCTACGAAACACTAGACATCAAAATCTTGTAAAGGTGCTTACATCATGTTCTGGTATTGATTATCAAGGTCATGATTTTAATGCTTTGGTATACGAGTTCATGAGAAATGGCAACCTAGATGAATGGTTGCATCCAACATCAAGATCAAATGAGACTCTTGAGGAACCAAGGAGTTTGAGTTTTCATCAGAGATTGAATATTGCCATTGATGTTGCTATTGCATTGGATTATCTTCATCATAATTGCCACACAACAATTGTTCAATGCGATCTCAAGCCTAGCAATATTCATCTTGATGATGAAATGATTAGACATGTAAGCGATTTTGGCTTGGAAAAATTGCTTTTTGATGCTACCGAAGATTCTTCTATTAACCATTCAAGCTCCATTGAAGTAAGAGAAACAATTGGTTATACTCCTCCAAGTGAATATCATTATCAAATTTCTCTTATTACTTGGCTGATTACATGCCACTCAAAAACCTCATTTAATACCTGTTAGGTTATATTATCTTTTTCCTTCTTTTTCTGATACAAAATTATGGTCACATTACACATATGTGTAATTGTAGAATATGGTGTGGGAAATGAGGTGTCTATATATGGTGACATATATAGTTACGGCATATTATTACTAGAGATGTTAACGGGAAAAAGGCCTATTGATAACATTTTCCAAAATAGCTTTAACGTTCATGACTTTGTCAAAGCAACTTTGCCAGAAAGAATAATTGACATTGTAGATCCTATCCTTCTTCAAAAAGGAGAAGTTGGGGAGACAAAGATGAATGACCTTACTCATAATGAAAGCCAAAATGGAAGTCCAAAAAGTCAAGAATGCTTGATTTTGATACTTGAAATTGGAGTTGCTTGTTCTATGGAATTTTCAAGGGAAGGGATGAACATGAGTGGTGTTATTATTGAGCTTAATTCAATTCAACGAAAACTTCTTGGAACTAATATACAAAGACTTCAAGCCTTCAAGCCACAGGTAAATTATGCTTACCTTGGTAGATGTTATAAATTGGTTTCGATTAGAAATTCACATCCTCTTAGGAATATTTTTTATTCTAGCACAAAATTGGTATGCCACTTGAAATTTGATAAGCTAGTTATGCTACAATTGGTATCCGAATATGTCCATTAAATGTGCTAAAATGTTATTTCAGTCCTCAAAACGCTAAAAAAATCCACTACATCAAATGTGTTGAAACTATAATTTTTTAACTCCTAGCTATAGTAAACTATCATCTTTAGCAATTTATTGTAACTAGTGGTAAACATAAAAAACATTATTTTAAAAATGAGAGAGAGAGAGAGAGAGAGAGAGAGAGAGAGAGAGAGAGAGAGAGATTTGAGCGGTAAAAAAAATTAAATTAAATGAAGTGGTAAAGGAATAGAGTATTTGATATTGGATGTATTGTAAAATGTGGTATTAAAATTGATAAATAGATTTTTTTAGATTCTGGAAGCTAAATTTTTTAGCACATTTGATGTGATTACTTTAGTCTTCTTTAGTTCTACAAACTATAATACCCAAACACTTGATTTTTTTTTTAATATATATATTCTTTAAATAGCTTATTCAAAATCAAAAAGTGTTTTCCAAAGTGAAATTAACACTATTTTTAATTTGTTGATTTCTGCCATTGAAGTTGTTGGCATCACAAGAAATTGGTTTACATCTTTTTACTCTATAAATGTCTCTATTGATGACATAGGGTTAAATTATTGCTAGTCTATATCTAAAAACTGAAGCGTAGTATTTATTGTTGTCATGCTCCTATTGAACCACATCAGCAGTCACATCATCCACTTATTCTCTATCTCTTATTTTCTCTTTCTAAACTTATTCTAAAAAGAAAAAACTTTCCTTCTCCCTAGTAGTCCACATTTACTATTACACATTTACACTTCAACCTTTCCCCTCCCTCTTTACCTCTTTGTCTTTCTACTACTTTCTACTTTACTGTTACACTTCATTCATCACTTTATCTTTTTTATATGTTGACTCTTCTTCTCCCCCATTTTATTTCGTATAAATTCGATATCATTTCTCCCATTCAATCCATATTTTCCTCACAAAAAAACTGTGAGTACTCTCTCTCTCTCTCTCTACTTTCTTGTGGATTTTTGTTCTTTCTTATAATTCTGATTAAGGTTGATTTTTTTTTTTTTTTTAAATGTGTTTAGGTATTGTGGTTTTTTTTTTTTTTTTTTTTTTTTTTTTTTTTTTTTTTAAATTTCCCATTTCAAAGTCTTCTCTCTCCCTTTTATAGCTTTGGTTGAATTTTGATTTGGGTTAATACTTAGTTTTTTTGGAAATAGAAATTTGAGTTTATGTCAAAACATTATTTACATGACTATGAATTTGAATATGCCTACCAATTTTTTGAGTAATAAATTATTATAAAGTTTATCTTTTATTCATTTTGTTTCATTTTAATTTTGGTTAAGATAACATTATAATTTTGTGATAAATTTTAATTATTACGATAATCTCATTATTCCTTAAGAGATGAGAAAATTGAATAATAAATTTGAAACTTATAAAATTTAGTTGTATATGAAATATAAAACACTACAACAGAAGTTTGAAAATAGAGTTCACCTTAAAAAAAATATTAATCAAACATACAAGATATAATAGTATGATATATTTCTACTTTGTAGAGATAAAAAGATTAAAAAAAAAAATATTTGTAGAAATCTTTTATTAAAAAAAAAAAAAAAAAAACTTAAAATAGTTGTTACTTTTTATATATTAAACTCCATTACATAATTTTATATATTCTCATGCATCGCATGGGATTATGGCTAAATTATACTTAATTATTGACACAACCATTTGAATGTTACAAAAGTAACCAATTTCTTAGAGGAGTTTGCATGTTAATAATCTATCTATATATATATATATATATATATATATATATATATATATATTGTGGGGATGATAGGCCCAATAATATATATTGGGCTGGGGGCCCGATTTGAGGATGCCTAATAGTCCGAGGACGGTTAAACGATGTCATGGAAGTCCGTATTAGTGAATGAAGAAAGGGGGTTTGGTCATAAAAGTCCAAGAAGGTGGTCCGAGGAGCAAAGCAAAGGTTCGAAGGTGTGGTTTGCCATCTAGGGCAACATTCTAGGAAGTTCAATTGATAAGGATACATATTATGAAAGTACAGGACAAAAGGGAACTATGAAATATCTAAGAGAAATTTGCTACAACCTCATTGAATGCTCTGTAGCTAACTTTCTGGCTGCATTAATGAGGAAGAGATACCTGAACAGTGATTTTCAGCCTTACAGCTACTCCCAAAGACTTTAGGAAGGTGCTGATGGGATAAGGATCAACACCAGTAACTTGGTCTACACGTGGAGGGTGAAGATTAATAAGAAGAGAGTATAGAAGAGAAAGAACACCCTGAGGGAAAGGGATCGAAATGAAGAGAGAAAAACACTGTAAGAACAAGAATTAGACTTGTAACCATATCAAAAAGAAATATATTCTAGAACTGATCTCCTCTGATTGAGCCGAAGACGTTTTTCTTTGAATTAAACTATTTTATCTTTGTTTTCTTGTCATCTGGGCCAACTATAATTGTTGCATGATTCGTTAGAACCTAGTTTTCAAACTCATTCTCTACAAATTCATTGTATTGGGCTCTTTAGGCCTAAATCCTTTAACTCTTTGGGTTGAGGAACCGAATCTTGCCCTTACACACACACACACACACACACATATATATATATATTTGAATTTGAAATTAGAATCTAATTTTGCGTCATATGTCTAAATTTATATAGGAACCACACCATAATTATCCACTTAAGTTTGTGTCATGTGTTCTCTTAATTTTTTTAATCTTTGTGCCAAGTGAGTTAATGAATGCAAAATATTAAGAATCTAATATTAATGAACTATAATTCTTTTTTTTTTTTTAAAGCAATCATATATACTCAATAAAAATCACCACACATTCTATCTTATTAAAAATTATAAAAAAAATATAATCATACGTAGTATTGAATTTAGATAAGAATTTTAATATGTGACTAATTACGTTTACTTTTTAAAAAAAATAATTTGACTAATTATTTATATTTTTATGATAAAAATTGTGTTTAATTTTAAATATATCTATACGTATGCATGTGTTATATGCTACTTTTTTTTTTAATAATTTCACTAATTATTTATATTTTTATTAAAAAAAAAAGTGTACTTAATTTTAAATGCGTTTATGCATTTGCATGGGTTACATGCTAGTTTTAATAAACGCTAATTAAATGGTTACTAATTCCACAAATTTTAAATTAGTTGGGATTTGTTAATCCTACAAATGGGCATTCCTGCATCATGAATTTTCTTACTAGTAAAACATAAATGGCAAAACTACAATATTGGTCCCTCAAGTTTACCCTGTGTGTACAATTGGTCTCTCAAGTTTGGAGCGTTCGCAATTGGTCCCTCAAGTTTTCAAAATGAGCAATATAAATCGTTTTACTAACTGCCATTAACGGTGTTACTTATATGGCTAATTACATTTACTTTTTTAAAAATAATTTGACTATTTATTTGTATTTTTTGATAAAAATTATGTTTAATTTTAAATGTATTTATACGTATGCATGTGTTACATGCTATTTTTTAAAAAAATAATAATAATTTGACTAATTATATATATTTTTATAATAAAAATTGTGTTTAATTTTAAATATATCCATGCGTTTGTATGAGTTACATGTATCTTATAATATGAGAATATTGATATATGAACTACAAATATTTGGACCCCCAATTGCAACTCTTACGATGGATAGTCGGCCTTAGGATATTAAATAAAGATAAAATTAAAAAAATTCTTAAAATTTTAACAAATATAAAATGATGAGCAATTGAGCACAATATATATATAAAAGCAAAGTAGAACCAGCTTGGTGTCCCCTTTCTCACAACCATTGCATTTCGTAACACATATCCTAGTCAACCCTATATCTCTCATGCCTTACACACCCTCTCTTGGCTCAAACGGGCCTTACTGTTTGGTTCTGGGAATTCACTTTCCGACAAGGGTGGCGCCAACGACGGTAAGAAGGGAACACAACAATGGAGTATCAAAGTTTCAGGTAGACACAGACAGAGATACAAAGAACACAACCACACTATCACTGGCCAGAAAAGAGTGGCTCTGATACGATAAAGAGGGAAGGGGACACCAAGCTAAAGGCAGAAGCACAATTATAATATATGTTGAAAATAATACAAAAGCAAAGTAGAATCAGCCAAGAAGGCAGAATAGCAGTTATAAACAAAATAATTTAAAAGCAGTAGTAAGGCGGTAGAACTAGACAAGCAGTATATATGAAAGCAACAAAATTTAGAACCGTCCAAGATGGCGGTAGCAACGCCAAGAAGGCGGTATAGCAGTTATAAACAAAATAATTTAAAAACAGTAGTAAGGCGGTAGAACCAGACAAGCAGTATATATGAAAGCAACAAAATTTAGAACCGTCCAAGATAGCGGTAGCAACAAGTAGTATAATGAACAGAAAATAACTGAAAATACTTGTTATTGAAAGTAGAACAAACACTTACAGTAGTAGTAGTTACAAGATCTCAACAGTACAGGTTAACAATTACAAAACTTGAACTAGTCCTAGTTACACGATTGTAGTAGTAGGAAGTAGGGAAATAGTGGTAGTAGGAACAAGGAACTTTTTCTCAAAGAAGGCTTCCAAGGGAAGAAGTTCTAAGGGAAGAAAATTCTGAAGTAAAAACTTGCTTTAAACTTAAGGGACAACCCCCTTTAAATAGGCAAAATTCGGACAGTAACAGGTGAACAGTAACGGATGAACAAGTGACAGGTGAATAGTGACAGATGAATAGTAAAAGTGAATTTTCCCACTTTTGACTCTTTTTAGGGAATCATCCGTGGAGTTGAGAGGCCTACAATTCTAGGGTCTAGGCCATATTATTGATGTCCTTTTGTGCCAAAAGAAATCAATAAGCACTATCCTTCAGAAGCATTGTTGTCTTCTTATGCTAAAGGAAATCAAATGAACACTAGTATTGAGAATCTTCAGAAGTATCGTATTGGTGGGAAACAGGCTTTTAGCAGTGGTAAATATTGAAGTGTTTTGGTCGTTGTGTAGGCCAGAAAAATAGGAGAATCAAAATCTTCCGCCAAGTATCTTGAAACAATTTCGGATTTTCAACAACATATTCTTCAAAGACATTGAAGCATTTTGGCCTTTGTGCAAGCCATACAAATAAGGGAAAGTAACAGCAGTCTCAAACAGTAGTAACCTTAGGAGTGAATTCATCAATTAGTGGAAGGAGCATCGGATGGATAACCATCATAAGGATCCCATGGAGAATCATCATCACATGCATGCTTATGATAAATAGCATATTTATTACATAGTCCGCAATATAAAAGTGGCTCAAACTTTGGAGTTTTCTTGGAATGAGAAGACTTCTTGGATTAGGATGATCTGCTATCTGCAAGTGAACAAGGGCATTAGCATAGGGTCTGGGACCAAAAACAGAGATTCTATCTGTGCTACCTATGAAATGACAATCTTTCCATAGATTCTGAGCAACCTCAAGAATTTGATTATTAAAATAATTTCTCCAACATTTTGCAAGATCAAAAGGATCATTGAAGGACAAGTGGGAATTTCCTTCAAGCCATTGTCCTTGGTAGGTGTGACCGTTAATGAGAATGAGATGCTTTGAGGGTTGGACATTCATCCAGTTTTCTCTGTCCCATTCTTGCAAAGTGCTCAAACATCTGATGGAAATAAAAGATCTAATGGAAGAGCTTTCAAACCCTTTAATAGCAGTCTGAATAATCTGTGGGAGCTGACTAGCCTGTTTATGGCTTGTTAATTTTATGAACCTAATAAAGCCAAATTCAAACATATGGGAAAGCCAGTTAGGGTTCCTATCATCATCATCATCTGAATCTTCATCAGGAAAATATGAACCATCATCAAAATCAATCAAGAGACCAGGAAATGGATGTTTCTTTTCATACACTCTGAGACTACTCCTAAAGTGTTCTTTCCATTCAAGCTGAATAAAGACATTATCACCTTTGTCTAATTCATCAGGATTAGGAATAGTGGCAGTAACAAGTTTCTTGAAATACTTAAACCATAGGTCAAAAGACCTAAACATAGCCTTGCTTTCCAGAATACGAGATCGTATATCTGAGGGCAAGTTCGCAACAACACTTCTTAACATAGATTGGGTCTTAAGACTCAATCTAGCATAATCAGTGCCCATTATAGTCTCTTTATCCATTGAATGGATTTCCTCTTTGCCAAAGAGTTGACTAATGTAGGCTTTAAGACGGCTTTGAAGAGCCTCATTTTCTCAAACAGAGTTATTTTCTAAAGCAGAGTTATTTTCTGAAATAAGGTTATTTTCTGAAACAAGGTTATTTTCTGAAACAAAGTTGTTTTCTGAAGCAAGATCATTTTTTGGAACAAGGTTATCATAGTGGCTCATATAAGCCTCATTTTGAGCAGTAAGGTTAATAAGGTGGATTTCAAGGGCTCTGAGGGTTTTTTGGAAAACATTATGGTGGTTTCTGGTAAAAGCAAATTGAAAGTTATCAAGAATGAATTTAATAGAATCTGGTAATTCTGAATAGGTTCCATTGTGGAATTGTAAATTTCTTGACAAAACTTCCTGTAAAGCAATTAATATATCACCATTAGAATATGTCACCTCTGCCAGGACAAATTCCTGAAAGGATGTTGATCCACTGGATTTTACTCCAGAAGATGCGCCTTCATACATTACAAAAGGTTGTCCCGCTGGGAGCCTTTTGTCTTGAGAATAGCCTTGTGCTGGTGCTTTTCCCTTGTTCTTCCTCTCTGCCGAGGAAGTCATAATAATCCACTTACTTGTGGTATAAGTATTAGTATTATTCCACTTATTAGTGGTACTTATCCACGAAACATTCTTTGATTCCTATGAAGAAACATTGATAATGTTAGAACAGTTGATAGTACTTAACATTTTGGTACTATGAATATTACCTTTAAAATCATCTGTGAAATATTGGCAAGAACTCATCATTAATTCTTGAATAAGAGCATTCATGGGGGAGTCTTTTTCATAAGACAGATTATCAATATCAATTTCAAACTTTGAAGCAAATTTGAATTTTACTTTCTGTCCAAAAGGATCAGTAGTAATTCTATTATGTTCAACAAGAAAAGGATACAAAGCATTTATAAATGGCAAACCAAGAATCACTTTATCAATCATGTTTTTAACAAGAACGGAAGGAATCTTGAAACAGACATTATCATGACAAACATGAGCATTATTCAATTCATATTTGATCTTCATTTGGGAACCATTAGCAGAAACCAATCTTTCAATCAATTTTTCAAAATATTTTGAAGGAATTAATCCTTCTTGGATACAGTTCATATCCGCACCAAAATCAATCATAGCAATAACAGTGAAATGATAATCAAGAGAAACAACAATTTTAACTTTTGTAAACCACTTTGGAGGGAGCACTTTATTAACAGACTAAGTTGAGAATTATCAACAATACCTTTATCAAAAAGAAGAGCTTGTTGACTGGATTCTTCTCAACCTTTGAGCTCATCTTGTTCATTATCAGATTTATTAAGATTTTTATCAATTTTTAGCATTAAGAATTCTTGTTTAAGATTATGATTATCACTTTTAATGTTTTTAAATTCATGTTTTAATTCATTTATTTCTTGTTTAACAACATTAATTTCATGTTGAAGATTACTAACAGTCAATTCTTTGGATTTCTTTTTATTAAATCTTTTCAAAGTTTCTTCAAAGCTTATGGTTGATTTTAGTTTTTTACTAGTTTCATCTTTTGTCAAATTTTTCTTAAACTTATCCAAATATTCTTTTTGTAATTCAGGGTTTTCAATCTGATTTATCAATTTAATTATCAAACATTCATTTTCTTCATTTTTAGTTAAGCCATTAACAGATTTAATAACATTACAATAAGAATCTCTACAACCAATTTTATTATTAGGTGAATCAAAGGAATCATCAGCAGATTAATAGCAAGAATCAGAAGAAGAAGAAAAATCATCTTCCAAAGAATCAGACGAATTGTTTGATTCAAGGATTCTGAATAATTCTTCTTGATTTTTATCATCAATATTTAACATGTTAAACTTATTTTTTAACTTACCAGGTTTTCGTTTACAGTCTTTATTGAAGTGTCCAGGTTTACCACAGTTAAAACATTTACCTTTACCTGATCTCTGTTTATCATATTTTTTAGAAACATTTTTCTTTTTAACATAGAAATCATTAGGTTTAACAAAGTTGGTTTTGTATTTTTTATATTTTTTACAGCTTTTATCATGTTTTTTACTCTTTTGTCTGGAAGGTGCAATAGGAGGCAAACCATATTGTTCACAGAAATTACCCATTTCATATTTAGCTTTTCTTTTATTCTTTAACTGGTATTTTAACAATTTTTCATCATTACACATGTTAATACCAAGTTTTTTAATAGTACTTAAAATATCACCATAAGTTAAATTATCATAATCAATAGAATCACTTTTACCCATTAACTCTTGTTTTATCTTATGAGCAAAGATAGGAGGCAGACCATCAATAAACTTTTCTTTCCAATAAGGCTTGAAACAATCTTTCCGATGCATTACTCTGGAAAGGAAAACATCTTGGTACCATCTGTAATCAGACATAGTAAGACATTTCAAATTATTCAGAAGATCAAAAATGTGAGAGGAAATATTAGATGGAGTACCAACAAAATGTTTAAGAATAGTATAGATCAAGGTATTGACACCATCAGGAATACCTCGTCCAATACTTTCATCAAAAATAGGCAAACCTTCATCATTCTTTTTAACAGCATGTTTAATAGGGGGAACCGAACAGTAAGGCCCGTTTAAGCCAAGAGAGGGCGTGTAGGGCATGAAAGGTATAGGGTTGACTAGGGTATGTGTTACGAAATGCAACGGTTATGAGAAAAACATGATAATTGAGTGTTGAACCTAGGATAGTATGGATAGGTTGTGGAGATCCAACTCCTCTATCAGCTCCAGGACTGGTTGTCCTCCTGATATTGTAAATGAAGAAGATCACACCATTGAAGAAAATGAGTTGCTCCCTGATTTCCAGAGATGGAATATTCCAAAAGTTGATACTAAAACTGTTTATAAAACTAGTTTTGTTGAAAGTGCTCTTCATTCTGCTTACAAAGCTAGAACTGTTGAACAAATATTCTCTATTTCTAAAATTCATGAAAAATGTTGCTTGTTTTCTAAAAGAAATATTAATGAATTTATTGCTGCTAAAAAATCCAGTTATTTGCATATTGGTATGGTTCAAGTTGCTATTAAACCACTCACCCGAAAGGGTATTAATACTGTTGTTCTTATGTGTTTGAGAGATGCTAGATTTAAAATCTTTAAAGATAGCATTCTTGGTATGATTACTGCTTCTATGTATGATGGTCCTATTTATTTTAATTGTTATCTTGATCTTACTCTTGCTTTGGATGATCCTAATATTGTTAAAGCTTTGACTTTGAATATTGCTTCATCTGGTTATCACAAGGAAGAAGGTAGTAAGCCTTTTGCTTTGATTTATCGCATTTATTATAGATTGTTGGGTACTTAAATAAACCCTGGTGCTAAGATCCACAGAGAACCTTCTGGTAAAACCATGTTAATCCAATGTTCAACCCCTGGTGCTAAAATTCAAGTTCCAAAAATGATTCAATGGCAAGATATTAAACTTCCCACTGAATGGTTGTTGGAGCAAGAAACCCCTCTTGCTAAACTTGTTTTTGATGAGTTAGATCTCACCCATATTCAACAATATCTTAATGGTACTGTTAAAATAAGTTTTCAAAATAATCAACCTTTAAGGATCAATGAAGGAAGACATTCCTTTGCTGGATCTGAAAGTGTTTCAAAAAGAGATCAAGATCTCAATGATTTTTTGGAAAAGAATTTTGAAAAATCTGCTGATTTTAAATTAAAAGGTGTTTCAAGTAATAAATCTCAAATTAGTTCTGTTTACTACTCCACTAAACCTAAAGCTTCCTCTCCATATAGCAAAAATGCTAATGAAGAAAAAGATGATACTAAATCTATTTGTCCATCTGATTTTGATTTTCCTCCTATTGGAAACCCTGCTTACCAAAATCAATTAAGAGTTTTGAATGTTTTGGATGAAAATTTTGAAATTGATACGGTTTCCCTATATAATGAATTTATGCTTGCTAAAAATAGAAATAAAAGAAAATATTTCCAAAATAATTTTGCTCAGTCTGAAAGAAGAAGATGATACTAAATCTGTTTGTCCATCGGATTCTGATTTTCCTCCTATTGAAAACCCTGCTTACCAAAATCAATTAAGAGTTTTGAATGTTTTGGATGAAATTTTTGAAATTGATACGGTTTCCCTGTATAATGAATTTATGCTTGCTAAAAATAGAAATTGAAAGTTCAAAAACGTGTAAAAACACCTTTGAACGTTTAGACCCCCAACTTACAACTTAACCAATTCAAGCAATATGTCAAACAACTAGTGTGCGGAAACTTAACATATGGTATAATATGAAATTGGTTAAAAACTATCTAAGCCATAACAAAATAAAATCCACAGCAGATAATAAAAAGGCAAAGATAGAGAGGAAGGAAGATGCAAACACAAAGACAACACGCGATGTGTTATCGAAGAGGAAACCGAAGCCCTCGGCGTAAAACCTCTCCGCCGCCCTCCAAGCGGTCAATAATCCACTAGAAAATGTAGTTGGGATACAAGGACAGCAATAGACCCTCCAAGCCTAATCTACCCAGTGCGCCTAAGCCCTCCAAGCTTCTTGCTCCAACGAGGTTGCGCCGAACCTTTTTCTTTTCTAGCTTCCCGGATTCCGCTACTAGACCATAGCATCAACCAATGAAGATTGGTTCCTTCCTAACTGCTTCCCAGAAATCCAAACAACTGTCTCACAGTGATGATGATGGTGAGAACCAGGTCTGGTATAATGCCTCTCAAGGATTTGACAATGGAGAGGAAGAGAGTTGGGGAATTTGGAGAGACTCTAAGGTATAGATTGTGGGTGAATCAATCTTGTTTTTCTTTAGGGTTTCTCTCTCAAAATTCTCTCTGGAAGCTCTCTTTCAATCGTGGGTAAAAGGAGTATTTATACTGGAGTGGGAGAGGAATGTGAAACGTCAGGTTTTACAAAACAGGGGTGGCTCGCGGCTTGACCTCGTGGCTTGACCAAGTCGCGAGATCCAGTCGCGAGATAACCGTATGGCCAGTTGTCCTGTTTTGTCCTGTAGTGCTCCAGCTGGCATGACTGTTCACCTTCCAGCATGCTTGGCACGTGTGCTGCGTCTGGCGGCTTGCAGCCGCGAGTCACCCGCGAGTCTCTGTTTTCTTGCACACTCTTGAGCAATCTTCACTCTATCTCACTCACTACCCTTACATCAAACCCACCTAAATACAGGGTTACTAAATGCTGAATTACAAGCAAATTTGGCACGGAATAAAGCCAATTAGATGGTTGAATAAATTCAACCTTACAATCTCTCCCTTTGGCTATTTCGTGACAAAACCCTAAAACAGACTCTAGACTTAACATGTGAGTTGGGAACAGTTGAACAAAACTCACTCATACCTAACTCTAGAAGCTGTGAAGCACTTGAATCATATGAACATAATACTCCTGAAACACAACAATACACCATGATCATTGTAAGCAGAAAATTATAAAATGCATATGAAACAGGCAATATGTGATCAAGCAAAGATGGAGTTAAGAAACAAACCATGGCTTGATCAACCAAGTGAACACCACAAGGTAGTGATCACAGTGCTCATTCACACTTGGAATGAACACAAGGACATACAAGTTAACAAGCACAAGGCAAGACACTTGTATGTTCAACACTCAACCAATGCATAACACACAAGGTATATGCATCTAGGAACAATCCTACAAGGGCACAAGAGTGACAGTACATAAACCAAAATGCAGAACATTTAGATCAAAGTACTGATTTCAACATAGCATAAAGGCTGCATTAAGCAAGGTACATACCATAAAGCCTACAAACTATGCATAAAACATTAACCCTAAAAGCTTACAAAAGTATATGGGTACAAACTATAAGTCATCCTGAATAACATCAGCAAAACATATTAAAGATTAAGCCAAGAGTATAGGTTAAGAGTTAAAAACAACTATACACCAAAACACAGTGTATCAAACCCATAAAAGACAAGTTTAGAGAATAAGACTTAAAACAAAAGTATGGCAAAAGTATGTGAGAACTCCCCCTATCACTATGCACACTTATGCTCACTTCCCTTTGAACTTTCTCCCCCTTACTGAATGCTCTCCCCCTTTTTGGCACGAATAGCTAAAGGCTCTCGTCCAACCTTTGTTGAATAGCATCTATCTGATTCTCCATAGTCTCAAGACGCATTTGTACATGGTTGTTTGTGGAGTAGAGAAGTGCTACAAGCTCATCAATGCGTTTCTGAATATGCTCAAGTACACTGCCCACTCTATCAGTATGAGGAGCAGTCTGTGCTTGTGGAATACTAGCCTGTGAAGCTTCAGGAGCAGCACGCGAAGTAGATGTGGTATGTGCAGGTGTCTCTGATTCAGGGGCAGATGGAGTAACCGAAGAGATGTGAGCACTCCTTGGTGTGTTAGAGGAGTGACTTCTGCTAGCTTGAAGAGTGAACATGGAAATAGGACGCTGACGGGACAACATCTTTCCATCTGCAGGGGGAATAATGCCTTCACGAAGAATGAGCTTCATGATGAGACTGCAAAATGGGATGATTCCTCGAGCTGCAGTTCGACAAGCGGTCTTCCTCAAGGTGTAGTAGATGTGAGCACATATATCAATGGGGGCTCCTGTAATAAGATCATAAAGGAATAGAGCTCTCCCAAGATTGATGAATGTAGTGTTGGACAGTGGGTAGAGATTGGAGAACATGATCAACTTCAGTGTGGTCAGCTCTGGTGCAAACTTTGCAGTGCTGATGGATGTTCCTGCACTGGACACTTCATGATCGGATCCTAGGATTTGTAGGATTTCTCCAACTTCTGGAGTTCGTTCATCGTAAGGAGTTATATTCACATTCTGCGGTCTGGTGATGCCGAGAAGATCTGCAATGGAGTCTGGGGAAACACTAAACTGTGTTCCTCTGACCCAGAAAATGAGTTGAGGTCCAAGATCAGTTGCATTGGAGAAGCATTCTTTGACCAGCTCATCCATTGGATCATCAAAGTTCCCGAACAGGTTTGCCCAATCTCGTTTCTCAAAGATTCGAGGGATGAAAGTGGTCCCTAAGGTGTTAAACTCTACCACCCGTTCCACTATAGTGGTTGACTTGTCAAACACGTTTGAGTAGACGTGAGAGTTAAGCGGAAGTCTGAACCTATCCTCATTGGGATCTTGAGATGCCTGAGATGATAGTCGAGTCCTTTTAGCAACTGGTGTTGCTGGTTCGTCAGCAACAATGTCTTTACCCCTGGAAGATCGACGAGACATCTGCAAGATAACAGGCCCACAGCAAAGAACCAACAGCAGTACCACACAAGATAAATGTCAACAAGATTCAGTGCTAATAGAAAAAAATCCAACACATAAATACAAACTGAAGATAGTGCAGACCCAACCAAACTTCCAATCAAAACAAAGGAGCACAAAATGACAGGTGCAGCAAAATGATGACAGAGCACAAAGGCATAGAGAGACAAAACAACTAACAAAACTGTCAATTAGACAGGTTACCATGACCATGATATGCAAACAGATACAGCATTCGAACATTAAGAACTGATAACATAAAAACACTCCACAAGAGATATGAATAATGGAAAATATTTCAACAAGAAGAAACAAATCATCCATACTAGGCCACATGGTTGAGAGACACACATTATGATATCATAAAAACTTAGTAACCAATACCGAAATCCAACATCAATACTCAGGCAAGAGAAATGAGTAAATCAAATAAACACCAAACCCATGTAAGAAAAGATTGTCAGACTCAACAATAGGCAAATATTAGAACAATGAAAAACACATTGTGACCGTTCAACATAAAAACAGATGAGAGCAATATCAAGCAAGACACGCCAAACCCATTACACAAAGAGAGAAGTATTTCGAACACAATATCAATCCAAACTGTAACAAAAATATGCAGGAAAAGGGAAAAATGAGATTGAGAAAGTAAAACCCATACCTTTTCTTGATGATTTGGATAAGAAATGAAGCACCAATGAGGTTTGAAAATGGATTCACGGAGTGTTTGGAGTGTTTGGAAAGGAGATATTTTGGAGAGAAAATTAACAGTTACAAATGTTCGAGGGAAAACTGAAAAAGATTTAAAAACTGCTCCTGTTTCTGCCAAACACGCGATTTTCGCGACTTGATTAAGTCGCCACACAGTCGCCAGTTCAAGCCGCCAAAACACTTAAGAACAAAAATTTGAAAAATTCTTCTAAGTGTTTTTCGCGATTGGAAGGTCTACCCGTGAATGAGTCGCGAGCTGAGCCGCGAAAATCTCTAAATAACCTCGCGACTGGACCTTTCACTCGCGAACAAGTCGCCAAAAATGACCAGCGAAGATGCGACTGAGTCTCGCGACTTGACATACCCGTGACTGAGCCGCCAAAACAGGGCAAAACTGGATTTTTGAAATTTTCAGATTTTTCAAACAAAATACTTTCCAAAAACACCTAAAACACTCAAGAATCTTTTTGTGCTTGATTTAACAAAGATTGAGCATGTGAAACCACATTTTATCAAGTACAATCACACAAATGAATATGGCATTTATTGAACATAAACTTCTGTGTTGTGTGTGGATATCAACAATGAGATAGTCCTTAGTCTAATGTAAAGCTTCAATGATCAATTCAACCAAGACATACACAATTAGCACTAGATCATGTGACCCATCTCAATTATAGAAGTATGTATATATGACCTCCCACAAAAACTTGATAACATGACTTGGAGCTTTACATTTGACTCCACTTTAATCAACATTTGATCTTTTTGATCTTTTGAGGCAATCACCTCTCATTGTGAGAGTGATAGTTGACATTTCTTTTTGATGAACAAGCCTTTGGCTTTTTGAATAAACATTTCTCTTTAATTTTTGGTCGCTTTCCCTTTTTCCTAGTCGAATACTAGTATGTGCGACAGGCTTTTGCAGCTCAATATCTCTTTTCATTTGGAGATTTACATTTGGTGAGCTCTTTTTAGCAGAAACAAAAATAAAGAGTGGGAAGATATATAGAAACAAGTCTATGCATGTCTCAAGATCAACAAAACCATTCACTAATCATTCATGACAAGTTTGAAGATCTATTTACAACAATCACAAAGATTTCAAAATTTCTCCCACAGAGATATGAGTGCATGAAGACAAGCAATGCTCGAAAATTCACAAAGCCATTAGCACAAAGGTACAAGGCAAAACAAGTTTTGAGACAAAAACTCAACAAAGTCAATCAAGCTTTTTGATTTTCTAATTTTTATATGATTTTTGGATTTTTTTGACACAAGAAGCAAAAAGATTGATAAGACAAAAAAATATGCACAAGAAGATAAGCAAACAACTAATAGCAAAAACAGCAAGTAAAACAAACAAACATTGTCACAAAGCATAGGAAGTATTAATGCATGGACATGTTCTAATGCTTATGCATGAGTACCCTTTTTCACCCACACGTCACTTGCGTTTGGGGTGATTTCCTTATAGGATTGGGTACGGGAGTTAGGGCTTTCAAACCTTCGTGAGAAGCTTTCCAAGCAGTTGGTGATTGCACCAATCATCTTCATCACGTTCATCATTCCGGGATCACCATTCTGATCTCTAGATTGATCACCTGCCCAAATTCTTCTATCATTTCTAGGTCCTCCTGACCTTTGAGGAGTTGCACTGTTCTTTGCTCTCAGCTTTTGGCAATTTGGTCGAGTATGCCCTTGAAGTCCGCAATAATGACACACATAAGTCGCTCTAGGACCTCTTTGTGGTCGTGGACGTGACTTGGCACGAGATTCAGACCTGCCCACATATTGATTACGGGAATTCAGCAACCGTTCGTTCCCCACATTTCTCTTCTCTTCTATCTTGGGCTTCTCAGCAGTAGGACCAACATCAACTGGATCTTTAGCCTTAACAAACTTCACTTCTTTAGTGACATTTTCAGATGAGCTACTTCCTCCGGTATATCCCAATCCGGATTTGTCTGAAAAGCTCTTTTGAGATGAGATAACATCATCTAGCTTCTTGGTGGTGACCCTCTCTACTTTAGCATTTGCTTGCACAACCTCATTCTCAAGAAATCTTACTTTTGTGTAAGCTTCGGACAACTCACCATTCAAAGTTTCTATCTCGCATTTGGCCTCCCTATATCGGATTAGGAGACTTTTGTAGTCCTCCTCTGCCTTCTTCATTTTTCTCACAGCAGCCTTGGCCACCCTTGTGTACTCACCCGACTTTTCCAAGAGTGAGTTATAATTCTCTTGAAGATTTGCTGTGCTTTCATCTTGTTCAGCATCTGATTCTTCAACAATTCCTAGTGATTCATCATCACTATGTTCTCCAAGGTCTTGTACAAGCAGCTTCAACTCATCTGAAGACTCAACATGAGCAATGGTCATAAAAGCTGAATAGTTCTCCTCTTCATCACAGCTCTCTTCAGATTCTGAGTCAGATGAATCCGAGTCACTCAATGTCGTGGCATACACTTTACCTTTCGATTTCAAATAATTCGGACATTCCTTCTTAAAGTGTCCATGCCCGTTACATTCGAAGCAAGTGACACCTTGTGTAGGTTGGGATTCTTTACCATCTCTCTTTTTGAATTCCCTTTTCTCCCTTCCAGAACTTTGGAGTTTTCCTTTATCACCAAATTTTCCATTATTCTTGAACTTCAAGAACTTTCGGAAATTTTTTACAAGGTATGCAACATCTTTATCAACCACATCGTCTTCCGATGAGTCATGGACTTCTACCTTCTCATTAATGGTCTTAAGAGCAAGAGATTTACTCTTCCGTTGGTTGGGCAGCGACATCTCATAAGTCTGAAGAGAGCCGACCAGCTCTTGGACTTTGATGTCATCTAGGTCCTTGCTCTCTTCAATCGCTGTCACTTTAGCACGAAAACTTTCCGGCAATGATCGAAGGATCTTCCTTACGATTTTAGAATCCTCCGTTTTCTCCCCAAAATTAAACTTGCTGACTACCACCTCATTCAGCTTCCCATAGAAAGAGTCGAAGGACTCATCCTCACTCATTTTAAGCTCCTCAAACCGAGTGGTCAGCATTTGTAACTTGGTGTCTTTCACTTTCTTCGTGCCTTCATAGGTGGTTTCTAAAATCTCCCATGCTTCTTTGGCAATGGTGATATGAGAAATCCTGTGAAATTCATCTGGAGACACACCACAGAAAATAGCATTTAAAGCTTTATTGTTAGCATTAGATGCAGCGAGTGCTGCCTTATCCCATGTGGATTTGGCTGCCTCAGGTCTAGTCCAACCACTCTCAACTGCATCCCAAACAGATTCATCAATGGAGCACAGAAATGCTCTCATGCGAACCTTCCAAAAAGCATAATTACTACCATCAAAATATGGAGGTGCATTTAGGGATTGAGACCGATCCATCTCAAAAGGGAGTCAAGGATCACACAATAGTAATGAAACCAATAACAGTGTACCCGCTCTGATACCAATTGAAAGTTCAAAAACGTGTAAAAACACCTTTGAACGTTTAGACCCCCAACTTACAACTTAACCAATTCAAGCAATATGTCAAACAACTAGTGTGCGGAAACTTAACATATGCTATAATATGAAATTGGTTAAAAACTATCTAAGCCATAACAAAATAAAATCCACAGCAGATAATAAAAAGGCAAAGATAGAGAGGAAGGAAGATGCAAACACAAAGACAACACGCGATGTGTTATCGAAGAGGAAACCGAAGCCCTCGGCGTAAAACCTCTCCGCCGCCCTCCAAGCGGTCAATAATCCACTAGAAAATGTAGTTGGGATACAAGGATAGCAATAGACCCTCCAAGCCTAATCTACCCAGTGCACCTAAGCCCTCCAAGCTTCTTGCTCCAACGAGGTTGCGCCGAACCTTTTTCTTTTCTAGCTTCCCGGATTCCGCTACTAGACCATAGCATCAACCAATGAAGATTGGTTCCTTCCTAACTGCTTCCCAGAAATCCAAACAACTGTCTTACAGTGATGATGATGGTGAGAACCAGGTCTGGTATAATGCCTCTCAAGGATTTGACAATGGAGAGGAAGAGAGTTGGGGAATTTGGAGAGACTCTAAGGTATAAATTGTGGGTGAATCAATCTTGTTTTTCTTTAGGGTTTCTCTCTCAAAATTCTTTCTGGAAGCTCTCTTTCAATCGTGGGTAAAAGGGGTATTTATACTGGAGTGGGAGAGGAATGTGAAACGTCAGGTTTTACAAAACAGGGGTGGCTCGCGGCTTGACCTCGCGGCTTGACCAAGTCGCGAGATCCAGTCGCGAGATAACCGTATGGCCAGTTGTCCTGTTTTGTCCTGTAGTGCTCCAGCTGGCGTGACTGTTCACCTTCCAGTATGCTTGGCACGTGTGCTGCGTCTGGCGGCTTGCATCCGCGAGTCACCCGTGAGTCCCAGCCGCGAGTCTCTGTTTTCTTGCACACTCTTAAGCAATCTTCACTCTATCTCACTCACTACCCTTACATCAAACCCACCTAAATACAGGGTTACTAAATGCTGAATTACAAGCAAATTTGGCACGGAATAAAGCCAATTAGATGGTTGAATAAATTCAACCTTACAGAAATAAAAGAAAATACTTCCAAGATAATTTTGCTCAATCTAAAAAAGATCGTGTTAAAAGACAATGGTTAGAAAAGATGAATCAATTGAAAAAACATATTTTGTTTTTTGATTTTCTTGAAAACCATTATGTTTCAAATGATGAGGTTTCAAAACAACATTTAAATGTAATAAAAAAAAAATCAAATTTTGTTAAAGCTGATAAAACCATTGTTAGGTCTAGTCATCCTCCTTTTGAGACAATTTTGATAACTACTAAGAAAGATGAAGAGACGAAGGATGAAGTGAAGGCCTCTCCTTTCAAAATTGCTAATGATAAAACTCCTATTGTTAGTCTTATTGAACAAAACAATTTTACTAATGAATCTTTGCGTATTATTGGTCAACAGTTTGACCGTATTGAAAACAAAATTGTTGAAAAAGCTGTTTCTGTTGAAAAATCTATTTCTGAAAAACCTGTTTCTGTCAAGACTGAGGAACCTTTGATTAATTTGCCCAGTCAAGATAAAAGATTTAAGTTTAAAACTTCCCAATCTAAAACTCTTGAAATTGTTGACAAAATGCTTGTTGATTTAAAGGTTAAAACTGAGGGTACTTCTACAAGTACATCTACTGCTCGAACTATTTCAAAAAATGGAAAAGAAATTGTTTCTGAAGAAAATACAGATTCTGATACTGTTTCTTCTGTTTCCGCAAAAAAGGTTTTTGATGATGATTTTCCAGAAATTAAAAGATTTGTTGGAAATTCCAAGCCTATGTCTTTTACAAAAAACTGATATTCTAAACCCACTCCTCCTGATATGCAGTTTGAAGAAAGACCTTTTCAAACCCAGTTTTCTATTTCTGCTGATAAAATTTTTGAATGGAATATTGATGGTATGTCTGAACAAGAAATCATTAATAAAATGGGTCATATGTCTATGGTTGGAATTGCTTACATTAATAACCATGATCTTGACCATCCTGAAATTTTGATCTCCTTGCTATTGGTTTTTCTGGTACTCTTCGTGGATGGTGGGATTCATATCTCATAGAAGATTCCAGAGAATCTATTAAACATGCTGTTAAAAAGAATGATGAAGGTTTGCCTATTTTTGATGAAAGTATTGGACGAGGTATTCCTGATGGTGTCAATACCTTGATCTATACTATTCTTAAACATTTTGTTGGTACTCCATCTAATATTTCCTCTCGCATTTCTGATCTTCTGAATAATTTGAAATGTCCTACTATGTCTGATTACAGATGGTATCAAGATGTTTTCCTTTCCAGAGTAATGCAACGGAAAGATTGTTTCAAGCCTTATTGGAAAGAAAAGTTTATTGACGGTCTGCCTCCTATATTTGCTCATAAGGTAAAACAAGAGTTAATGGGTAAAAATGATTCTATTGATTATGATAATTTAACTTATGGTGATATTTTAAGCACTATTAAAAAACTTGGTATGAACATGTGTAATGATGAAAAATTGTTAAAACACCAATATATATATTTGCCATTTAGTTACAAATTACAATCTAAAAGAAATGAAAATTATAGGATATAACTCCAAACGCATTAAATAATTATATCTACATTCTTTAATATCTATTGAGAAATTTCTTTAGGAGATAATGTACTGCAAGATAGTAAATACCTGCGTCACTGATTATAAAATTGGTCTTTTGGCTTCTAATAGTCAATACTAGATCCACGATTATAACTCAACAGTATGAAAATTTTTTAGGGAAATTTTTTTTTTTTCCTTCTATTCTCCAAATGTCCTGAATATACAAATATGAATATTTTTTCAAATTTGTGCCGACAAATGAACTTATAAATGAGGCATTGTTTGGATATAAGAGCTCTGATTAAATATATGTTATCTTAGCTCGCAATTTGTGGGTTCCAGTTAGCTCAACTGGTAAAATCTCTGATAGTTGTATAATAGATCTGGGGTTCAATCCCCGCCTACACCAAAAATTGAGTTGTGTCTTGGTCTGATGATAAAGAGCTATCATCAGGAGCAGACACCATAGGTTAAAACTCTCTCAAAAAAAAAAAAAAAAAAAAAAAAAAAAAAAAAAGAAGCTCGCAATTCAAATCCCTAGTACAAGAAAAATTGTATATACTATATTAATGTGGAAGCTCAATATAAAATCTAAATTAGTCCCCCCAATCTAAAATTACTTGAAGCATATTTAGAACTACTTCAATCCAATTTAAAACGATTTCAAGTCCATTTGAAACTATTTCAAACACATTTAAAACTCTTTCATGACGGTTTAAAGTTAATTCCAACTCATTCGAAACTAATCTAAATTCTCTTACCAAAGCTTATTATTAATTCAAGTGTAATGAATTTAAATTAAAATTTAACCATATTCCAAAAAACAAGCTATGCATTTACAATATATCTTCATAGTGAACAAATTTTCCTAATGAAAAAAAGTAACAAAATTAATTGAATCAGGGAGAAAAAATTGTAAGGATGTTAAAATTATATGTCAACAAACTAAATCATTTTATCCCTTACAAATGGGAGTAATAAAGAATAAGTAACTTGCAAACTCTACCAAATGATATCCGTACAAGTTTCTTTCGAAAGTTGGTAGAAATTTCAAAACTTAAGTGCACTTGTGCATATGCAGGAAATTACTTGCAAGTATTAAGATATCATGATACTCCTTTTCATATATTTACTTGAAACTGTGGTAACTAATTTTGCAATCTTGAAAATTTTTGAAGTATTTGTTTTAGTACAGATGGGTAATGCCATCAAATGAAAATAATTAATTGGTCAATTTATTTAAATCTGCCATAATGTAATTAAATTAAAATTATTAACTGATTAATTAAGTCTATCATGAAATGGGTCTAGTTCCTCATCTGCAGTTGCTAAAAAATAAAGAAAATATAATATAGCTAATGTTCAATTACTAATGGAGAAGACTTCAATAATTTATTGCCTATTAATTTCAATCTCTATTGTGTCCCCTTTGAATTATATTTGAGTTTTCACACTTATAAACCCATCTAATCCTGATGAAGGATCATAAGAGAGTAATCTTATTCTGATCCAAAGAATGATTTTCCCCTTTAACACTTAAAAATGGGCTATGATGCATGGGTATGTGTTGTGGGTTCTAATTGGCTAAGGTCTAACCATGCGGAGTTTTAACAATTTTAATTACATATTGTATAATTCAAACTTAATCTTCTAAACGTTAACGGAGTAATGTGTCAAAAAATTTTAATTTTGGTTAATCTAAACAATTAAGGTGTAATTCAATTAATTATGGTGAATTTAATTTCAAGAGTTGAAGATGTAATTTAGAGTTATTTTTTGAATTTCAACCCTCCAAAATCAATTGAAACTAATTTTTGTGAATTTTAACCAATTAATAAATTAATTTAGAATAACTTTGTGAAGTTTATCAACTCGGGTGTAAGTGAAATTGATTTTTCCTGAATTTTGTTTATTGAATGTGTAATTCCAAATAATTTTGGAGAATTTCGATTGTTCAAATTGTAATTCAAATTCATTTTGGTGAATTTCAGTCATTCAAAAAGCATTCAAAATAAATTTAATAAATTTTATCCATTCGAAATGTAATTTGATTTAGATTTGCAATTCATAAAAAATAAAAATAATAAAAAAATTGTAATTTGACTTAATTTTACAAACTTTGATGGAAATTTTCTCCTCCTTTTTTGTGCACTTGAGCTTTTGGGTCATTTTCTTGGGTTCATGAGAATTGGGATTTTGAAATGAACCGATAGATCTATCCTGTTATTATTGATCTAGGTCCAGGCGTCTTTGATTATGTAGTTACTAGCTCAACTTCTGTTTGGCCCAATCACTTTTGATCGAATGCAAGTTTAGAACTGGGCTCATTATGGATCAAGCCTAATGTTAATCTAACCAAAATTCAATATGTTTAGCACTAAGTTAGTTTGATTTGACTGGACTCATTTTGGATCGGATCTAATCTTATGACTAGCCTATTGAACAATTTTCATTTTATTTTTTTTTTTCTTTTTGTTTTTTCATTTTTTCTATCCAGTCATTTTTCATATAAAAAAAAAGGTGCTACATCAACAATGTTTTTAAAATACTTTTACAACAAGTTATAGATGGTAAGTTGACATTGGTTATTATGAGTGGGATATTATAGATCTAGATCTTATTCTTATTGGAGATGTTCACAGGAAAAAGACCCACTAATAACATTTTTCCTGATAACTTTAACCTTCATGACTTTGTCAAAAGAGCTACACCAAGAAGAATAATTGACATTATAGATCTTATTCTTCTTCAGACAAGAGAAGTGGCCGAGATAAGGATAAATGATAGTACTTGCAATGAAGGTCAAAGTGGAAGTCCAATAATTCAAGAATGCTTGATTTTGATACTTGAAATTGGAGTTGCTTGTTCCGTTGGATTTTTTAGAGAACGGATGAACACGAGTAAGGTTGTCAAAATTGGGATCTTATGTAGGATCGTGGAAGATAAGTGGGATCATGGATCGTAGGATCGAATCGTGGATCGTAAGATATTACGTTATTTGAGTAAAAAACAAAAAATACACATTGGTATGTTAAATAATCATATAAATTATACATTCATTGATATAATTACCATATATCACTACATCTATTTATAAACATCATTTAAAGAGGCAAAAATCCTCAAAATGTGACACTCTATTGGGATATTTTTTATTTGGGTCCAAATGACACTCTCTCTATATTAGAGTGGAAAAACTTGGTCTATTGAGATTTTATTTTTCATTTGGATTCAACTAAGCCTTCTGTCAAGTTAAAGAACATTACAAGAAACCAAGGTCGTCTGGGATCAACGTAATCGTACGATCCTACCGATTCTGAACGATCGCAAAGATCCTTGAAAAATCCAGATTGTTTTGGACAGGTGAGATCGTAAAATCGTAGGATTGTAGGATCCAAATCGGAATTTTGACAACCATGAACACGAGTACTGTTATAATTAAGTTACATTCGATTCGTCAAAAACTTCTTGGAAGTTGGAACTATATACGCAAACAAAGGCTTCGAGTCACAGGTAAATTATGCTTGCCTTTGTTAGATGTTATATATTGGTAGCATATCTCCCAAACCACATGATCTAATTTGATTAGCTCCTTATGCAATACATAGTATGCAAGTAAACCCAATTATCTTTCTACAATACCTAATCGCATGATTTTTTTGTCCTGTAAATAGCCTATTCAAAATCAAAATTTTTTTTTTTTCCGAAGTGAAAAGAAATCTATTTTTAATTTGTTGATTTCCACCATTGAGGCTGTTGATATCACAAAAAATTGGCATATATCTTCTTTCTTTTTTCTTTTTTATTTTTAACATAAGATAAAAATTCTACTCTAACATAATCTAAGTGTATACGTGTGTGAAACTTCCTCCTAAAAACTTGAACCCCGACATTTGCCCCCCACAACCCACATCCCACAAGCACTTATATTTATGAAGTAACTATTGTGTTAAGGATGCGCTGTAGTGGCCTACATCTTATTATGTTAGATGGGTGTCTCTATCAATGACAAAGTTAAATTAGTGCCAATTGCTGAGATAGATATTTGAAGGGCTGACATAGATATTTGAAGGTTACAAAATTAAAGGGTTTTTTTAGACAAGTTAGCTTTTTTATAATTCTAAATAAAATCTGAGTCAATGGTTACTAATTCTGGAAGAACTGAATAAGTTGGGAGCTAATTCTACAAATGGGCAATCCTTTTTTCTTTTTTAAAATTCAAATGGGCCGGCACTCTTGCATCATAAATTTGCTTACAAGTAAAACATAAATGAATACTTAATTTACACATTTAAGTTATGGACAATATTTTCCTCCAAACAAATTTGGAGGTAATTTCTTCCAATCCACTATATGCCTTGCTCATAAGATCATCAATATGTACTTTTAGTCATGCAACCTATTTAATAGTCATGTGACTTTTTTTATATGATTTAATAACTCAAGTGATAATGTAAAAACAGAAATTGTCTAGTGAACTTCCATGTAATAGGTTGTAGGAGGTTCCTTCAAACTAGTTAAGAGGAAAACTTTATCTTTAAGTTAATGATAATAAATATCATTTTGTTTTTCTTTTATTCTAGGAATAGATTCATTCAACGAATCAATATACTATCATTATTTTCTCAGCAAAAAATAAAAAACTATCATCATTTGAAATCCAAAGCTTATTATTCTAATGAATTGAGATTATCTTCCATCACCACGTGTACAAGAACGATGACTTTATACGAAGGTTGTCATCTCGATAGGGCGAGATTATAATATATAACAAAGAAGCAAATAATCAATCTTGTAGCTTCCTTATAGCTATCAAGATTCTTTTTTTGCTCATGTATCAGGCATGTAAATTTTCTTTCTTTAATTATCATTGTGTCTTCAATGTACTACTGAATAAGATTTTTGTAGCCAATACTACTCACAATAAAGACTTACAGGCTTTACTACCGCACATCCTTGGTGCGATGGTCACTCTACAAGTATAAGTGTTTGTGGGGTGTGAAAAGCAAGGGTCGAGGTTAAAAAAAAAAAAGACCTATAGGCTCTACAATTTATTACATGTTGAAGAAACCAACGGGGGCTTGGTTGAGTGGGTAAGGTTCGTTCACTTCGTGCACCACACCTAAGTTCGAATCCCGTTGCCCGCAGGAGTCCGTTAGTGGGCATCCTTAGTGGGGTAACTCCCCACACAGAGATACAGGCAGGCCCCTGAGATCGGGCTACCCCGTCTGAGGCCTCTGGCACCCTGTCCGGGGGTGTAATATAGCAATAAAGACCCTCATTTTTCATTCTATAAAAAAAAAAAAAAAATTACATGTTGAAGAAATTTTAGAGCTAGTATATGAAGGCAACATTTTTGCATGAAAAAAAAATTACCTTTTAGATTTTAGTTTTGGTTGAATATTAAAATTAATTTGTAAAAGAGCAGAAAAATAAGAGGAGGCTTCAGACCATGCTGGCGGCCCAACAAACAGATTGAGGCCGACCTGTCCAGTTACAAAATAGAGCCTAATGGGGTCTGGGCTACACAGTGAGCTAATACTTTTACACAACAATTTTGAAGATGAGATACCAACAGTTGGAATTTTTAAGAACGGAAGTGCAACTTTCATTAAGGGTAATAGTAAGCTTTGTGGGGGTATACCTAAGTTTCAGCTTCCGAAGTGTAAATACAAAAAATCTAAAAAGAGAAAGTTGACCCTCACCTTTAAGTTAATATTCTCTATATTTTCTGGGCTTATTGGAGTAACTTTGATTCTGTCACTTTTATTTCTTTCCTCTTTAAGAAAGAAAAGAAAAGAAAAGAAAATACTTCAAGTGACTCAGGGAATTTGCTTTTGAATCTATTTTACCCAAATCTCCTTAAAGCAACTGTTGGGTTCTCTTCTTCCAATTTAATTGGTATGGGTAACTTTGGATCCGTGTATAAAGGAATTCTTGATCAAGGTAGAGGTAGACATACGATTGCTGTCAAGGTGCTTAACCTTTTGCATCATGGAGCTTCTAAAAGTTTCATGGCCGAGTGTGAGGCTCTACAGAACATTAGACATCGAAATATTGTAAAGATTCTTACATCATGTTCTAGTATTGACCATCAAGGTAATGATTTGAAAGAATTGGTATATGAGTTCACGGCAAATGGCAACCTAGATGAATGGCTGCATCCAACTCTAAGAATAGACGAGACTCTTGACGAGCCAAGGAATTTGAGTCTTCTTTAGAGATTGGATATTGCCATTGATGTTGCTAATGCATTGAATTATCTTCATCATCATTGCCATACACCAATCATTTACTGTGACCTCAAGCCTAGCAATGTTCTTCTTGATGATGAAATGGTTGGACATGTAGGTGACTTTGGCTTGGCAAGATTGCTTTTTGATGCTACCCAAGATTGTTCTATTCACCAATCAAGCTTCATTGGAGTAAGAGGCACAATTGGTTATACTCCTCCAAATATTTTTTTATTTTTTAAATTTAATTGTTTTCCTTTTCCCTTTTTCTTTTACTATATTTTAAAGTTTTGAAGGAAGATTTTAATAAGGATATACTATAGCTAAAAAAAATAGAATGTTATATTACAAAATTTTCCGCGTGTCTTAATTCTTATTATACACCATTGAAAATGCTCTTTTAATATACTTGTTTGTTTTATATATATATATATATATATATATATATATATATATATATATATATATATATATATATATATTTTTTTTTTTTTTCATCTTTTTTTTTAGGAGAAACCTATGCTCACTTTACATATATGTTATATGTAACTGTTCATTGCAGAGTATGGTTTGGGAAATAACGTGTCAACATATGGTGATGTCTATAGTTATGGCATATTATTATTAGAGATGTTCACGGGAAAAATGCCTACTGATAATATTTTTCAAGTTAACTTGTTAATAATCAACAAGAAGAGACACATACAAACAACATTACTCGCGATGAGGGTCAAAATGGAAGTGTAACAAGTCAAAAATGCTTGATTATGATTTTCAAAATCGGGGTTGCTTGTTCGGTTGAATTTCCAGGAGAAAGGATGAACATGAGTGCTGTTATAATTGACCTACATTCAATTTGACAGAAACTTCTTGGAACAAATAGACGTAGACAAAGGCTTCAATCCACAGGTAATATATTTTTTGCCTTTGTGTATATGTTATAATTTGGTAGCACCCCACACTACCTGATCTAATATGATAAGGCTAGTCCAAATATTTTAAGGGAAGAAGGTGTCACTAATCATATAGCTCATTATGTTGCATTTAGTTGGGGAATAAGCCCAATTACTTTTTAAAATACCAAAACACATAATATACCTCTAAAATCTATTTTTTATTTGTTGATTTCTATCGTTGAAGTGGTCCACAAGATGTAGGAGGTCTCTATATCGATAACATAAGATTATATCATCTCAGTTTTACTGAATGAATAACATAGATATTTGAAGGGTGTAGTTAAAGTTGACGAATTTGTTGGAGAAGTTTTCCTGTTTAGAATTCTAAATAAATCCAAGTAAATGCACACAAAATCCACAATTATTGAATGGGTTGGGAATTTTTCATACCGCAAATTAAATAAGGATTCTTGCATCATGAATTTTCTCACTAGTAAAACATAAATATTAGGTTACTAATAATGAATATCTTTTGAATTCTATTTATTTTTGGGAAAACGACCATTTAGCATACTGTCATTTATGAATTCCGAAGCTTATCATTCTAATATATGGAAATTATCTTCCTTCTTCGCAGGTGCACAGAAATGATGATTTATTATGAAGCTTGTGATCATCATGATTTTCTAGTTTTATTATATATAACACTAGAGAATAATCAATATTGTAGCTTCCTTATAGCAATCATAATTCATGAATGTTTTTTTTTTTCCCTCCTGTATCAAGTATGTAATATCTTCTTAAATAATTAACTTTATGTTTTAATGTACTATTAAATAAGTTTATATCCAAAGCTATTCACAATCAAGACCTATAGAATTTACATGCTCAAGAAATTTTTAAGTTGATATATGAACGCTAAAGTTATGCATGAAAACAAGAACACCCAGAGATTGATTTTTCTATGCAGCAATGTTATATTTCTTATGTGGTTTTATGCTGTTTGGTTCTAAAGATTTAGGATTAAATGTTTAGAATCTCAACTTGTATGTGTTGTCAAACTGAGATAAAAAAATGTCTAGGATAGGTATTAGACATTTCTCAAAGTTGTACAGGTTAAGACTCAAGAATGTACAAATTGCAAGAATTTTTTTTTTTTTTTTTTTTTTTTTTTTTTTTTTTTTCTGTGAAGCTCGATTGATCGAATGGTAAAGCTCGATCGATCGAAAATCGCAGAAAAAGAATTTTTGCAGAATTTCAAACAGGCCCAAGCTCTCGAAAACGTTTAAGGTTTCAGTCTAACACTCTTATGTATAAAAGGAAAACTCTAGCTACATTTTGAAGGCTCTTGGAAGACTTGTGAGTTACTCCTGTAAGATCTAAAAGGTTCTGTACCTTCTAACTCTACAAGCATATACTAAAACAAGATCTACAATCAAGTGCTGGTGGAATCTAGTTGCTACAAAGATCAACAAGCCGTGATTTGAAACATTTGAGTGGGATCTCAAAGTTGGGTGCTTTTGTGGTGCAAATCCAAGAGAGAAGGAGTCAGTAGATTTGGAGTTTACACGTGGTCATGTTAGTAAGTTACTAATGGAGGTAGCAATAGATTTAGCGTTAAATCTGATTGTAAAAATTTCGATTCTCTATAGTGGATTTATTTTACCTTGAGGATAACTAGGTCAAATCCTCCCTAGGTTTTTACCTTAAAACTATTGGTTTCATTGGTTTTCCTGGGTCGTAATATCGTTGTGTTCTTTATTTTCTACTGCTATGCATGATATGATTTGTTCTTGTTTAACCTAGATCTCATAACTAACCTAAATAATCAATTGACTAATATATTAGGTTAAACAGTCTGCTTTAAGGGGTCTAAACAAACAAACAAACAAACAAACATATGCTATTCTTGGCCATGCCATTAGTATTTCTTTTCGAGAATCGCCATGCTATGAGTAAAGCTTAAAGATAGGACAATCCAAGTTTCTTATCTTATATTATGAGAATATTGCTCAATGGACTGCAAATATTTGGATCCCCAATTGCAACTCTTATGATGGAAAATTAGCTTGGGATATTAAATAAAGAGAAAATTATAAAAAAAAAAAAAAAAAACTCGAATAATTTTTTTTTTTTTTTAAATGATGATCAAAAATAAAATTTTAAAAAATCAATTATATAGTATTTGGCCCTAGTTATAATCTAGAAGAAATAAAAATTATAAGATATGACTCAAACACAATGGAAACCTCTATCTACATTCCTTGATTTTGGTTCATAAATCAATTTAATTACGAGATAGGAATTGTTAGACACTAACAACACTTGGTTCTTAAATTGGTATTTTGACTTCTAATACGCAATACTAGATCTACTAATACTAGTTATAATTTGACACTATGTGTGGAGAGTTGATGGGGGTAAGGATTTACCGACAGTGGTGGGTTGATGAGAAATGAAATTTGGTCAAAGGTGGGTCAGGGTGGGTTTGCGAGGTGGAGAAAGTTTGTCTCTAAAAATGTTTGGAGTCTTGTATTTTAATTCCCAATAAGAAAATGATATTTGTGTGTCCCTCTTATGTATAATACACATGACTTACTTAGTTAGTTAGATTATGTGAGTCGTGTATTGAAATTAACAAGAACACATATCATCTTTTATTGAGCGTTGGAATCCAAAGCTTCAAACATGTTTGAAGCTAAACTTTGTTTGGTTGAGAATTTATGGGTTTCCATGGGTTTTTTTGGGTATCCCTTGGTGTACGTGTGCTACTGTGGGGGTTATTGGGATAGAAAAATAAAAAATATTTAAATAGATAGAGAAAGAAATAAAGAGTTTGTTAGATCTTGTATTCAAAAAAGTAGGTAGGTAAAAAAGGAATTGGGCTTTCTAGCAAAAATTTTGCTAGAACTTTGTAGAACTCATTGTGAATGCCCTTACAAGGTTCTTTCAAGAGATGGTAGAAATTCAAAACCTAAACTTGGTTGTACTAAACTCAAGTGTACTTGCGCATATGTAGTGAGTTACTTGCTAGTATTAGACATCATGATACTCCTTTTCTTATAATTCCTTGAAACTGTTGCAAGTAATTATGCAATCCTGAAAAATTGCACAATATTTTTCTCAAGCTTAATGGGTAATGGTGCAAATTAAAATGATTAATTGATCAATTAAGTTAAATTAAACTTATCTTAGCGTTATTAAGTTAAAATGATTAACAGATCAATGAAGTGAGATCTATTATTTATTATTTTTTTTTTTTTGAAAACAAAGACGATAGAATTTTATTCTGTATTCTTGAAAGTACATCGAAACTAGAGAAAAAACCTGGAACATAGGTCCAATGTGAAAACACATGTAGACCCCAGACTAAAAAGCCGCCCGTAGGGCTTAGCTGGAGTTCAGGAAAAAAAATAAGCAACAATAAAATACAGTAAAAAAATCAAAAACTGGTCTGAGCTTCCATCAATCTCTGATATTCAGTCAACATGGCTAACGCTCCATCAGCAATGACTTTCGGTTGTAGCTGCACTTGTTCAAAGTAGAACTTATTACGAGCATTCCATAACACCCTGGCTATGATAGCCCAAACTTCAACGTCTTCACGGTCTAGCTTTTCCTGAAGCCCCTAAGCAGCAAGAAAAAATCTGAAACCTCATTAGGACATTTTTGCAGTCTACCCCTCACCAGAGCCCACGTGTTGCGGGTAAAGGGGCACTCCCAAAGCACGTGACAAATTGTCTAGGGCTGTTGTTTACAGAATTCACACTATGGGTCCATTGCTACTTTTCTCCTTTGCAGATTATCCTTGGTTGGTAAAATGTTTGAGCACGCCCGCCACACAAAGTTCCGTACTTTAGGGGGTACATTAATAGTCCAAATATACTTCCAGACTTTTTCATTCCTCCGAGTATGAGAGTTTTCACCAGTCGGTTGATGTGCCAACCTTAAAGCCACCTGGTACGCAGACTTAACCAAGAAGCTTTGAACCTTATTTTCCTTTCAAATTACTCTGTCCTCCTCCACCACCCTTGTGAGTGGTATTGCCAAAATTTCTTGACGAGCAACCTCACCAAACAGAGAAGCCACTTTTCCACGATCCCACTACCTCGTTTGCTAATTAATAAGCTCCTGAACCCGCATATCCTCTGGTATATCTCCATTCAGCCTTGGGGAGTGAGGAAGCCACTCATGGTTCAGAACCTTTATGGTTTGGCCGTCTCCAACCTGCCACTTTAATCCTGCCAAGAGTATCTCCCTTGCCGAGAGAAGGCTACACCAAACGTAAGATGGATTGTGTCCCATCTCAGCATCCAAGAACGTTGTGGTTGGGAAATAT
Organism: Quercus tomentella; assembly: GCA_028535165.1. Classification (NCBI taxonomy): domain Eukaryota; kingdom Viridiplantae; phylum Streptophyta; class Magnoliopsida; order Fagales; family Fagaceae; genus Quercus; species Quercus tomentella. The sequence goes on from JAPQVY010000156.1 coordinate 15,356,086, forward strand.
CTGGCCTTGTAGATGCGGTAGAACAGCAAGTCCTTTTTCTGAACCAATTTCCATGCTTGTTTAGCGAGTAAGGCTAGATTAAATGCATGTAAGTCCCGAAAACCCATCCCTCCCATCTTCTTCGGATTACACAGCCTTTTCCAACTCATCCAATGAACCTTCTTTTCATCCCGTAGCTGTCCCCACCAATATCGAGCCAATATAGAGTTGATATCTTCACATATTTGCTTAGGTATGGAAAAAATACTCATAGTATACGTTGGCACCGCTTGGACAACCGTTTTTATGAGGATTTCCTTTCCCGCCTTTGAGATAAGCCTCTCTTTCCACCTGGTTACTTTCTTTGCAATTTTCTCCCTTACGCCTTTGAAGGTGTTTGTTTTAGACTTTCCAGCAATCATGGGCAGCCCCAGGTATTGCTCGTAGTCATGGAAAACTTGTGCTCCCAGCATACTCTGTATTACCTGTTTAATGTTGGCCCTTGTATTTTTGCTAAAAAATAGGGACATCTTCCCTCTGTTTATGGCCTGTCCAGATGCAACTTCATAGTTATGAGAAGGTTTAAAAGATTCTGACATTCCTCAACCTTAGCTTGGCAGAACAAAAGGCAGTCATCGACGAATAGGAGATGAGATACACGGATTCCCCCCCTGCAGGATAATATGCCTTGTATCTGTTTCTGCTCCTCAGCTCTCCTAAGCATGGCTGAAAGACCTTCAACACACAAAAGGAATAAGTATGGGGACAGCAAGTCGCCTTGCTTGATCCCTTTTGTGGGTTTTATAAAACCCTTGGGTTCACCATTTATGAGAACCAAGTATGAGGCTGACTGAATTGTCTCCATTGCAAGGGCCACCCATCTCTCATCAAACCCTAATCGAATCATCATCTTTCTTAAAAATTGCCACTCTACACGGTCATATGCCTTGCTAATGTCCAATTTTATTGCCATCTGACCATTCTTTCCCCTTCGTCTATTCCTTATTCTGTGAAGCACTTCAAAGGCTACAGTAGTATTATCTGTAATCATTCTATCCGGGATGAAAGCACTTCGACCATCAAATATCACTCTTGGCAGAATCAGCTTCAATCGGTTAGCAAGGACCTTTGAGAGTAGCCGAGAGATCACATTGCCCAAGTTGATGGGCCGAAAGTCCCCTACAGATTGTGGATCATTCTTTTTTGGCACCAAGAAAATGTAAGTATAGTCCATTTTGTGTAGTAAAAAGCCTGAATTAAGAACAGATAGGATAGCCCTAGTAACATCATGTCCAACTATATTCCAATATTTTTGAAAAAAGAAAGGAGACATACCAGCCGGCCCCCACGCCTTTGAGGGGTGCATTTGAAATAATGCTCGTCGTATCTCTTCACCTGTGTATGGTTCCAATAAAGTACCATTCATCTCATCTGTGACCCTTAGCTCCACTGCCTTAAGGACCCGACCAAAATCTCCATCCACAGGTTAACTTGATGTGAATAAATTCTGGAAATACTCCACTGCTATATTCGCAATTTAGGCCTCATCTGTACACCAAACGCCTGTTGTATCAAAAACCCCCACAATCTAATTCTTACGCTTTCTTTGGCTTGCTCTTTGGTGAAAAACCTTTTGTGTTTTTATCACCTACAGGTAGCCAAATTGCTCTAGATCTCTGACGCCATGCCACCTCCTCTTGGTGCAACATGTTATTAATCTCAGTCTTTGTTTCCCGTATTCTTTCTAGTAGTGCTGGATCATTCATACTGGTAAGCTCCTCCAACACCCTTTGTTTGTCTTTAAGAGGGGCTTTAGTGTTGCCAAAAGCCACCTTTTCCTACTTTATCAATGCCAACCTTGTATTTTTAATCTTCTGGAATAAACAAAACATCGGGCTACCCGCATCAACTGTTTGTTGCCAAGCTTCTTCAATAACATGTCTACACTCCTGGTGGGAAGCCCATTTTTCCTCAAATCTCCTGGGAGTATTCTTCTTTCTATTCACTTCACCACTTGCATGAATTGCCACCAAGATTGGGATGTGTTTCGAATAAGAGGCTGAAAGGTGGGATACGCGGCTCCTTAGGAAAAGAGCGCTCAATGCACCATTTGCACATGCCCTATCAATCCTTTCCTAAACAAACTCCACTCCAGGTCTACCATTATTCCACGTGAATCTACTACCTTGAAAGCCCAAGTCAATCAACCCACATTGAGCTAGTGTATTTCGGAAAGCTAACATTGGGGGAAATGCCTTCTCAATACGCCCTTGTTTTTCGTCAGAGGATAGGATTTCGTTATAATCTCCTATACATAGCCAAGGCAACGACAACCTAGAGTGGAGATGGCACAACAAAGTCCAGGATTTATGTTTGTTGCAATCCTCAGGGTAACCATAAAAACCAATGATCCTTCAAGGAGATCTCAGGTCTGTCAGAATGATAGCATCAATATGGTGCATTGAGTAGGTTTGTATATGCAGGTTAACTTCATCTTTCCAAAGCATTGCTAGACCCCCCCCCCCCCCCCCCCCCCCTTCTTCCTCTCCAACTTCTGTCACATGGTACAACCAAACCTCCTTGATAGTGTAAATCTTCCTTCAACTTTCTCATTTCATCAACCATCAGCTTTGTCTCCATGAGAAAGACAATTTTGGGTCTCTTTTCTCTCATCACATGAGAGAGGACGATAACTGCACATTGGTTCCCAAGCCCTCAGCAGTTCCAGCTTATAACAGTCATTGTGACCAGCAAGGCTGAAAATCAGCCTCCACTGTTGGAATAGTTGTTGTTGCATGGACCTCAAACCTAGCCTTCTTGCATTCTGTATTTTCAGGAGCTTCACCATCCTCCCAAGCTCTACTTTCTCTTTTCTACCCTAACTTATTTTCTTCAATATATGTCCCAGACTGTTTGGCCACCCCACTATTACGTAACCCTCTCTTCTTTGGTACTATTTTTTTCTTCTGACTTTAGGGGTTGGTTGGTAGCATGGATAATATCTCATCATGTGATGTGTCATGTGTCCTAGGTGCCCTTTGATTGCCCTTAGTTGTAGCCTCAGCTATACAAGAAATAGAGTTAATGTCGTAATTAATAGGGACACTATAAAGGTCAAAACCTTGATTTGCGGTTTCAAAGAAATCTGCATTCACGTCATTTTTTCCTGTTTCTTGACTTGTAATGTCAACCATCATTAAATGCATATTCGTTCCGGTTGGAATGGCCTCCTTCACAGGTGGGATATGATTTACCTCATCATTAATCCTAGATTTTTCGGCTTTCTCATAAATGATCATCACTCCCGAATTTGAATTTGGTTCCGCCGCCGCCTACGATGGGCTTCCTCCGTGTTCAGACCTGTCAGTCCCTTTGTTTCGCTATGGAAAACCTTGTGGCCATCTCCTCGTGGTCCCCTGCCTGCCCCTATATCCCGCTTTCATCCGTTCTCCATATGGATGCTCACCTTCCTCCGTCTCCACTGGAAGTTTACAAAATTTGTCCTCATGGCCCAACGTACCACACCGGAAGCACAATCCAACCAGTCTCTCATATTTAAAAGCCACCATTGTTTTATCTCCCTCAAGGCTTTCATCCATTCTCAATCCGAACTCGAAGGAATCTAGCTTGGTCCGCCATAAGAGCTTTTGAATCCACTGCCACCACACATCCTAGACCACTTCCAATATCTCTCCCTGCTTCCTCGTTAATGAGATTGAATGGTAGTCCCCATATTTGCACCCACATAGGAACTATTGTGAACGTTACTGAACTCGACGTCATCCCTTTCTCCCACAGTCTCACCACCAATAGCTAGTTCTCGAAGCTCCATGGGCCATTATCCATTACCCATTTAATTTGGCTCTCAATGGAGAATTTGAACTGGAATAAACCCTCTCCAATGTCCACTATTTTTAGGTCATTCCCCATCTTCCAAACTGATCGCAGTAAATTCTTTGCCGCTCTCTGATTGAATGGTCGAGAGGATAAGAACTTCACAATAAGACTGAGTGACCACTCCTCTAGTATTTTGTCTCTATGCGTGGATCGGATTGTTATCTCCTCTCCCTCTTCCTCCATGAGTTTTATATTCTGTATCCATTCTAAAAACTCGGTATCCATTGCCCTGCCCACTAAAGAAATAGTAGGTAAGGCGAAGAAAAGCTATCACTCCTTCCTAGAAAATGGGTGATAGAAGTGGCTCACCTGTAGTGAGAAGAAAGACTCCTACTCAGAGGAGAAGAAAAAAATTTTCCTACTTGAACTTGGAGAGCCAAATTGAGATCTATTATTAAATTAAAATGATTTTGTCACAGGATTTTTTGTTTATTTTGTTAATGTACAATTTTTTAAAATCTCTACTTTTTTTTTTTCTTTCAAATACAAATATATTTTACCCAACTTTCTGCAAAAGCAATCAACAAAAGTCAAATAAATTAATGTCAAACTTACAATAAAAGAAAACAAAATATAACTTAGCTTCCTGTTTTTTTTAGTTATATAGATGGTAATGTTTTTCACTAATGGAGAAGAATTTAATAATTTAGCATCTATGATTCCAATCTTGCATATTAGCACTAGAATGATTAATTCAATTAGCTTTCCAGGTTAAAATTGTAATTTGAGATAATTTCCCAATAATTGTTTCAAATATGGCCCATTTAGTTAATATATTATTTGTAATCTAACGCTATTGCCTTTTCCAGTTTCTCATCCTGTGTCCTAGAAGCTATGTGCACCTTTTCCAGTTTTACAACAACAGAGAAGTCCGTGCTTCGTATCACTATTATTTCAAGCCAAGAGGAAATTCAATTATTTCAAGGGTGTTTTTTTTTTTTTTTTTTTCCTTTTTTTCTAAATTTTATTTGTTGGAAATTCATTGAATTTTCAAAAGACATCGCATGTCACAGGTGGACGATTTTCCCTTCAACAAATTAAAAATGGGCTATGACGCATGTGTATATGCTGTGGTATCTAATTGGCTAAGGTATAATCCAAGGGAATTTTTACAATTTCATCAAGTTATATTGTATAATTCAAACTAATTTCATGAATTTTAGCCAAGTAATGTGTAATATTCAAGAATAATTTTTGTCAATCTTAACAGTTTTGGCCTTAGGTGTAATTTTTTTTATTAAGGTGAATTTAATTTAATTTTATTAAGATGTAATTTTACAAATTTTGATGGAGAATTTGTTTTTCTCTTTTTCTTTTTTCTTTTTGTACAGTGCTTTTTGGTCATTTTCTATTTTAAGATTGGGTTCATTTGAATTTGGATCTTGTATCCATTGGTCTTTTTCTGTTATTTTAAGCATTGGTTAGGATCAAACACTTTTGACCCAATCCTAGTTTTAAACTACTGGGCTCATTTTTGGTCAGGTATATCTTTATTCTGAACAGAAGTCAATGTTTTCAGGCCTAAAGCCAGTAAAATTCAAATTGGGCTCATTTTGGATCTGGCCTAATCTTATGTTAAACAAAAGACAATGTTTTCAGGCCTAAGCCAGTTTGGTCCTGCTCCAGTTTCATGGGTTGGGCCGGTTGGCTGTTGTTGGGTTCAAAATGATTTTGGTCCAAGTGTTGTTGAATGAGTGCTCAGTTCGTTGGGAAGCAATGAATGATTTATGCAGATTGTTGTTGATGCAACTTTGAATAATCTGAAGTATTTTTCAATAAAGATTGGGGTACATCTCATGTGTTTAGACTTTATTATAACGTCATCAAATTAGAATGATTAACTGATCCATTAAGGGAATTTTATCATGAAGTAGGTCTATTTTGAGTATTTTCATGAATGTTTGAAGACTTGAATAGCTTTGCATCTATAGATTCCAACCTTGCATAATAGAACAAGTTGTATTAAACATGTGCCTTTTAATCTTAATTGAGTTGATTGAGTCAATATAATTATCGTACAAGTATAACATAATCGAACGGAATGTGTAGCTCCTCATTCTTTATCAAACCGGTAACAAGTAATTTATTTGTTTAAAAAATGCGAAATCTATAGATTTGGGCCAAATCAATCATTTCATCTTAATTCAAATAATAAATGGAAAATGTAACAATTGAAAGTTTGTAAACTAAATGACGACCAAGCCCAACCACAAAGGGAGTGTAATATACCCATATATGAGTCTATTGTATTTGTGGACCATATACATTTTTGAAATTTCAATAACAAGCCTGAGCCAATTGCCAACTAGTGTATTATTTGTTAAAAAAAAAAAAAAAAAAAAAAAAAACTAGAGTATTCTTTAACTCTGTTTTCTATGACCGCAGAGATAAGCAACCCAATAAATTAGACATCACACATATCCATCATGAGGACGGAAGGAAAGGGCTTACACGGCAGAAGACCTGTCCTTGTTATGCATAATTCACGCATTTATTTGCTACATATTTCATAGAAATTAGAAAACATCTTGGTTAGGTTAGACACCCATCACTTCCATCTTCCACCAGCTTGCTTTCAATAAAGAAACCCGAAGAAAAATCTTCTATCGACCTCACAAATAGTACCAACTTGTTACTTAGTAGTTAGTACCATATTTCAAAATACTTTTAATAATAGAAAATTGTCAAAAATCTTGTATCTCAACTTTGCGGCTTTGCGCAAGGGATGATGGGACCAAGAAGACCTGTCCTACTTGATGCGGTCCCAAGTCTTTGGCTATAGAAACTTCAACTCTTTTTCGGATTCAATAGGCCCCTATTCTTTTTGTTTTTGTTTCCTACCAAGTTTGAATTGATTATGGTAATGTATTATACAGAGACAAATTTCGCCTACTGCGTATTCACTCACAACAACAGATTAAAATTTTTAAAGCTTTATGCATAATTTTAAATACAGAGGAGAATTAAATTAATATGACGAAATTATACTATTAGTTCTTGGAGTTTATCCTATATGCGCAATTGGTTTCTCAAGTTTCAAGTGAGCACAATTGGTCCCTCAAATTTTCAAGATGAGCCGTTTAAGTCCTTCGGTTAACTTCCATTGGTAGTATTGCTGAAGTGGTTAACGAAATAATGACTTAACATTTTTTAAATGATGTGACATTTCTTTTTAATAAAAAATTACAGATTAATTTTTTAAAGTTTGATGCATAATTTTAACCATAAAGGAGAATTAATAAACCCTAGGACAAAAAGTTGTAAGAAAAATCCTTAGAGCAACCACATCAGCTCTTGTATAGTCTTCTAAAATAGAAAAATGTACCCATTTTACACATTTTAAGCAAAAAAACACCCACATCAGTGGGTGTAAAAATGTGTAAATATTCACATTAGCTACAGTAACCATGTATATTTACATGGTTACTGTAGCTCGTCTATCTATTATTTTAGATTTTTTTCTCTCACCTCTCATTACCTCTGACTCTCACCTCTCTTTTTTTTCATTTCCTCTCTCACCTCACTCCCACCGATCAACTCTCTCACATGCCATTAGATCAATTCTCTCATTTCATCAGATCACCTCACTCTCACTGACCCACGCCACCGACTTAAGCCCTGTCGTCAATCTGTTGTGGATCAGATCAACTCTCTCAGATAACGGTTGCTGGTTTTCTCTTGATCGCCGATTAGGTTGTGGTGGGTTATTTCTCTTGATCGCCAATCTGTTCTTTGGGTTTTCTTTTTTAATTTTTTTTTTTCTAGTTTTTTGGTTGAGCTTAAGGCTGCCGTGATAGTGATTGTGGGTGTGGGTTGATGGTATCGGTGATTGTGGGTGTGGGTTGGTGGGTTGCCGATCTGTTCTTTGGGTTGTTTTTCTAGTTTTTTGGTTTTTGTTGTTGTTGTTGTTGTTGGTGTCGATCTTGTTGCTTAGTAGGAGGCCGGAGGCTAGGTTGATAATGGAGGTTGCTTGATGATGGTGGCTGTGGGGGTTGTGTTGAGAGATGACAGTGTTAAAAGAAATGATTATTTTATTGAATAAATGTGTAGAATAGATAAACTGAAGTGGGAGTTTTGTAAAAGTGAGTGTGTATAATAGAAAAAGTAGATTTTTTCTTGCAAAATAGATGGAAATTTTACACTAATTAATGTGGTTGCTCTTAAATAGAAGACAAACAAAGGTGTTACATAGAAAACCAAACCGGAACCAAATTCCTATTCCATCACAGTAAATCACGGCAGAAGATCTGTACTGATTCCTTGTTAAGTCATTAGATTAAAGTCATTTATTAGACACCCATCACTTCCACTAACTAGCTTTCAACAAGGCAAAAGTCTATTTTGGAATCCTCCAATGGTCCAGCCAGCTAGCCAACCAGGGGAGAAAAATCTTGTAGCAATCTCACAAATAACTATACTTCAGTTGTTAATTATTACCATTATAAAAAAAAAAATAATACTAAGTAAATATTTTTATTTTTTATTTGAGATGTTATTATTTCTAATTTATGGGGTTCGTACCATGATGATTGCTCTTATCATTATGTTAAGACACTAATCGGTTTTTGGTATAAATAGAGTTCATATTCTAAATCTTATTCGATGACATGAGATTTTACCAACTAAGTTAATTAGAACACGCGTTAATAATAATAATAATAATAATAATTTTGAGTTTTGAAGTCAATAATAATAAAAAAAAGTTATACTAGTGTTGAGGTCTGAAAAGGATCATAGTGAAATAAGCCCAAAAAGAATAAGTCAAGCCCAAAAAGAAAAATCAAGCTAAGCCCAAAGTAGCAGATCCATGAAGGAATAAAAGGCCCAGGGGAACTTGAAGCCCAGACAAAGAAGCATCCAAAAAAAAAAAGGACCACGGCAAGGGATAAGAAGCAAGGATCCTCAGGAACCATCAAGAGGCGCGGATCCCTTCAGGCACAAAGACAAAGGAAGATTAGGACAGCTCGATAGAAAATGACAGAAGAAGAAAACAAGAAACAAAAGCAAAAAGAACGCGAGCGACCTCTCATGGCACAAACAGAAAAAAAAGAAAAGCCTCGGGGAAACAGAACAGGGAAGAAGAATGATAACAAACGACTTTCAAAAATAGCAGAACAGGGTTCCGCTCAGATGGGAAAGAAAAGGGAAAAGGGGGAAGACGCCAGAAATGGGGATGCCGAGAAGGGCATACCTCAGCACATCCCAAAGAAGATGGCCAACCAGGAACTTTCAAAGAATCAGAACCGAAAGAAGGAAAGAATGAGAGAAAACGGAAATGGGACTTACCGAGATGATGGGAACAGGACGTGCTCTGTTTGCAAAAGGGCAAAACAGGGGAACCAACGGTTCCCCGGGAAGACCAAAAACTCCATTATAAAAGGAGGGGACGGGTTGTGAAGAAGGGGCAAGCAAAAAAAGAGAGAAACACAAGAAAGAAGAAAACTTTCCAGAAAAACTATCAGAAAAATCTGTGATAAAGAGAAAATACTAAGGGAAAAACAAACATTGCTTCCCGGTATCCTGTAAAAGCCACTATTGCACATACTCGGATTCAACGAGAATCAAACTTTGCAAGTTTTGAAGGCTGAAATAGCCATTCAAGGCTGTAATTTTTGAGCTTGATTGAACCTTGTATCACGTCTTAGTGAGCTTTCTGTAATCAAACAGACAATATTAATGAAGTATACTTTGTATTTCTCAGGATCCTCTCAGCATTAATTTTTATCGCTTTGCTAATCCTTTTTTCCTTCCTTCTGAATTTACCTCGTTAATTTATGGCACTCTTCGATATCCTTGCTTGTCATTTTTCTTTATATTGTCAGGAGTATTCTCTGCATCCACTTGATTCTTAAACAGCTCGTTAGCTGTGGTGAGTCAAGGCCCGGTCCACCAAATCCTCCTTTTCATTTAGGCCCGAGATCCTTGGGCCTGAGTGTCACGAAAAAGGCACTCTCACATTTTGGCGACTCCACTGGGGACTGGGCAAAGAAGAAGGAAAAAGCAATCCCTTCACAGAGAATGCCTCCAAGACAAAGAAACAGCAAAGGAACTAATGTGCCACCTACGGCCTCTGAGCCCGTAGGAGAAAAGGAGGTAGCTTCCAGGCAAGGAGGTGGGATACCCTTGGTAGAACAGGAGGTCGTGTCAGAACAAAGACACGCAAGGCAGGAACCAGACCTCATGGCCAGGATGACAGCAATGTTGAAGGATCTGGAGCAAGAAGTTCATCTTCTCAAAGAGGGCAGGACACAGGAAATCAGAGACAATGTTCCCCCTACTGGCCACCAAGATGGGACGCAGCCAGAAGGAGGGTCAGCAGTGGGAGGAAGAGCTAACCCTCAGTACTTGACACTGGCAGACGTCAATGCCCTCCTGGAGCAAGAAAGGGAAAAACTCTCAGGGATCCCCAAGCAATTCTCTCGGGATCCCCCGTTCCCCCCAGAACTTCTTGGCAAACCATACCCTAAGGGGTACGAACCCCCAAAGTTCCATCCTTTCGATGGGAGGAACGGAAGTGCCGTGGAACATGTGAGTAGGTTTGTCCACACTATGGGCCCCTATGCAGGAGACAGAGAATTATGTCTGAGGGAATTCGCCAAATCCTTAGTGGATAGGGCATACACTTGGTACACCACGCTGAGACCCGGGTCCATCAAAACCCGGGATGAGATGATGGAAAAATTCTGCGCCAAATATTACCCTGGTGAAGACAAAATCACTTTCCAGAATCTACAAATGGTGAGGCAGAGACCTGGAGAAGATCCTGTTCAATTCATTAAAAGATTTGAAGACGTGTCCCTAGACTGCTATGGGGACCATGAAGAAAAGGAGCTCGTGGAAACCTGTATAGCCAACATGCTTTTTGATTATAGGCTCAAACATGCTGACCTGTTACAGAGGACCAGAAGGACGGCACAAACCATGAGGGCAAAAAGGCTGCCCGCATCCCAAGCTATGACAGCATCAGTGGGAGAAAAAAGGAAGAGACCAGATGGGAAGGAGTTCGAGGAACCACCAGTGATCCCATGTACAGCTGAGGAGTTAAGCTATGTCCTAGACAAATGGATTGGAGATGGGGTTGTTAGGCCATTCACTGTGTCCAGGCCGCCAACTGAAGAAGAAAGGAAGAATCCTTTATTTTGCAGAATCCATAATTATGTCAAGCATTCCACCAAGGATTGCTGGACCCTTCGCAGACTCTTCCACAAAAAGTTGAGAGAAGGAACCTTGGAGCTCACTCAGAAGGAGCCAGAAGTGCAGAGGAACCCCTTGCCTAACCACAAAGGAAAAGGGGTGGTAGCAGTAGTAATACATGGGAACCCGGCAGAAGCAGGAGAATCTGAAGGATCCTTCCACCCGAGCACAGTCAGGACCCTTCAGAAGAATCCTAAGTTCAGGTCACTATTCAATCAATTAGGATTCGGACCAGAAGCAAGAAGAGTGGCCACAGAGTCTCTCATGAGCATAGCAGCATATTCAGGGATGGAATGCTTCACAGCTGAGTCACATGCTAGTCGAGCTTTCCTGGAAACAACCAATGCAATAACCTTCACTGATGAAGACATGGAGATTGAGCACCCAGACCACCGTAGACCCCTTTATCTAATGGCCACCATAAACGGCGTTCAAGTCAGAAGAGCACTGGTGGATACGGGGGCATCACTCAATCTCATAGCCTTGAGTACCCTGGAAGCTGTTGGCTTAGTTGACAGAAGGATCCTGGGGGCTCCCATGGAAATAACAGGATTTGGAGGATCGGTGGAATCAACAGAAGGATACGTGCAGCTAGCCTTAAGGGTAGGGCCAATAGTAGCTTTGACAAGGTTTCATGTGATTAATGCAGAAGTTTCTTATCACGTGTTGCTGGGACGCCTATGGCTTCATAAACATCGTCTTATTCCATCCACGTTCCATCAATGCATTAAAGGGAGACTAAATGGGAGGCCTATAAGGATCCCTGCCAACCATAATCCTTTCAGCCAGGGAGAAGTGAATTTTGCGGAAACGATGTTTTATGATGAGTTGGAGCCAGATGATGAGAACCCCGCCCCAGGGACCCCAGGGGCACCTATCCTAGAAGAAGAAGAAGGAGGGAGGGGCACCCGTGACCTGAGGAACCTTCTAGAAAGAAAAAGACAAAAGAGGGAGCCCAGCTCTTCAGGATCCCGAGAATGTGTGGTGGTGCGGGAACCTGGGGGAAGGCTAATCTATCGTTTGTGAAGGTGCGCGGGACCCGAATGCATTGTGCAGGAAGGTCCCGGACCACCAAGCTGCATGATGGCCCAAGAAGAAATCCCAGAAGAACCAGTTAAAGAGGCCCAGATTCAGCCTGAGGAAGAATTAAAGGAAATAGATTTGGGGACAGAACCAGGATCCCGAAAACCTGTCTTCATTAGCAGTCAATTGGTGGCTCAAGAAAGAGAACAACTGGTAACCTTGCTTCAAAAATACAGAGATGTGTTTGCATGGACCTATGATGAGATGCCTGGTCTAGACCCAGGGTTGGTAGTCCATTCTCTTAATGTGGACCCAGGGATGAGGCCAGTAGTCCAACCAGCTAAGGTCTTCCACACTGAGGTAGAAGCTCAAATAGTTCAAGAGGTCAAGAAATTGCTAACAGCTGGTTTTATCAAACCCATCCAACACCCAAAATGGCTTTCCAACATTGTACCTGTGAAGAAGAAAAATGGTCAGATCCGTTGCTGTGTAGACTTTCGCAACTTGAACAAGGCATGTCCTAAAGATGAGTTCCCCTTACCCAATATCGACCTCCTTGTAGATTCAGCTGCAGGAAACTCAATGTTCTCATTTATGGATGGGTACAGTGGATACAACCAAATCCGCATGGCAGCCAAAGATGCAGAGAAGACGGCATTCAGAACTCCAATTGGGAACTTTTACTACACTGTAATGCCCTTTGGCCTCAAAAATGCGGGGGCTACGTATCAGTGGACCATGACAGCCATTTTCCATGACATGATGCATGAGGAGATGGAAGATTATGTAGATGATATTGTGGTCAAGTCAAAAACCAGAACAGGACATTTCCAAGTACTTGAGCAAGTCTTTGAAAGATGCAGGAAGTACAAGTTACGTATGAACCCCATGAAGTGCGCCTTTGGAGTGTCTGCTGGAAAGTTCCTTGGGTTCCTGGTACATCACAAAGGCATAAGCGTGGATCCAGCCAAGGCCACAGCTATCGCCACGATGAGAAGACCAACTACTGTTAGGGAACTCAAGAGCTTCCTGGGAAGGGTCTCCTATATTAGGAGATTTGTGCCTGGTTTAGCTTCAGCTACAGCAGGCCTATCCAAACTCTTGAAAAAGGGGAATGAATTTACCTGGGGGACAGAGCAGCAGGAAGCTTTTCAAAGAATTCAGGGCATCATGAATCATCTGCCCACCCTCCAGGCACCAGTACGTGGGCGACCTCTGTTGCTATACTTAGCATCAAACTCTCAGGCAATAGGAGCTTTGCTGGCACAAGAAGATGACCAAGGAAATGAGCAGCCCGTATATTATGTAAGCAGAACACTCAAGGATACCGAGACCAGGTACCCCAGAATAGAGAAAGCCTGCCTAGTGATCATTTATGCATCCCAAAGGTTGAAGAGGTACTTCTCAGCTCACCAAATCCTCTTGGTGACCAAGTCCCACCCCATAAAAGCAATCCTGCACCAGCCCCTTCTCACAGGAAGGATAGCACAATGGCTAGTGCTGCTCTCACAATATGATATAGGTATAAGAACTCCCAAGGCTGTCAAGAGCCAAGCCATAGCAGATTTGCTAGCTCAATTCCCAGGAAAGGAGGAAGGCCCGCTGAGCGAAGAAGTCCCTGGTGAGGTAGCAGTGATGGAGATCCCAGGGAAGAAATGGACCATGAGGTTTGACGGGTCGGCTACAGCAACTTCAAATGGGGTAGGAATTGTACTAAGCTGTGAAAATGGGGATATCATGCCCCTGTCTTTCAAGCTTGGTTTCTTATGCTCTAATAATGCGGCTGAATATGAGGCATACTTAATTGGGTTGACTATAGCACTGAGCATAGGAGTGAAACATATGAGAGTGTTGGGAGATTCCAATCTTGTAGTCTCCCAAGTGAAAGGTGACTTTGCATTACGGGAGCAAAGCTTAGCAGCCTACAGGACTTGGGCGCAAAGGCTGGAGATGGAATTTCAAACCTTCAGCATAGAGTACACTCAAAGAAGTGAAAACAGGTTTGCTGATGCGCTCGCCACCCTGGGATCCCAAATACCATTTAATGGGAGGGATACGCTGATAAAAATAAGAAGGCAGGAACATTCTATTGTAAGGATCCTCCAAGGGATGTACCCCGGAGAGTCCAAACAGTGGGACTGGAGGGATGAAGTCAAAGAAAAGATGAAAGAAGTAGGCCCTAAAGGGAACATCAAAGAACTAATGGATTACACTCAGATAGAAGGAGAATTGTATAGAAGGCTGCCAGGAGGAATATTGTCCAGATGTATCGCCAAGAAGGAAGGAAAGTCAAAACTAGAAGAATTACACGCCCAAGCATGTGGAGTTGCAGAAAAGGTCAGCCTATACAGAAGGATGCAATGCATGGGGTATTACTGGCCAGATATGGACAAGGAAGCAGCGGTCATACAAGGGAAATGTCAGGAATGTCGTTTGGCAATTGATAAAGAAGAAAGCTACGTGGTGTTTATTACAGAAGATTGGCGGGTTCCTTTCATAGGATACCTGGCTCAGGGGATCCTGCCAACTGACAGGAAACTGGCCTATAGGCTCAAAAAGCTAGCGTGCAGGTATTTCTTGCAGAACGACATTTTATTCAAAAAGGGATACCATGGGGATCCCCTCAGGTGCCTGGGACCAAAGGAAGCTAGAGAAGTAGTCAGAGAGGTGCACTCTGGAGATTGTGGAAGTCACCCAGGGAAGAGAAGGCTGTACAAGCAGTTACTGTTGTTGGGATATTACTGGCCAACGATGAAAAGAGACTCTGAGGAGCTGGTCAAAACATGTCATGCTTGCCAAGTCCTGGGAGATGCAATTCACACTCACCCAAATGTCCTACAGGATATGACGACGCCATGGCCTTTTCATACTTGGGGGCTTGATCTCATAGGGCCTATAAACCCTCCATCCAACGGTTATATATGGATCCTGGCAGCAACGGAGTACTTTACAAAATGGGTAGAGGCCATCCCTTTGAAAAAAGCTACTGGAGCAGCTGTGGCAAATTTCATTCGAGGCCACATCATTACAAGGTTCGGGATCCCCAGAAGATTGATCAGTGACAATGGAACCCCATTCATAAACAAAGATATGAAGGGATTAACTGAAGCATACCACATCAAGCATGGAAGATCTACCCCATACTACCCACAAGGAAACGGCCAAGCTGAAGCTACTAATAGGGTAATATTGAAAATCCTTAAGAAAATGAAGCATGAGTATGGAGGGAAATGGACTGACCATCTGGCAGATGTGCTTTGGGCATGTAGAAGTTCTGTAAAGACAGCCACAGGATTCTCTCCATTCTCCCTGGTCTATGGAACAGAAGCCATCAGCCCTGTGGAGTTAGTCATTCCTACACCAAGGGTAGTTCTGGAGGAAAATCAAGGAGAGAGTGAGGACGCAAGCAATGAAAAGAGGCTAGCAGATCTGGAAGGAGTAGAAGAAGAAAGAGAGCTGGCCAAGAAAAAGAGCCAGAGATACCAGCAAAGAATGACCAGAGCATATGCACAAGCAGTACGCCCAAGAGTGTTCACTAAAGGGCAATTAGTACTAAGGATGGCGGAGCATGTGAGGAGAAACCTGCCAGGGCCTTCCAAGTTCACCCCAAAATGGGAAGGACCCTACATCATCAATGCAGCTCATGAGAGTGGGTATTATTACCTTGCCAAAGAAGATGGGACAGTCCTAAAGAACCCATAAACGGGAAATGGTTGAAGCAATACTATGCATAAGGACAAGGGGATCCCGGTACCTCAGGGTCCTTTTACCAGCCTCACTATCTGCTAAGTTCTTTTTTATTTTTATCTTTTTATTTTTCAGCCTTTATCATGAATTCTGGTCTAAGATGATTTTGTTCAGGAACACGTGATAGATTGACACTTTGTGGTCAATACTGCACTAAATGATTTTTTTTCCTTTGTTCCTTAAAAATGACCATGTTTTAATGAAGTTCCTGTTTCTTCAACATTTAAGTCTTTCTTTAAATACTGCAAAGACCAAATTTGGATAGATTTAAGGAAGGATACCTGAGTCAAAAAAAAAGAGAGAGTATGTAATACCCTTTTACATATGGCCCAGGATCCACCTTACAAATAATTTCAGATATCCCACAAACAGTTCCAAGTGCATAGGTCTAGGATCATAGAATAAAAGTAAAGTATCTAGGATACCTAGCCTAGCACTTGGCAAAAAGGGAACCTGTCAAAGTTCATGAACTGGGACCGTATCTCAAAAAAAATATATACATAGGAAAGGATACCAGTGTACCCAGTTCAGTGCTTGCATAATAGATTACCGGGTACCTGGACCAGAACTTACAGTGAAGCCTGTGGAAACCATGGTCCAGGACTCAGGAAAGAAAAGAGTCATAGGAAAGAAAAGGCAATATATCAAAAAAAAAGGCAGATTCATATACTAAGAAATGAGAAGCAGTTTTGAAACACAAAAAAAAAGAGAAAGCAAAGAGTAGAGCAATGTTCAAAAAAAAAACTTATACAACCCCAAATTGTTTATGTAAATCTAAAATAGGCTAAGGAATGAGGCCGGCCAACAGGGAGGCATCCGGAGAAATAACAGGCACAGTCAAAGTAGAAAGGATCCTCTGCCGCTTGACCTTCAAGTCTTGTAAAACCTTGTGAGCATGAGCCAAAGCTTCCTCGGCAGCAGCTATCTCAGTGTCTATACTCTTGAATGATTGCCTCTGAAACAGCATATGAGCCAGCAGACGCAAGTGATCCAGCAGAAAAGACAAATTGAACTTGGCCTCTAGAAGGTCTTGCACCACCCCTCTACACTCCAGAAGCTTTTCTTCAGACAAAGAATCTACAGAGGAATTCCTTAGGGAAATCAGCACAGCACACAGCAACTCCATCAAAATATTGCCTAGAAAAACGCCTCCCCTGAAGCCACTGGTGAAATCCCCGTGACTCTTGAGCAGACTCTCTAGCAGAGGCAGGCCTTCCACAGGAACAGAGAAGCGCAGGAAGCTGCCATAAGAAGACCCAAAAACATGGAAGTGGCTGGCAGGAAGACTGTTGAATTCCAAGAGATCAAAGCGAGCCAGGAAGGAGGAAAGCCTTGAATCAAGATCTGAGGCAGCCATTTTCGAGGCATCCCCCATCATTGTGTCACCACTTGCAGAGACAGGAGGACTTGCAGCCTTTCGCTCTGGATGAAGGTCAGCAACTTGAACAGGTCTCACAATTCCTTCAGGGATAACAGGCTCAGGACCTGCAAAGCCTGTATTAATATTCAAAAAGAAGAAGAAAAGGAAGAACAGATTTATTCTTAAAAAAAAAAAAAGAAGGGGAAAAGAAGGACAAACCAGTTCCGGCTTCTTGAGCTAGAGCCTTTTCTTCCTGATCCCCTGACTTCCCCGAGGATTCTGGGAAAGAACATAAGGCAAGTTGAAGAAAAGGTGAAGGACCAACGGCAAAATGGCTAAAGGAAGGAATAGATGCAGGGGGCTTCGCCATGAAAGAAAAGGAAAGAGAAGGGCGAAAAAAAGAAAAGAAAAGGAAACACAATGGGAGCAGCTTGCACTCACCTTCTGAGATTTCTGATTCTAAAGAAGAGGCAACACTGGGAGCGGATTTCTCACTGGTTTGACCTAAAGGGAGAAAGAAAAGGAGGAACTCAAAAAAAAAACTAGAAAAAAAAAAAAAATATATATATATATATATATAATGCTATTTCAAGGAAACAAGACTTACCTGTTTGTTTGGATAAAGGAGTGTCTCCCAAAGCACCTTTATCTGACAAGGATTGAGGAAACACAGTCCTGATAGGACTAGGAGTGCGTTCAAGATGGGGACTTTGAGATGAAGGGATCCTAGAAGCTTCGGGATCCTGAGAATCCTGGGAACCTTGCATCGGTTGCCCGGTTTCCTCAGCTGGATCACCAGTAGGGGGCTCCTCCCCCATAGCAGGAAAAACAACAGCAAGAGCTGTGAAAGTTTCCTCCCCCAGAGCCTTGTCAGTCATAGGAGGGGATACCTCCACCTAAAGGAAGAAGAAGCGGAAAAAGGCGGTGCCAAGTAAAAAAAAAAAAAAAAACAACACAACAGCGGGAAATGCTAACAACACAATGTCAGAACAAAAGGAGAGAACAAAAAAAAGGGGGGGGAACACACATACCACATCGTCACCAGAAGATTGGCTTTTACCCTTCTTGTGATCAGATTTGCGCTTGGACTGCAAAGGAAATCCCCACTCATCAGCAAAATAGAAATAAGTGCAACAAGGTGAACAAAAAAAAAGAGAGAAGAAGGAAAGAAGTCTTGCCCTTCTCTCTCTCTCTACAGATTCTCTGGAAGTCTTTTGCTTACTACGAGTACGCCCAGAGGGTCCTAAAGGAGGCTGGGATACCAAACCAGAGGATCCTAAAGAACCATGGACTGAAGCAGTCACAGGAACCTGGGAAAAAGAAGACTCTACCTTGGTCTTCTTCCGGGTCCTTGAAACCAAAGGTTCCCTGACATCCTTGCCTTCCTGAGATGCCAAGTGTGCTTGAGATTTCCCCGTTTTCCTTCTTTTCGCCTCAGAACCTATCTCCACACCCCCTGTACTTTCACCAACATCAACAGCTTTCATTTTCTTCGGCCTGACATCCTTACCTTTACTCGGAGCAGTGGCAGCACTTATTGTCTCCATTGCACCTTTCTTGATGGGCACTCCAGAGGAAGCACCAATGATGAGGCTATCACCCAGCCAAGTCTCAGGAAAATCCTGTCCATAAGCCACCCAACCTCCCCTGGAGGCATGCCACTCTGCGAACCCAGTCTTGCTACTTGCAGCAGCAGAAACAATCCCAGCAGTAGGAAGGGATAAACGTCTATTGGATGTCGGAGCAGAAACAATGCTAGAATCCGGGGCTTCCCGAACTGTACCAGAGCCAACATAGTCAACAAAAGACTTTTGTACTCTTCTCCAATAACTGGTATAGCCACTAGAAGCAAAGACACCTCTCTGGGAGTTAGGCACTGCAAATTGGGGGCTCCTTCGTGACCAATAAGAAAAGGCCTGCAGCCTCAGGAAAGGATCCAAGGAAGGAAGGGATGGCACCACGTCCTTAAAGACTGGAGGAATATCCTGGTCAAAACCAAATTGTTGGAGCACCCGGTGTGCTGAATAATGAGTATATTTTGGGCCACTTAAAGAAGGCACAAGAAGCCAGGAGGGGCTAATGCAGGCAAGATAAGCCAGACTGCCCTCATCACCACGGCCCAAGTCAAAGGTATTACCTGTAGAAGATAAAAAAGAAGACAACACAGAATCACACGCAAAGCCAGGACCAAACTCACGAGGGGATCTCCAATGTAAGCTCCCTGCTTGGTCAAATAACTCCACAAGATTGAGGCCACCACCTTTCAAGCTAATCCAGTGAAAAATGATGGGAAAGGCATCGGTAGAATTGCCACAAAGACCCTTCACTATGTCGAGGGATCCTTGGAACTTGTCCTTCACAAATTTCAAATTCCTACACTTGGCCAAAGTAGCTGCAGAACGGTCCCACATGAAAATCTGAAGAATAGCACAGTGAAGAGATGAAGTGATCACATAACAAGAATCACCCTCAGTCTCATCTCCATGAAGCTGGTCCAATTAAGAGTAAACATGACCCAAAAACAAAGGGGCCAAAGGATACTGGGTACCTCGAGCCAACTTGATTGCCAACGGAAAAAACGAAGACTTAACTCCGTACCCAGGGAACTCACTAAACAAAAACTTACTAAGCCAAAAAGCCAGAAAACCGGCCCACCTCACCTCCTTATCCTTCTCACGAGAAAGGGTCATCACCCATCTCCCCATCCTAGCCGACTTACCACCAGAAGAGGCAGCGCGACCACCAAAATGACCAAACAATTTATCTTCTACCACGAGATCCTCATCAGAAAGGTTAATATCAAAGGGGCTCTCTTCACCAAACACCGGGAGAAGGAAGTTATTAACCACATCTTCCAAGGTGATCGTCAATTCACCAGCAGAAAAGAAAAAAAGTATGAAGGGAAGGGCACCAACGACGTACCAGATGCCTGAGCCCTTTGGCGTCTGTGAAGCCCTCAAGGTTTCTAGAAATAGCCACTGCCTTTAGGATACCGGCGCGCTCCAAGCGACCCACAAACTCAGCATCAGACAGTTCCTTGTCTACCCATATAGGCCAGCCCTGAATCTTTCCCGGAACAAAATCAAAGAAAACAGGAACCGCCTCTCGGATTCCTTGTCTAATCTGGAGATCGAAAATTTCTCTAGGGTCAGGAACCTGGGCGGAACCAGCGAAACCCGCTTGGCCAGAAAACATCCAAACATGAGGGGACGGAGGAGCCTCACCATGAGATATATGAGGAAAAAATAAACTGGGAGAATACCAAGGATCCCGTAAAGGGAAGGCCGGACGTTCGGTAACCTCTTGAGAATCACTCGGAGCAGAACCAGAAGAACCTTCACCCTCAGAAGGACTGGGAGTACGCTCTCTCCTCTTTCGAGAAGAAGAAGAAGCCATCGGAACAACACGTACTGTGAGAAGAAAGGAGATTGAAAGTGCGAAAAGGAGGAAGACCAGAGTAACAGAGAAAAAGAGAAAAAGAAAGAGAAACTCAAAGAGTGAAAGACTCAGAGAAGCAAAGTGATAAGATGAAACGGCTACAATAAAGGAGCAAATAGCAGTTGGGGAAAACAGTTTATGGAAAGACGCGCCAGTTGCCAAAAAATTTAATTTGAAGAAGGGATTAATCAGCGGTTATTAATAAGAAGTAACGGGAAACAAGAAAAGTGGGTAGAGGAGTTCTACCTCAAATACTCAACTGCCACGTCCCGTGCAAAAAGGAAACTGCAAAAAATAATGATTATAAGGGAACGCGACACGCAAAAGGAGGTGACCAAAAGCAGCAGAAAAGGGCCGGGATCCCAAGTAAAAATGAAGGAAACCCAGTAGAAGTTGAAGAAGGGGATCCTACGAAAATCTTAGAAAATCTAAATCACTCACGCGTGGGCTTCAGGCAACCCACGAGCTCGAGGGGCTAAATGTTGAGGTCTGAAAAGGATCATAGTGAAATAAGCCCAAAAAGAAAAATCAAGCTAAGCCCAAAGTAGCAGATCCATGAAGGAATAAAAGGCCCAGGGGATCTTGAAGCCCAGACAAAGAAGCATCCAAAAAAAAAAAGGACCACGGCAAGGGATAAGAAGCAAGGATCCTCAAGAACCATCAAGAGGCACGGATCCCTTCAGGCACAAAGACAAAGGAAGATTAGGACAGCTCGATAGAAAAAGACAGAAGAAGAAAACAAGAAACAAAAGCAAAAAGAACGCGAGCGACCTCTCATGGCACAGACAGAAAAAAAAGAAAAGCCTCGGGGAAACAGAACAGGGAAGAAGAATGATAACATACGACTTTCAAAAATAGCAGAACAGGGTTCCGCCCAGATGGGAAAGAAAAGGGAAAAGGGGGAAGACGCCAGAAATGGGGATGCCGAGAAGGGCATACCTCAGCACATCCCAAAGAAGATGGCCAACCAGGAACTTTCAAAGAATCAGAACCGAAAGAAGGAAAGAATGAGAGAAAACGGAAATGGGACTTACCGAGATGATGGGAACAGGACGTGCTCTGTTTGCAAAAGGGCAAAACAGGGGAACCAACGGTTCCCCGGGAAGACCAAAAACTCCATTATAAAAGGAGGGGACGGGTTGTGAAGAAGGGGCAAGCAAAAAAAGAGAGAAACACAAGAAAGAAGAAAACTTTCCAGAAAAACTATCAGAAAAATCTGTGGTAAAGAGAAAATACTAAGGGAAAAACAAACATTGCTTCCCGATATCCTGTAAAAGCCACTATTGCACATACTCGGATTCAACGAGAATCAAACTTTGCAAGTTTTGAAGGCTGAAATAGCCATTTAAGGCTGTAATTTTTGAGGTTGATTGAACCTTGTATCACGTCTTAGTGAGCTTTCTGTAATCAAACAGACAATATTAATGAAGTATACTTTGTATTTCTCAGGATCCTCTCAGTATTAATTTTTATCGCTTTGCTAATCCTTTTTTCCTTCCTTCTGAATTTACCTCGTTAATTTATGGCACTCTTCGATATCCTTGCTTGTCATTTTTCTTTATATTGTCAGGAGTATTCTCTGCATCCACTTGATTCTTAAACAGCTCGTTAGCTGCGGTGAGTCAAGGCCCAGTCCACCAAATCCTCCTTTTCATTTAGGCCCGGGATCCTTGGGCCTGAGTGTCACGAAAAAGGCACTCTCACAACTAGTAAATAGTAGCAAAGGCACAAGTTAATTATTAACAAACTATTCGTGCGTGCGATGAGACTTTTTTTATTTTTTATTATTTATTTTTTTATAGTATCATAATTTTTTTTTTGAGTAAAGACGATAGAGTCATAATTTATATTATATATATATATATATATATATATATATATATATATATATATATATATATATATATAATTTTGAAAATCTAACTACAGAGTGACCTTATTTTTTAGGCAATATTTTAGTGGGAGTTAGAGTTGCATTTTTATTGGATTGTTATTTAGTTTTTTTTTTTTTTTTTCTACTTAAATATAGGAGTGTATGGGCATTTTTGAACAAAAAAAATGAGGAATCCCAACTGGGGAAGCCCCTTAAATAGTAGTATAGATACTATATTTAAAAAATCATCTGTGTAATGTGTAGTATGTACAGTTGCTGCAAACTACCGTAGCTTCGTCCCTGTTCACCGTAATGTTTAGTATAGTCCATGACAAAAGAATAATGTTACAGTTGTCACAAACTATTTTACAACAATGGCAGAGCTAGGATTTTATTCTAGAGGGGGAAAATTAAAAGAAGATATTAAAAGTGAAATTAATCTAAAAAATATTAATCAGCAATAATAACAAAATAAATAAACAATGGTATGCAAATATGAATATATTTCATATTATTAAAATAAATAAACAAAAATAACCAATTCATAGCTACTAAAAACTTTACAAACTGATGGAGTAAAAATGTGATTAGTGTTAAAAAATATAATGAATAAATGTTTGAAATTATTTTTTGTAATTGGTGACATGCCAATTTGTAAGACATAAGTAGTAAAATTTGTAATATCTTTAGCATCATTCAAGGATAAAATGTTGTGAAAAGTATCATAAATAGTGAAAATAGTGTAAATAATGATATAAAATAAAAATATTGAAATAGGCGCAAGTTTCACATAGGACAAGACAAAAGCATGGTTTGGTGCTTGAGAATTTTTTTTTTTTTTCCTTTCTTTTTCTTGTGTCAGAGTCACTTTCTACCAAGTAGAAGTCCTTTTTTTTTTTCTTTTCTTTTTTCCCTTCATGTCAGTAAGTAATTGCTTTAGACTACTAATATTAGAAAATTTTAGGAGTCAGAGGGGTAGGTGCCCCCCCACGCCCCCCTCTGGCTCCACCAATGTTTTACAATATTTTTATAATCTATTAATATGATAAATTATTAATAGTTTTTATTTGTGCCCATTATCAACTTCACTTTTTTACATACTAATAACCACTTATCATATCAGCAATTCATAAAAAAATTTATAAAATAGTTTATGGGTTTAGTATTTTCCATTACAATATAGCTAGCTACAAGTGAATGCTCAAAAAATATTATAGAAGTACAATTGAACATGTAAGATTCATCTTGTGTTTGAAAGATTTATTTATTTTTCATGTTTATCAATGTTCAAGTGAGAGAGAGAGAGAGAGAGAGAGAGAGAGAGAGAGAGAGAGAGAGGAGAAGAGAAGAGAAGAAACTCGCAATATTGGATCAAATTGAGAAAAATTATACAACTAATTACTCTTCATTAATTATAGTGAGCTATCTATTTATACTAATCAAAATACCACGCCTGAGCTTTTCCATTGATACAACTACACAACTATCTATGTTACAACAAACTAACTAACATAACTTAATCTCTAACAGAGTACTTCTCCATGTGCATGAACTAAAGAAACACGTACTGTAAATCATAGGATCTCCAAGTACTGAGACTTCCACCTGATAATGAAGCACAACTACACCGATAAATAATAAAAAGAAATTAAAAAGAAGAAATGAAGTCACAAAAAAGAAGCTACAAAGTGATTTCTTTTTTTAATTACCTTCAATCTTTGCGTCTCTATGCTTCAATCTTCCCTTGCAAACGAGCCATATTAACTTTGACAACCACAAAAAGCCTATCTTTCTTTTCATCAACAAAATTGAAGTAAGCATGTCTCCAAGACTTCTTTATCACCAAACTACCGCAAACAATCCAAAATCCCACAATGAACCCTAAAACAACACTTACATAGAACCATAACTTTTCAAACCTGAATTCCTCTTTGTCTTCATCTACAACTTCTGTATCCCCATCACTTGGCAATAATGAGCAATTTGTTATCAATGGAGGCCCGAAAAGTTTTGGGTTACCCTCATAAATGGACGGATCAATGAAAGTTTGAAATTGGTTGGATGATGGAATAGATCCAGACAAGTTGTTATATGACAAGTTCAAATAACTTAAAAAAGTCAAAGAAGACATACTTGGAGGAATGGGACCTAAAAGATGGTTGCATGAGAGGTCAAGAGTTTCTAAATCATGCAATGCTCCTATATTCTCTGGTATCTTTCCGGTCAATTGATTCCATGACAAATTTAAGGTAGATAGTAATGAGAGCTTTGTTAGTGCTTCTGGAATTTCTCCGGTTAGATTGTTTCTTGAAAGATCTATACTATTCATTAAGAAAATTTGGCTGTAATATTCACGTTGGGCACCCTTTGCAGTCAAATCCATATGCTCCGAGTAGGTTAGTGGAAGAAGGAGACTACGGATTGATGGTATAGAATATTCGACCAAAGATTTCAAACCAACCAAATTGCCCAAACAAGTAGGGATAGATCCTGAAAAATTATTATGTGCAAAGTCCAAAACATGTAGACGAGCGAGAAAACACAATTGTTCCAAAATGGGTCCTGAGAGCATGTTTCCTCGTAGGCGCAATTCTGATATTGAAGGTAGCCTTTTTCCAATCCATTTTGGCAAAGTCCCTGAGAATCTATTGCCTCCAACATCAAGTGCACATAAGCTCGAGCAGTTTTGCAAGGTGGAAAAGAGATCTCCAGAAAAATTGTTGTAGCTTAGTTGCAGCCAATTAAGAGTAGGTAGTGAGCATAATGAGGTTGGGATGTTACCCAATAGATTGTTTCGCGACAGATCAATGGCCTCTAAATTTTGCATACTCATCCAATGCCTGGGGATGTTTCCAGATAAAAGATTGTTCGATAAATCAACAAACCACAAACCCGTCGGCCCAATGGTCAATGAGGGGATACTACCATTTAGAAAGTTTCCTGCAAGATCTAGGGTGACCAATTTTTTCATACGTTGGAAGATGTTTACTGGTAATGGTCCAGAAAGAAGGTTTTTCCTTAATGAGAGATATGACACACTAGGCCACAGTGGGAGTGAACCAGTTAAATTATTGTAACTTAGATCTACCCACTCAAAAGATAATGACTTAGGAAGGTCTCCCCTCAATTGGTTATGAGAAAGATCTAATTTCAAAGGCAACGAAGACAAATTCCACAACCAATTTGGTATTTTAGCTGAAATTGAAGAGTTTACAAGGGAGATCTCAGGAAGATTCTTCTGAGTTTTGAGCCATGCCGGGAATGCAGGACCCAATTGGCAGTCTTTGATTAGGACATTTTGGAGACTAAAAGGGGGAGTCCAATCATGTGTCACATTGAGAACTAAGGATTTCCTAGTTGATGACAAGGAAAACCAAGTTAGTTTTTTGAGATTTAGGAAATGAGTTTCAGTCATGGTACCTTCCCAAGAATTACTGAAGAGATCCAAAGTGCTCAACTCAGTAAGTTGTCCAATAAATTCTGGGATGGTTCCATTCATCAAGTTGTAAGAGAGATCTAGTATCTCCAAACGTGATAAATGTTGTATACTTGATGGAATTGGGCCTGAGAATGAGTTTTTGGTGAGATGGAGCTCCCTTAAATGTGTAAAATACCCCAAGGAATGAGGCAAAACACCACTAAGTTGGTTTGATCCCAAATTTAATTGTTCTAGTCTATGGTTGCCACATCCGGATAATGCTTGGATAAATTCAGTTATTGGGCCACCGATAAAGAAATTGAACGACATATCTAAATTCTTCAAATTGCATAGGCTAGCCCTTGCTATGTTAGGGATGGGGCCTTTTAGGTCACATAAATTGATCCTGAGATTAATGAGGGCAGTAAGATTAAACAACCATGGGGGAATAGAAGAAGAGTTGAAGGCATTATTTGAGAGATCAAGGACCGAAAGGGACGTTAAATTCACAAATGGAAGAGTTTGAGGGAGATGATGAAGACCACAACTTGACAAATACAACTCTGATAGTGAAGGAAGCATATTAACAACTTGCAGCCAATGAGTTTCTGCTTTGCTAAGGTCTATGTTTTGCAAATTCAAGTATTGTAAGGAAGAGAGATTGGTGAGCCAATATATATTTGAAACCGAAAGAGTTCTTTCAGAAAATTGAAATGGAATGAGATTAAGATAGCTCAAATTTGTTAAATTTCCAAGACTGGGAGACACTACTCCAGAAAACATTGTAAAGGAAAGGTCAAGGAATGTCAGCTTCTTGAGAGAGCCAAGGAAATATGGGAATGATACTCCTTGGAAATTGATGTTGCTTAGGTTTAAGTAACTCAAATATTTCAGATTTTGTAAAGAAGGATCTAACTTACCACTCAAACAATTAGGCTGATCAGGAGTATATTGGCTTCCTCCTCCAAAACCACATAGATTTGAGCTTCCAAGATCAAGCTTTACTACGTTGCTCGTTTGATTGCTACAACCTATGCCTTCCCAATTGCAACAATCTTGACCCACCCAAGAAGAAAGCCTATTGAATGGATCCTTAAGACCTTTTCTGAATTTTTGAAGGGCTACTCTCTCTATCTCAATGCAACGCACGTTGGCATTTACAACAATAGAGTTCGATGGTACAGCTTCAAGTGGAATAGATTCGGTTATCAAAAGAACGTAAAGAAGATTAAGAAGAAGTACAAAGGTGGTATTCATGTTGGCCATTTCCCCTTATCTCCTTACAAGGATCGTTGTTATAGATGCTTATTTATAAGCATGCGGATTGTCTATTAACTTTTCTTTTTTTCACTTGAATTATTGGTACTTAGAATTTGCAGGATATACTTTATTATAGAATAGTTTTGTTTAAGAAATAAATATAAATTAATTTTGTTTCTGTTTTATTTGCTAAATTATTAGTCTTCTACTTATATCAATGGATACTATATTGTTAAAAAAACATTTGTTTTCTGAGTGAACAAGCAGTAAAAAAGGGAAAAAAAAAAAAAAAAACTATAAGTGGTTATATGAAATTAATTTTTATTAAATCAATCAAGCAACATATATACTAATGTCTTTTATATTTTGTTATGCTTTTCATTAGAAACACACACGCATATATAATTACATTTGAATAATGAAATAGATGATAAAATTAAAACAAAAAAAAGTTATTTTTTTCAATGGAACAAAGTTTAAGTTACATGAAGAATGTACATCGAATGGGACTAAGTTTTTATATATGTAAAAAAAAAAAAAAAAAAAAAAAAACCAAAGTTTCTAATAGATTATAAAATAATTTAAAACAATAAATAATAATTGCCTTTGAATTTCTTGAAAATTTTGATAATTAAATTTTAATTAATGTAATGATTTTATTTGAACAAAGTTTAGCTACAAAATTGGTTATAGCCTAAGGCTACAACTTCTTAATAAAACAAACATTATTACATATTTTGAAAATCTAACCATTGAATTACATGTTCTTTACACTCTTAATAAACATATCAAATTTTATGTCAATCAAATATTATTATTATATGATCTATAAACTTATATTTTATGCATAATCTTAAACTACAATAATTGGATTAATTTAGAAAATCAAATAATTGGATTATAGGGTATTTTATTCTTAATAAACATACCAAATTACTTATCAATAAGATGTTATGTACTACCATCCATAACACAATCTTGTGTATAATATTAAAATAAAAGGTTGAAATTTAAACATTTTTAAATGAGATATTTATTATTTTTTAATCCAATATATTTTGTAAGCATAATATTATAAAAAAGAAAAAAGCATCTAAAAAAAAGCATTCAATAAAAAAAATTATAAAATTATGTAATATTAAGTATTAAATAATTAAGAGTTTACACCGTATCTCTTGATGTGTCTAGGTAGGGTTTAACCCTCCCTCTCATTGAAATATTTTTAAAAAGAAAACAAACAAACAATTTTTTTTTTTTTGATAAATAGGGGATTTCAACCTATAACCACTTCTTGAAAATTAGTCTTATCATCAAGCTAAAACACCCATTAATTTTTGGTATTGACGGAGATTCGAACCCTAGATTTTTTTTATTCGATTATAGGAATTTTTAGCAATTAAGCTAACTTGAACTCACAACAAACAAAGAGTTTAGTGGAACTTAATCCATCCTCGTGTTTTATTCCTTGTTATTAATGGTGCTATGTTTTCTATACCAAAATTCCACACTCATGTTTGATTGATCACTAGTGGAAGCAAGCTAAGCAATCCTGACTTCTTAGCCATTTGGCCCATTCCAAGTCTAAGTCATTGTAACTTGTAACTTACGATGGCTAAGCAAAGAAGAATGACGAGACCAGGAAGACCTGTACATCTCGATGTTGCACCATGTTTGAATCAACAGACTTCACTTGCAAGTTGCAATAGCTTCCAAGTTCCAACAATAATAAATTGGTCCCAATGCATTTGAAAATTGGCGACTCATGACTGGATAGCAAATTGCTTATGTACATCCTTTTTTTTTTTTTTTTTTTTTTTTTTTTTTGTGGTCGTAGTTAGTTTGAATTGACTATGGGAATGTATGATGCAAGGACAAATTTCGCCCATTGCATATACATTCACAATAGATTAAACTCTTTCAAGCTTGATGCATGCATAATTTTAATCATAGAAGATAATTAATAAATGGTAGCACATAAAGTTGTAGAAAAAATCCTTAGAGAAGACGACCAAAGGTGTTAAATAGAAATCAAACTGGATCAATGTCGCTTCCTAAGGTGCCTTTACTCCATGACTAGAAACATTTTGGGATGGGTAAATGCTAATCTAATGTGCGTGGTGTTAAGCATGGTTTTGAAATCCAGACTGGATTGTACGGTCGAACCAGATTAACCGAAAACCGGCCATCAATTCGGGTTTTTAAACATAAAAAACCGGAACTCTCTGTTTTGCAACAAACTGTTCCAACCCCGGTCAAACCGTCCGGTTTATGCAACCGGGCAAGGGTTTTCCGGTTTTCTTCCTCGCATAATTTTGCTAAAAATCTCCAGATTTCATCTCATTTTGTCAACTACATCACCAATAAACGTATTAACCAATTGACGGTGAGTGATAGGTCAAAAACGTATTAACCCCTTGTGATAAATTAACCAATTAATTTAGCCAAGTGAATTAATTAAGTTAATTAACATGCAAACGCATGGTAGCACAAACAAATTACCAATAAACTAAGTATGCAGCGGAAAATAAATTTCACAAGGTGATTTGTTTACAAATGGGGAAAACCTAACAGTAAAAACTCCACCGGGTGATTTTCAGGTCACTACTCCTGAAATTCCAATATTATCACAACAAGCGGTTACAAGTAAAGGAATCCCAATACCTTATACCAACCTACAGTTGAACCCTTACCCCAATACCCAATTGGACTTGTTCTGTAGTGACAATTTCTCCTTTTAATGCACGGCTCCCAAGTATGTGACTAACCAATTGCGTGTATCCCAGTACACGACTTCAATCACCAACTAGAGAAGTTTGTTGGTGGCAAAGTTTTTCAATTCATCCCAACGATGAAGATCAAGAAGATGCTTGGTCACAAAAACCTACGGTGTACATACACAGCAACTTCTTCAAGAACGATGAACTAGAGCAAATTCTGTCTCCGGTCACAATTTACTTGAACAAACTTTGCTCAACACTTATGCAACTTGTTAACTCTTTGACGGCCCTTAAAATAATCATTTTATATGTCTAGGGTTAGGAGAAAAGAAGTCCCAAAGACACATTCACGGATTCCAAGAAAACAAAACAGAAAATCTGTTTTTCTTAAACCTCGATAGATAGGAGGTGTCGAGCAGCTATCGAGCAGGTGTCAAGCACACGGGCTGAAAGAACTTTCTTAAGCTCGATAGATGCAGCTGTCGAGCCAGCTGTTGAGTTTTAATGGATTTGCACTATTCAGCTTGTTTCTTGGACAGACTTGAATGACTTCAATACTTGATCTTGAAACCTTGTTTCTTGAAGTATTAAAAACACCTAGATCTACCCAATTACAAGTAAAGTGCATTTTGTCAAAGGATTAGCCAATTACATAAAGTAGCGACATATGTTCCTAACAAGTGAATCACATATGTCCTAACAGTGAGGATGAAGTTTTGAATGTGAGAATATTGGGATTTATTAATTGATAAGGCTAGAGAGAACAATTTATAAAAAATAAAAACTAGAGAGAATAAGGCAAGACAGAGGACATGTGAATGAGATAAGAATGAGAAGAAAAAGTATTGGAAGTGGGGCCGGGTAGATAAAATGAAAGAAAATTGAGATATTTTAGATAATATAAGAGATATTTTATCATTTTTGTAATAAATTACAAAAAATATCATATTTTCTTAATTTTTAATCTTTTGCTAAAATCATCTTTTCTTTAATTAAAATATATTTTAACCTCTTTATATATTATTTTAATTAAAATTGTTAAATTTTGTATATGTTTTTTATTATTTTTATATTAATAAATTATTAAAATAATTATGATGTCATCACGATTCAATCTCAGTTCGACCTCGGTCTGACCTTAAAAACCTTGAACCTCTCCCTTTTATGGTTCATTGAACGGTCCGAGTCTGAAAACCATGGTGTTAAGAACTAAGAAGCACCATCATTTTAAATTTTAAATGGCATGAGAAGAAACAAGGAGTGAATTTTATCATGAAGTAGGTCTATTTTCATGAAGATTTGAAGACTTGAATAGCTTTGGGTCTATGGATTCCAACTTTGCATATTAGAACAAAGTTGTATTAAACATGGGCCTTTTAATCTAAATTGAGTTGATTGAGTCAATATATTACTCGTACCAAGCATAACAAAATCGAATGGAATGCGTAGCTCTCCATTGTTATCAAACTAGAAATGAGTAATTTATTAGTTGAAAAAATATAAAATCTGTTACTTTAAACGGAATTAATGGTTTCATTTTAATTTAAACTATATGGGACAAATATAACAATTGAAAGTTTGTAAACTAAATTGCGACCGGATCCAACCACAAAAAGGGTATAATATACCCTTTTTATAAGTCTATTATATTCATGGACTACTTACATGTTTAAAATTTTCATAACAAGCCTAAGGCAACTGTCAACTACTGTATTATTTGTAAAAAATAATAATAAAAAAATAAAATAAAATAAAAAATAAAAAAGTGTATATCCATCATGAGGACAGAAGGAAAGGACTTATGGCAGAAGACTAGATTTAGATCCGGTGCAATACCTAGGTTACTCCGTATTTCCCTCACAAAAAGTTTTTACGATTCTCACTTATTTTATTTAACGGTTGAGATTAAAAGTTGCTTTTTTCAACTCTCAATCTCAACCATTGAGAACAATTGCATCATCTCAATTCTAGAAGACCAATTCTCGTTACCCTTAATTCACGTATCACTTCCACCCGCTTGCTTTCAGTAAAGCAACCCAAAGTCTATTTTGGAATCCTCCACCCAAAGACTTGTCCATCTCGATGTTGCCCCGAATCTTTGTCTATAGAAACTTCAACTTTACCTGATTCAATAGAATTCACTTGCAATTAATAGCTTCCAACAATAATAAGTTAGACCTGGTGCATTTGAAAATGGGGGATTCACTAAAAAGCAAATTGCTCATCTAGGCCCCTTTTCTTTCTATTTTTAAATGATATGAAACTCTTAATTTTGTTAGAGTTAGAAAATAAAATCTAGTAATATTGAGATGTTCATGTTCTGTAAAATTTTGAATCTTTAGAATTACATCTCTTTACTGCATTATATTGTCTTTTAATAAAAATATAATGAATTGAAATGTTGGCTCTGAAACCGCAACTCCCACAATTGTGGGGAATTCAAGTCCCACACGGCACTAACTGATATGGGAATATCTCATCCCATTAAACACGGGCACATCAATGATGGAGAATCATTACCCCACACGGCACCTATGGAAGTCAACCTGGTCAGTGTACCCATTAATGAAGGATCTGAAACCGCAACTCCCACAATTGCGGGGAATTCAAGTCCCACGCGGCACTAACTAATATGGGAATATCTCATCCCATTAAACACGGGCACATCAATGATGGAGAATCATTACCCCACACGGCACCTATGGAAGTCAACCTGGTCAGTGTACCTACTAATGAAGGATTTGAAATCGCAATTCCCACAATTGCAGGGAATTCAAGTCCCACACGGCACTAACTGATATGGGAATATCTCATCCCATTAAACACGGGCACATCAATGATGGAGAATCATTACCCCACACGGCACCTATGGAAGTCAACCTAGTCAATGTACCCATTAATGAAGGATCTGAGACCGCAACTCTCACAATTGCGGGGAATTCAAGTCCCACGTGGCACATTAGTGCTAGTTTAGCAACAGTAGCTCCCACCAATCACAGGCACATCACTGATGGAGAATCATTACAGCACATGACACCTAAGGTCCGTTTGGTTGGAGGAGTGGAAAAGCGGGAGGACGGAAAATTGTGGGAGGATGGAAAAGTGAGAGGATGGAAAATATTTAGTTTTCCCTCTTGTACGTTTGGTTGAAGGGGCGAAAAAGTGGGAGGGTGGAAAACTCTTTTGTTTGGTTGGAGAGAAAAAGGGAAGGATGGAAAATGTAATTTATATAAATTGACTATTATACCCTTGTTACATAATAGGTAAGAAATAGATTTATTTGTACTCATTAAATAATCTAAAATTTACCACATCATCACTTTTACAAAACATTCACATCAGTTTATCTATTATACACACTTTTTTATTAAAATAATATTTTTTCTCACTTTTTTTTATTATTTCCCACCTACCCCACCTAACCCATAAAGTGACTTAACTCTCACTTTCCCCTAACCCACAAAGTCTCCGCCCCTCTCTCATCCCTCAAGTCTCTGCATCTTTTTTTTTTTTTTTTGACAGTTCGAAAGCTACAAGGAAGAAAGAAGATGATGATGATGAAAAAGAAGATGAAGATGTTTGAAACATAAGGAAATCCCTTATCTCTCTCCTTAATTCTCAGATCCCTTATGTCTCTGCCACCATTGGGTTTGGGTTATGAGTTTTCAGTTAATGGTTTAATTTTGAGTTGATTTTGTATGGATTTTGGGTTTGATTTTAGTTGATTTTGTTTTGGGTTGATTTTGAGTTGGGTTTGGGATGGGTTTTCCAATGGGGTTTGAGTTGATTTTAAGTTGTTTTGTGTTGATTTTGAGTTTAATTTTGGGTTGTGGTGGTGATAGTTGGGTTGTGCTGAGTTGGTGGTTGGAAAATTGTCTTCTTCTTCTTTGCTGAGTTGCTGTGACCGTTGGGAAAGAGAGGGCATTTGTGTAAAAGTGTTGTGAGAGCACTTTTCTCTCCAGCCTTTTCTTCCTGATTTGGGAGGATGAAAATTGTGGGCTCAGGAGAGAAAACTTTCTCCTGGGTTTTCCTTCCTCCCCATTGTCCTTCTTTTGCCAAACAGTGGAAAACACTGTTTGCCACCTTATTTTCCTCCCTTTGTTTTCCATCCTCCATATTTTCACCCTAACCAAACACAGTGCTAAGGAGGGCAATTTGGTAAGTGTACCCATTACTTATGTAGAGGAGACAGAGCCAAGCCCTAGGTGCATAGCAGAAAAACCAAAAAAACAAACATAAGAAATAAATGCACCCCACAAGCCTAAGCCGAAAGTACAGGACACCAAAAAATGAGCAACGTGGACAAAGATTGAACGAAATACAAGCTCTCTCTATGGTTGAAGACTCAAATGGTGGGGAGGGTGTTGGACGAAGAAAAAAAAAAAGCACTCAATGCTTAGCCATTTTAAGAGAGATATTTAATAATAATACCTATTCATTGAATAAATTGGGCCCAAATATGAAAATATAAATTACTTTTCTTATGTTCTCATTCTGTTATTAATCATATTAAAATTTTTTTTTTTTTTCAATTTGGTTATCAAACGGGATAAATTACCGCTTCAAATCATTTTATCACATGTTAAGAAGGAAGAAAGAAGACTAAAGAAAATTGTCTTGTTTTCTTTTTCAGTAAAAACAAAAGAGTTAGTTGAGCCACAGGATTTTTGACAAAATTCATCAAATTTGCTTCTATTCTGAACAAGCATATTAAATTTTTTATGCGTACGCAAATTATTTACCACTCAATCAAATAAATTCATTTTTTGTGTATAATTTTAAAGTAAAAAAAATATTGAAATTTAAATGAATGAGAGAGTTATTATTTGTTTTAATATTTTGATATTTTGGAAGAATAATCTATATTATCTATAACAGTATCCCCTATTTGATCTGAACTTTTTAAAGGTAAAAGATATACCCTCATCCAGTAACCAATGAGTCAATGACTTCTCTAACAAATGTTTTAGGATTATGGTCAATAGCAGCGCTTTTAAACAACTACTAAAGCATGTATTCAAAAAAAAAAAGAAAAAAGAAAAAAAAAAGAGCTATATCGGCGCATTCAAACTGTCGTTACAGCCTATATTAAAAAAAAATAAATAAATAAATAAAAACATATAGTGGTACTTTCAAACCACCAAGATACTTGCTCGAAACTATTGAGACCTATACCGGCATTTTTCAAACTGTCGGTGTAGCTCACCTGGGGCTATTGTCACACTTATTAGCCAGCGATTGAAAGCACTGGCATTAGATTTTCAAAATATGTAATTATGTTAATTTATTTAGTGAGAATTGTAGCCCTACAACTAAGTTTGTAGCCAAACTTTGTCCTTAAATTTTAGTCCCCTTAACAATATATTAGGTCCTTACAAACAAAAAGAAAAAGCCAAAGAAAATTTTTATCTAACTAAAATTTTGAAAATGATGTAACTTGAACCATTGATAACAAGACTATCATGCAAAGACTACAAAATAAGAAAATTCGTAAAAGAAAATTGTAAGACTTTAGGTATTTGTGTGTGTGTGTGTATTTTTTTTTTTTTTGGGTCAATATATAAAGTTTTCTTTATTAAATTTTGTATAATTTCAAAATTTTAATGACCATCCTAGAAAATATTCCTGGAGCCGCCATTGGCCATAGCCTTTGCTGTTGACCACCATAACTTTAAATTATAAAATTTTGAAATTTAAACATTTGATTGATGATATTGCTATTGATCTTTTATCTTTTAGAAATTTTGCAAGCATGGAAGATATAAGAAAGAAATGTAATCTAATGGTGAATTTATTTATTCCTATATATTTACTAATAGTCTTTTTTATAATATGCATTTTTGCATAGAAAAGAAAAACTTACTGATTGCCCTAATTTATTTTCTGAATTTCTTGAAATTCCCATTATATTGCCAACTTTCTTGGGTCCAAAGCCTAGCATTCCATTCATATAAATATGTTTAAAATTATGGACGTAAGTGAACCAAGCCATTCATAAATAGCTCAAACTTGGATTTATAATCGGTCATATTTGTCTGTTTATAAATGAGTCAAACTTGAGCCTTAATTTTAGGCTTCTTTAATAAACAAGTTTCGCCCCAGCCCCAACAAAAGAAAAAAAGGTGTACATAAACAGGCTTTTAAACAATAGGGCAGAATAAAATACAAGACCAGTGTAGGCTTGTTTATGGGTTTGGTATTGAATTTGCTATGATCTTGAAAAATAAACTCATATCTTATAAACTATTAATCTCACAATAATTGCTTTCTTATTTTATATTTGAAATTGGTCAAGAAATACTCATTACTTGAGATTTGTTTTTAGACCCTTGTAAACTAGATTGTTTAACCTAGTTATTTAACCAAGTGAATACTTAGGTTTATTATTCAGATCTAGGTTAAAACAATAAAGTCATATCATGTAAAATAGCGGAAAATAAAGAATACAATGACATGATCATCCAGGAAAATCAAACTGGTAAATAACCTGGGCTGGATTTGATCTAACTATCCTCAAGGTAAAAAGCAAATCAACTATAGAGAATCGAAGTTTACAATAAGACTTAGACCACTAACATTCTATTGCTACCACATGTAGAACTTACTAACACGACCACGTGCAAGCTCCGAATCTATAGACTCCTTCTCTATTAGGCCTTTGCAACACAAGCACCCACACCTGTGATAAAAAACACAAACTCTCCTATTTGTGACTCCAAGACCACCCTTGAAGGTTTAGATCATCAGCACCTTTAATGACTAGAGAAGGTAGCAACTTCTACAACACTGGATCTTGAGATTCTTCAAGGAATAACACCGGTAGAAGATATGAGAGAGCTTTTTGGGTAACAAAACCCTAGATACAAAGAAGGCACACTCTTCTCTCTAGGGTTTCCTTTATATACTAGAAGAAGTAGATCTAAAACCCTAATCCTTTTTGGGCTTGAACTGTTGTTGGGCCTAATGAAAATTCTGCATACGATTCTTGATCGATCGAGCCTGTCTCTCGATTAGTCGAACCAGGAAAATTTTGAATCTTCTTTCTGTAGCTTACTTGTTCTTGAATCACCTTGAGCATTGTCTAATAATACCTATAAACTCTAGGATCTATATCTAGATAAGTTTGTATTCACGAATTGCCAATTGTTCTAAACTTTTAGAACCTAACAATCTCCCCCTTTGGCAATTCGTGACAAAACTTACATACAAAATGAAATGCTCAAATACAAGAACAACTCAATAAAATAAAATGCCCAATTCCATCACAAATCCCAATCTAAGACTCCTAACCTAGAAGTTGTAAGAAGAGGTAGAAGATCTTGATCAGAATGTATCTGTCTTTCCTGAAACCACTAAAAAGAACACATCACCGCATGTGTGGAAAGAAAGACATAAACAATAAATAATCAAACTAAAGCAAATAACAAATATGCAAACTAACTCCCCCATAAGTTAGATACATCAAAAAAATTTATTTTCTCCTCCTTTCAAAAACAATTTCAACTTCCCCTAAACAAAACAAAACAAAACAAACAAAAAAAAAATTATTATTTTCTCCCCCTTTCAAAAACAATTTGTATTCACGAATTGCCAATTGTTCTAAACTTTTAGAACCTAACAATCTCTCCCTTTGACAATTCGTGACAAAACTTACATACAAAATGAAATACTCAAATACAAGAACAACCCAATAAAATAAAATGCACAATTCCATCACAAATCCCAATCTAAGACTCCTAACCTAGAAGTTGTAAGAAGAGGTAGAAGATCTTGATCAGAATGTACCTGTCTTTCCTAAAACCACTCAAAAGAACACATCACCGTATGTGTGGAAAGAAAGACATATAAACAATAAATAATCAAACTAAAGCAAATAACGAATATGCAAACTAACTCTCCCCATAAGTTAGATACATCAAAAAAATTTATTTTCTCCTCCTTTCAAAAACAATTTCAACTCCCCCTAAACAAAACAAAACAAAACAAAATTATTTTTTTCTCCCCCTTTCAAAAACAATTTCAACTCCCCCTAAACAAAACAAACAGGATTCCCAAGTTTCATCCATTTCTCCCACTTTTTGTCACGTATTGACAAAGACAACTCAAACAAAGAGTAAACAAAAAATATACACAACAAATGTCAAGAGAAAACAGAGAGTTAAGGGAACACATAACAATTCAACTCTATAGAAAATAGAGACAACTCCCTCTATAAAGAGCAACAACTCCCCCTATGAACAACAAAGGTTAAAAACAAGCTTCTTCCCTTATAAAAATAGGAAAAAAAAAAACAAGTTTTGGGAAAAACAGTTTTGGGGAAAATTTAGGAGGTGGGGAAAAGTAAAAACACACAAACCTAACTTTTAAAAAAAATTCAGGATTCACTTGAAGAAAAATAATCTCTCTTTCAATATATGCAAGTTTGACACCATGTGACCCATAAACATATGGTCTTTTGAACTTAAATCAAGTAGAGAAGAAATATCTCAAAAAAATATCCATCATATCTCAAAAAAAAAAATATTTTCCTCAATTCACAAAAAAAAAAAAAAAATAGCATATACTAAAATGTACAGAACTCAAAAATTAATAAATTAATTTTTAAATCAAGTGGAGTACCCAATTTAGCAAATTGTATGCATTTTATGTGTGAAAACAATGAGAGATATGACTGCAAAACTGCAAGATGGATACAGAAAAAAAAAAAAAAAAAAAAAAAAAAAAAAAAAAAAAGAATGCAATGTATGTGAATCCTAAACATAAATGATGCATGAAAAAAAATTTGGTCAAAAACTTAAAAATTGAAAATTTTTCAATTTTGATCAGTCAAGCATCGATTGAATACCAATCGAATCAAGCAGAAGCTAGACTTGAAAATTTTGGAAATTTTTGATTGATCGAAAATCACACTCGATCGATAAAAATTCTGGAAAACTAATTTTTTTGAAAAATTGCAGAAGATTATGCAAAAACTACTCAAACCAAGGAATTTCATGAATGAAATGCATAAGAATGAGTTTAAATGTTTTTCAAAAACATGAGTTTTCGACCCAAAACTTCAAAACAAGGTTTTTAATCATCAAAAACACGATTTTTGCCAACCCTTAAACATATTTTGCATCAAACACCATAGAAAACATAATCTTGGATGGCCAAACTAGATTCACACACAATTTCATGTACTAAGTTTAGCAAAGAATAACTTGTAAAGTGTGTGCAACTAGTAACAGCATGAGATACATGTGAGGTGATATGTAGATAGTAATCAATCACAATTTCTACATTATTCATCACATAAGTTTGAAAGTGACTATCACCTAAAGAGTTACATCATATAACTCCCACATCTCCTAGAAAACAAACTTGCAATCATGTAATTTTTATTTATTTTTTTTTTATTTTAGCCTTATAGTGTACATACATTTTTTTTTTTTTAAGGCTACACCTTATTTTCATTTTGTGCATGTGCTACACGTTTTCGAGTACAAAATCTTGTGATATGCACTAAGGTGTTCATGATTGGCTAGTAAATAGTGGTGAGATGGTTATTTATGCCTTTCTCTTAGGATTTTTTAGTCCTTACAATCAAAAGAATGAGACTTCAAAATTAAGAGCATGTGATTAAAAACTATAAACAACTCACACAAATAAGCACTACATAGCACAAACTAGCAAAGTGCATAAAAATAAGCACATTCAAGCTAAACAAGGTACATAGTCATGAAGTGCAAATTTCATAGGCCAACCTCAACTAAACATTTATGATGTGTAATACAAAACAAAAACAAAATCTTTTTGGATTTTCAAAAAAAAGTTTTTGACCAAAAATAAAAGGCACACATTATGCTTAATGAATAAAATGCAAAAACAATGCATGATAGTGCTCAACTAAGCTATAGAGGGTACACAAACAAGAAATACCAATTTCTTAATTAAACCATGAGTACATGTACAAACTAGTACATACTCACACAAAGTCAGAAACAGCTTAGCACTTATGCAACACATACTATTCAAGTTTCTTCACAATGTCAAACATGTTCTAAATCAAGAGAGAAATATCATAATTCATGTAATTCTCAAGAAAAATAAAACAAGACTCAAAATAAAATATTTTTGTCAAAGATTGAATATTGCCATTGATGTTTCTAATGCATTGGATTATCTTCATCATCATTTCCAAACTCCAATTGTTCATTGCGACCTCAAGCCTAGTAATATTATT
Source organism: Quercus tomentella (assembly GCA_028535165.1). Taxonomy (NCBI): domain Eukaryota; kingdom Viridiplantae; phylum Streptophyta; class Magnoliopsida; order Fagales; family Fagaceae; genus Quercus; species Quercus tomentella. The sequence continues at coordinate 15,396,217 of JAPQVY010000156.1, forward strand.
CTTGATGTTGAATTGATTGGACATGTAGGTGATTTTGGCCTAGCAAGAGTTCTTTCTGGTGCTATCCAAGATTCTTCTCATAACCAATCAAGCTCCATCGAGATAAAAGGAACAATTGATTATACTCCTCCAGGTAAATATCATTGTCATTTCTTATTTTTAATTGTTTTTGTGATGCCCCAATTTGATTGATTGTGTGATGTGTGTGGGTGTGTGATGAGTTCTACATCGGGTATTTACTGGGTTGAACTGGGCTTTATTAACAACTGCAAGAAGTCTCAATTGTGACTAGTCCTTTTGATGTATAGCGCAGATGTGGCAAGCGCTTTTCCTTGGGTCGTTACATATGGTATCAGAGCCAGCCCAGTAATCCCATGTGGGCTCAGAGACACTACCCCACAAAGTGGGCCCTAACAAGGACGTTAGGGATTTAAGTGGGGGAGATTGTGATGCCCCAATTTGATTGATTGTGTGATGTGTGTGGGTGTGTGATGAGTCCCACATCGGGTATTTACTGGGTTGAACTGGGCTTTATTAACAACTACAAAGAGTCTCAATTGTGACTAGTCCTTTTGATGTATAGCGCAGATGTGGCTAGCGCTTTTCCTTGGGTTGTTACAGTTTTCCTTTTCCCATAATATTCTATTATATTATAAAGCCTTAAAGGGACAATTTTAACATGGATGTACTGTAGCCAGAAGAACGAATTTTATATAACTAATTTTCTATTTATCTTAAATCTTTTTCTTATTAAATGCCATTGAAAGTTCTCCTTTAATACCAATAGGTTATGTTCCTCCATCTGACACAAAACAAATGTTCACATCACATATATGTTATGTGTAATTGCAGAGTATGGAGTGGGGAATGAAGTCTCAACTTATGGTGATGTCTATAGTTATGGTATATTATTGTTAGAGATGTTCATAGGAAAAAGACCAATTGATAACATTTTCCAAGATAGCTTAAACCTTCATAACTTTGTTAAAGCAGCTTTCCTGGAGCAAATTGCTGACATTATAGATCCTACCCTTCTTTGTGATAGAGAAGAAGGGGAGACAAGGGTAAATGAAATAACTCGCAATAAGAGCCAAAATGGAAGTCCAAAAATTCAAGAATGCCTAACTTTTATACTTGGAATTGAAGTAGCTTGTTCAGTTGAATTTCCAAGTGAAAGGATGAACATGGGTGCTGTTATAATTGAGCTACACGCAATTCGAAAGAAACTTCTTGGATGTAATCTTTGCAGACAAAGGCTTGAAGCCATAGGTAAATTTTGTGTCTTGTTAGGTGTTGGTGCAAACACAATAATAATGGAAATAACACAATGAGAAACTAAATAATACTTCTAAATATTATTAATTTAAAGTGAAAATTACATAACACTATTTGGACTGAGGCACGGCACTCGCTCTCTTTAAGGAGATTCAAGCCCTTGGTTGGATAAACTTTGTAACCACTGCAGACCTTCTCTAACTTGTCTCCCCTAGGATACAACAGCCCAACAAGTGTTGTATGGCTAGAACAACCTCTGCACAAAGTATTCAAACCCAAAGCTCCACAAAAAAGAACACCCTTCCTTGCCAAGAACCTCTCCATTTTTTTAGTGTATTTTTGCAGTAACTTGGATTGGGTCTGAATGAGTCTATTTATAGGCTTAATAGGCCTCACGAAATTACTATCCAAATTAATTTGATTAATTAGGTCAATTATTCTGATGTAGTGGGTGTTACAAGATTAATTGCTAGATATTAATCTGATGGGATGGAGTTACACAATTAATAGTGAGATAAGGAGTTTCTTAAGAATGAAAAAACCCAAATGGATAGTCCATTAAGTGGGTTAATAGCTCTTCATTTTCCATAATAAAATAGAGTATTAATTAAGGCCATTTACTCACCAACGGATATGGTAATTATTCTGAATGGGCTGTCAAGTAGAAGGATCCAAGAGGCTGATTCATTTCCATTTTTGACACCCCCACTCTTCACCTCCCCCTTGCGCACGTATCTATCACAATATCTGAGTCAATTCATATTAGCCCATTAATCACCACAATTAAAAAGAACAAAATTGTCTTACTAACTCCTTATCTTCCATATTCACTCTCACATCTTTACATTTATGTTGTAATATTTATTCATTTTAATTAATTAATATTAAAATGCTCCAACAATCCCCCACTTATTTTAATATTAAATTTTTTAGTTAAAGAGAGATTACCAGGCAAAGATGGGTCACTATGCATCATAAAGGTGTGCTCTGCATTGAACCTTCACTTAGTAAAACAGCGATCTCAACTCCAAAGTTGTAGTGATCTCTAACTTGAACTAAGACTGTTTTAGGGAAATTAAGTGTCACTTCTTACACATAACAACCTAGGTGTTGACATGAGCTTTTATAGCTAGCACTTTACGGCCGTGTGCTGATCCCAGTTTCATGAGTGTATTTGAGATTAAGTTCAAATCTCATAAGGAGCGGCTCCACCCCCACACTCACATAGGTGAAATTTTGTCAAGGGTGCTCCTGTAATTTTGACACCCCACTTATACAAGCTACAAATTTCATTAATAGTTTTTTACTCAACCTCTCCACATTACAGGATTAATGCACTTACATCATAGGGATGAACAATTAAAAAAATTATTTACAAAATAAATAATTAAAAAAAATAAATAGTGCATTTCTTATGACTATCGTATGATTCGTTTTTCCCATTGAACCCAATTCTCAAGATCTCTGGTCCTTGGGTTAGGTATCCTCATACATGGCTCATGATTCTATGGACTTTAGTCCCATCCCCCTCGATGTTTTCCAGACTCTATCTTTTGCCAAGGCCTTGGTAAATGGATCTGCAAGATTATCATTAGATTTAATATAATCCACAAGTTATGATGCCACTACTCAAATAAGATTGCACAGTACTGAGCTTTCTTCTTATAGGTCTAGATTTACCATTGAACGGTTTTTAACTCTACCAATTGTGGCATTGCTATCACAATGAATTAATATAGGTGGAATTGGTTTTTTCCAAAGTGGAATTTCATATAACAAATCTCTAAGCCAATTTGCCTTTTCACTAGCTGAAGCTAACGCTATTAATTTAGCTTCCATTGTTGAATTAGCAATTATTGTTTGCTTTTTAGATTTCCAACAAATAGCACCACTACCTAAGGTAAAAATATAACTAGTGGTAGAAAGAGAATCACCTGACAAAGTATTCCAATCGGCATCACTAAAAGCTTCAATCACAGTAGGGTACTTTTTATAAAATAAGCCATAACTTTTGGTACCAATTAAATATCTCATGACTCGCTTAATAGCTAGCCAATGATCTTTACTAGGCTTGCTAGTAAATCTGCTAAGCACTCCTACTGCATATGCAATGTCAGGTCTAGTACAATTAGTAGCATAACGCAAACTACCAATGATGCTAGCGTAATCCTTTTGATTAAAAATATCATCATCATAATTCACAGGAAATAAATGAACACTAGAATCAAAAGGAGTAGCTACACTTTTGTGATCATGAAAATTATATTTTCTCAATATTTTCTCAACATAATGTGATTGATCAAGAAATATTTCATCACATGTTTTTGTATTTTTCATGCCCAAAATAAAATTATCCTCGCCAAGATCTTTCATATCAAAATGGCTTTTAAGCATATTTTTTGTCTCATTTATAACATGCATATTAGAGCCAAAAATCAACATATCATCCACATAGAGGCTAATAATAACATGTAAATTATTCCATGATTTAGAATGAATACATTTATCACATTCATTTGATTTATAACCATTCTTAATCATGCAGGAATCAAACTTTTCACACCAATGTTTTGGTGCTTGTTTTAAGCCATATAGGGATTTAGTTAGCTTACCTACCTTGCTTTCTTGTCCAGGCTCTACAAAGCCTTCGGGTTGATCCATATAAATCTCTTCATCTAGATCCCCATTTAGAAAAGTAGTTTTTACATCCATTGATGAATTTTCAAATCAAAAATTTCAACAATAGCAATTAACAATCTAATAGATGTAATTCCTGTTATTGGAGAAAAAGTATCAAAGAAATCAAGATCAGTTTTTTTGTTTAAAGCCTTTTGCAACAAGTCTAGCTTTAAACTTATCTATTGATCCATCTGGTTTCAACTTTTTTCTAAGGAACCATTTACAACCTATGGCCTCATAAACTGGTGGAAGATCTACTAATTTCCAAGTTCTATTAGAAATTAGAGATTCCATCTCATCATTTATAGCTTCTTTCCAAAATATAGCATCAGTTGATGTTAAAACATCTTTTAAATTTTGGGGATTTTCCTCAATGTTAAAAACATAATAATCAGGACCAAAATCATTTTCAACTCTAGCTCTTTTACTCCTTCTAGGTTCCATTTCAAAATTTTCTTGATTTTGTAAATGTGAAGTAGAAGAACTAGGTTGTGACAAAATATTTTCTTCACCTCCACTATTTTTCAATTTAAAAGGAAATTTTTCTTTATGAAAAATTGCATCATCAGATTCAAAAATTATTTTGTTTTCAAGATCAAAAAATCTATAAGCTGCACTATTAATCACATAACTAAGAAAAGCAAAGGTGGTAGCTTTTATACCTAATTTAGATATTTTAGGGTCAGTAAGCCTTACAAAAGCAAGACAACCCCATACTCTCAAATATCCCAAATTTGGTTTATGTCCATTCCACATCTCAAAAGGTGTGGTATGTGACTTTTTATGTGGCACTCTATTCAAAACATGACATGCAATTAAAATAGGTTCACCCCAAAAATGTAAAGGTGCACCAGATTCAATTAGCATGGCATTTGTTAACTCATTAGAGTTCTATTTTTTCTTTCAGCCACACCATTAGAAGCAAGTGAATATGGTGCAATAGTTTCATGGATAATTCTCAAAGACTGAACAAATGAGTTGAATGCACTTGATTCATACTCACAGCCTCTATCACTTCTTATTCTTTTTATTTTTCTATCGAATTGATTTTCAGCTTCTTTTAAAAAATCTTGAAAATTTTCAAAAGCATCACATTTATTTTTCAACAAATAAATAGTTGTTTTTCGCGAAAAATAATCTGCAAGCGCACAGAATCGTAACAAGTAGTAAAGTGTTTTTAGAAAACAAATGTCAAACCCACAGGGATTAACTATGTTATTGAATACCAAAATTCACTAAATTAATTACTATTTGGAAAATCGAAAATAAAAGGAAGTTTTACTATCTAAATTAAATTAAACTATTTAATAAAAATAAATCTACAAATACAAAACGTAAAAATCTAAAAGCGTTAAAAAAAAATATGATAAGAATGGATCTAGAGCGGTTGATTTCACCTAACAAATCCCACACAATTTATTCTTCCTAATTATTAAATTCTAATAATCTCCCGTTGATGATTAAAAATTCCTTAAGTATTCAATATCTTCTCTCGAATAATATCAAAAATATCTTTAACTAACAATTCCATATCTCTATGCGAATTTAATTAATTGGAGACTCATTATGTACTTTGAATTTTCTGAAAAATCACACTAATCGCAGTAAAGTATCTCTAGTTTAGCTCAACTAATGGTGTTTAATTCTAGAACTAAAATAACAAATCACCTCTCGGTCTCATTGTCATTCAATTGATCAATCAATAATTTGTAAAAAGAAATATTAAGCATTAAGAATAAGAATTAAACACTCAATCATGGAAATATTAAAAATAAAATAACTTAGAATATAAATTGTGTGTTCATTGCTAGACTACATCAATGCTCTAGAAAATAAAATTTAGTTCATAATAAAATTGAAAAGAAAACAATTAAAACTTATGTGTTTCATGGGAATTGGTTGATCAACATGAAGTGGCGCCCCTTTGTCCTCAGAAAGACTCCAAAGAAAATTCTTCAAATGCGGCACCCTGAATTTTTGCCCTAAAAAGCCTTTAAATAGGTAAAGGAATCCTATTACAAGTTGAATTCCCATTTGGAGAAAATCCCAGATTTTTAGGCTTTACTTAACCGACTATTTTGGCCTATTTAACTTCAGAATTCGGGCTTTTGGTAAACGACAAAGTTGTAGCCCTTTAAATTAAATTTTCAGCCCAACTTGAATCATCTTGATTGGACATTTGAGCCCAAAGTTATGCTGAAAATACTAACTGATGTGCAGGCTGAAATCCTAATCCAAATTGGACTTGGATTTGGTGCAAATTTCCTTTGATTCCTTGCTCCAGTTGGACTTAAATTTAATTGGGTTGGTCTTCTCTTGAATTCATACCTGGCTGGATGTAGGTTGACTTGATTCAATTGGCCTAGCCCCACTTTGCATGTAAAGCCCTTGTAGATTAATCTGAAATCTTCTCATTCCTTCAAAGCACAAATGAATAGATAAATATAAATAAAAATCAAATCAAATCAAAAGAAATAAAGGAAAACTAACAATTTTAATAAATAAGAGGATAATAAAAATCATGTAAAAATTACACTTATCAAATTCCCCCAAACTTAAACTTTGCTAGTCCTCAAGCAAAGAAAGAAAAAAAAAAAGAACAACTAAAACAAGCTTTGCTTCATAAATTTAATTTTTTTTTCTTCTTGCCTCAAAGATCTGCAGAAAGCTTATAATTCAAAGGAATCATTCCAAATTAATCAAGTCCAAAAGTTAATTCAAAACTCAACTCCATCGCATTATCATTCTCACTTCATCATTAGCTTGCCAGATAGTTTAATGCAAACAAGTAAATAAGTACGGATCTCTAAAAACTCCAAAAGCTTGCTTTTTAAATCACTCTCACCTAATATAAAACAAAATATTACCCAGGATCAATAGGTCTTATTAGGCTTGTGATGTATGGCTATGGTGAGAGCTATAAAGAAAAGATAAGGTTTAAGCAAATATAGCACTCTCACTTCTAAAATATAATTTTTCTCAATCCTTTGAATATCTCAAAATACCTCTCTTCATCAAATTATTTATTTATTTATTTATTTTTACTTACTTCTAGTTGTCACGAATCTTTTGACGTGAATGCAGGCATTTGTGATGGATGCACCCAGTTACTCAACAAGTCACAAACTTGAAGTGCTTTTGCATACTCATATTTCAAGTTACGGTTTGACGTAAGAGTAAACATTGGTAATGAATACCCCTAGTTACTAAGCAACTCAAAACATTGGAGTAAATGGAACTTTGTACAATTTTTTTTTTCAAACACTCATATATCTTCTCTTTTCTTCAACCCAGTGTAAGAATAGATCAGTTGGATAACTAGGGATAAAGATAATAAAGAGGTAAGCTTGAAAGACTCAATCGATTCAAAGAATGCCTAAATCACTTCCCAAGTAATATTCTGTATAATTCAACAAGTTTTCTAGAATAAGTAGAGACCATCCAAATTTACAAAATTCACATAAAATTTCTCTAGGTATGCACAATGATTAATGATCATATCAATTTAAACAAGATCAAGTAAAGAATTAACAACTGGACTTAAGCAATGAGAATGATTCCTAAAAGTTATAAGAAATTTCAACCATATTCTTATCATAGGCAATTTTTTTTTTTTGAAATATTAAAATAAAAATCCCTTCTCCCAAACTTAAATTTCACATTGTCCTCAATGGGAAAAAGGAAGAAAAACTAAATAAAAGAATGAGAAAGAAGAAGAGATGCTCCCCTGATTTTTTTTTATTGAATATTTTTCCTTGAGGCGTAGCCGTGTACCCATTGAAGATTTCTTTGGTCTCTTTATTCCTACAAAATGAAAGAAAAACAATAATGTAAAAGAAAAAAAAAGTAAAAAAAAAAAAAAACAAACATAAAAATAAAAAAAAACTTGGGTTGCCTCCCAAAAGCACTTTATTTAACGTCTGTAGCTAGACGTTATCCTCTCATCCTTATTTACTGATGAGATCAATGGAGCATTTGTCTGAGTTAAAGTCTCCATCCATATAGGGTTTTAATCTCTGTCCATTTACTTTAAATGTCCCTTTTTTTTCATGATGGACTTCAACCGCCCCATAGGGGAAAACTTGGGTTACCACAAACGGTCCTGACCACCGAGAGCGCAGCTTTCTTGGAAAGAGTCGAAGTCTTGAGTTAAATAATAGAAATTTTTGCCCAACTTCGAATTCCCTACTTAGAATATGCTTATCATGCCATCTCTAAGTTTTGTCTTTGTAAATTCGAGCATTCTCATAAGCATCATTGCGGAACTCATCCATCTCATTGATTCGCAATATTCTCTTCTCGCCAGCTGCTTGTAGATCAAAGTTCAGTATCCTTGTCACCCAATAGGCTCTGTGTTCTAGCTCCACCGGTAGATAGCATGCTTTTCCATAAACGAGCCGGTATGGTGACATCCCAATCGGTGTTTTGAATGCTGTTTTATAGGCCCATAAAGCATCATCTAACTTTCTCACCCAGTCTGTACGAGAGATATTCACAGTCTTTTCCAATATACACTTCAACTCTCAATTAGATACCTCGACTTGTCCACTCGTTTGAGGATGGTATGGTGTCGCCACGTGATGTGTAACTCCATACTTAGTCAGTAGTGCTTCAAATTGGCAATTGCAAAAATGCTTTCCGCCATCATTGATTATTGCCCTTGGAGTGTCGAATCGGGAGAAGATATTCTTTCGTAGAAAATTCACTACGACTCTCACATCATTAGTCGGCAAGGCGACTACTCCCACCCATTTGGAGACATAATCTACAGCCACCAAAATAAATTTGTTAGAGTATGAGGATGGAAAAGGACCCATGAAATCTATACCCCAAACATCAAATAATTCAATAACTAAAATATTGTTTAAAGGCATCTCATGTTTCCTAGAAATATTTCCAAATCTTTGACAATGATCACACAAATTAACAAATTTAAATGCATCTTTAAAAATAGATGGCCAATAAAACCCGGACTGTAGAATTTTTGCCGCTGTTTTTGCACCACCAAAGTGGCCGCCAACTTCCAATGAATGACAATGTCTGAGTATGCTCTCCATCTCCTCATCGGGCACACATCTTCTGATTATCTGGTCCGTACAGTGCCGGTATAAAAAAGGTTCTTCCCAAAAATAATATTTCATGTCGGAGAAGAACTTCTTCTTTTGTTGATATGTCATCCTGGGAGGTAGAATTCGTGACACCAAGTAATTGACTATGTCGGCGTACCATGGAACAACTTGTATAGCCATCAAATGCTCATCCGGGAATGCTTCTTTTATTTGAACTTGCTGCTCCTCATCCGTAACTTGAAGCTCCATCCGAGACAAGTGATCCGCCACCAAATTTTCAGTACCCTTCTTATCCTTAATCTCCAAATCGAATTCTTGTAGAAGCAAAATCCATCGAAGCAATCTTGGTTTAGCATCCTTCTTTGCAAGCAAGTACTTCAGAGCAGAGTGATCGGTGTAGACAATCACCTTCGAACCTATCAAGTAAGAACAAAATTTGTCAAAAGCAAAAATAACTGCTAATAATTCTTTTTTAGTAGTGGCATAATTCAGTTGAGCTTCTGTTAAGGTCCTACTTGCATAATAAATAACATGAAAATTTTTGTCTTTTCTCTGCCCTAAAACAGCCCCTATAGCATAATCACTAGCATCACACATTAATTCAAACGGTAAATTCCAATCCGGTGACACAATTATAGGTGCTGAAATTAATTTCTTTTCAGTGTTTCAAAAGCATGGAAGCATTCATCAGAAAATTCAAATCGAGTGTCTTTAATCAACAATTTGCAAAGAGGTTTAGTAATTTGGGAAAAATCTTTAATAAACCGTCGGTAGAATCCGGCGTGTCCCAAGAAACTTCTCACGCCCTTCACATTGGCTGGTGGTGGGAGCTTTTCGATCACCTCTATTTTTGCTTTGTCAACTTCAATTCCCTTAGAGGAAATTCGGTGGCCCAACACTATCCCTTCCTCTACCATGAAGTGGCATTTTTCCCAATTCAATACTAAATTTGTCTCCTCGCATCTCTGCAAAACTGAAGATAAGTTAGACAAACAATTATCAAAAGAATATCCAAAGACAGAGAAGTCATCCATGAAGACTTCTAAAAAAATTTCCACCATGTCCGAGAAGATGGACATCATGCATCCTTGAAATGTGGCTGGCGCATTGCAAAGGCCAAAAGGCATACACCTATATGCAAATGTTCCATATGGACAAGTAAAAGTGGTCTTCTCTTGATCTTCAAGCGCGATGGCTATTTGGTTATAACCAGAGTATCCATCTAGAAAACAGAAGTAAGCATGCCCTGCAAGTCTTTCTAGCATTTGATCAATAAAAGGTAAAGGAAAATGATCTTTTCGAGTTGCATCATTAAGTCTTCTGTAATCTATGCACATTTGCCATCCCGTGACCGCCCTTGTTGGTATAAGTTCCTTATTATCATTTTTGATCACGGTTATTCCACCTTTCTTTGGGACGACTTGTACTGGACTTACCCATGCGCTGTCCGAGATAGGATAAATAATTTCGGCATCTAATAGCTTCAGCACTTCTTTATGCACCACTTCTTGCATTGATGGGTTCAATCTTCTCTGGGGTTGGACAATCGGCTTATATTTATCCTCCATTAAAATCTTGTGTGTGCAAATTGAAGGACTAATTCCTTTGATGTCAGAGATGGTCCAACCCAAAGCCTTTTTGTGTTCCCACAAGATTCTCAACAACTTTTCCTCCTTTACATCACTCAAAGAACTATTAATAATAATTGGAAAAGTAGAGTCTTGGCCTAAGAAAGCGTACCTTAAATTTGATGGAAGTGGTTTGAACTCAAGTTTAGGTGGTTCCTCAGGTGGAGATGTTGGCTGACATGATTTTAAGTCTTCCAATTTTGGTTGCATTGATGGAGGAAAGAGTGGTGTAGCCTCCAAATATCTTTCACACTCTTTAACCTCTTCATCTTTGAATTTAACAGGTGTAGAGCGAGTAAGACATACCTCAAGTGGTAACTTTAGAAAATCAATTGCACAAGTCTCATCGGCCATGATCACGTCTCGGTCACTTATTTGAAAACAAGAATGTGTCTTGGAAGGAAATTTCATAGGCTTAAATACATCAAAAGTGACCTCATCCTCTCCAACCCTCAAAACAAGTTTTCCTTGCTGGACATCAATTAAGGTTCTCCTCGTCGCAAGGAAAGGTCGACCCAATATCAAAGGGATCTCCTCGTCCTCATCCATATCAAGGACAATGAAGTCAGCCGGGAAGATGAACTTGTCAACTTTTACTAATACATCCTCAATGACTCCTCTTGGATATTTAATAGATCTATCCTCCAATTGTAAAGAGATAGTGGTCAGCTTTACTTTTCCAAGACCCAATTTCCTGAAAACAGAGAGAGGCATTAGATTAATACTTGCCCCTAAATCACATAAAGCTCTATCAAAATAAGATTTTCCTATAGTGCAAGGGATAGTGAAACTCCCCGGATCTTTCAGCTTAGGCAACAGCTTCTTTTGTAAGATTGCACTACTCTCCTCTGTCAGCATTACTGTTTCATGCTCCTACAATTTCCGCTTCTTTGATATACTATCCTTCAAAAATTTAGCATATTTAGGCATTTGTTCCAAAGCTTCAATGAGAGGAATATTAATATGCAATTGCTTAAATATACTTAGAAATTTAGAAAACTGATCATCCACATTATTTTTTCTTAATCTTTGCGGAAAAGGAATTGGTGGATCATAAATTGAAGGAGAATAAGTCTCAAAAGTAACTTCCCTGGATCTTTTGGATTTTGAAGCTTTTTCATTCTCCTTAGTCTTCGCAGCTTGCTCCACTTCTTTCATCTCTGACTCGGCTTCCTTTATCTTTGACTCCTCATTATCCACAGCTTCATCTTGTTTGGCATTTGTTACTTTTGGCTCCTCATATGTTCACCCACTTCTCAATGATATTGCCTTTGCATGTTCTTTCGGATTGGTGACAGTATTGCTCGGCAAAGTTCCTGCAGTCCTCTCTGTGAGCATGCTTGAGAGCTGACCGATCTGCACCTTAAGATTACAGATTGAAGCTGAGTTGTTTTGGATCGCCACGTCTGTCTTCTGTATGTACTGCATGAACATGTCCTCAAGTGTCGGCTTCTTCTCTTGCTGTGGAAATTGCTGAGGTGGTTTAGCCTGCCCTTGGTTATTGCTCCATGAGAAGTTAGGGTGATTCCTCCATCCAGGATTGTACGTGTTTGAGTATGGATTATTTTGACGTTGAAAATTTGACACGTAATTTGCTTGTCCATAACTCGATTGGGCAGAAGGATTTCCCACTTAGCAGTCGACACTTGAATGATTTCCTGCACAATGATAAAAAAAAACATTAGTTTGAATAGCATTAACATTCATTTTACCTAGTTGTTGAGACAAAGTTGCCATTTGTGCCGCCAATGAGGTAATAGAATCAAGTTCTAAAACTCTAGCTGTCTTTCTTGGCATTGCTTTTTCTGTAGGCCATTGATAGTTGTTGGATGCCAATTCTTCCAGAAGTTCATAGGCTGCCTCATGAGTTTTACTCATTAAAGCTCCACCAGCTGCTGCATCAACCATAGACTTGTTTGTAGCTCCTAGACCATTGTAGAATGTTTGCACTTGAAGCCATGTTGGAAGGTCATGATGAGGACACCTTCGCAATAAATCTTTGTACCTCTCCCATGCTTCATATAATGATTCACCCTCAAATTGGATGAACGTGGTGATATCATTCCTTAACTTTGCTGTCTTTGTGGGAGGGAAATATTTTGCTAAGAATTTTTGTGCCAACTCCTCCCATGTAGTAATGATGCCATGTGGCAAGGAATTCAACCAAACTTTTGCTTTATCCCTAAGTGAGAAGGGAAAAAGCCTTAGTCGAATCGCATCATCTGTCACTCCGTTATGTTTAAAAGTATCACAAATCTCCAAGAAATTTGCAATATGGACATTAGGATCCTCTTGTGACCGCCCCCCGAACTGGACAGTTTGCTGTATCATCTGAATGATGGCCGGCTTGATCTCAAAATTATTGGCTTGTATGGCTAGCCTCCTTATGCTCGATGTAGCTTCATTTACTGAGGGCATAGCATAATCTCTTAACGCCTTTTGCTCTTGATCGGCCATATTAGATAGGGATGTGTTGGCCTATTTCTTCTTTTCTTTCTTGAGCTGACATAGGGTTCTTTCAATTTCAATATCAAAGAGTGTTTGCTCTAATTTAAATCGGGGCATGCACTTCTAATTCCTGAAAAGAAAGAAAACAAACTCAGATGCACCTAATTAAATATATTTTTTTATTAAATAAAATAAAATCCAAAGTAGTAAATATCTAGCTAGTATCAATATCAATAACAAATAGTTAATCCCCGGCAACGGTGCCAAAAACTTGTTCGCGAAAAATAATCTGCAAGCACACAGAATCGTAACAAGTAGTAAAGTGTTTTTAGAAAACGAATGTCGAACCCACAGGGATTAACTATGTTATTGAATACCAAAATTCACTAAATTAATTACTATTTGGAAAATCGAAAATAAAAGGAAGTTTTACTATCTAAATTAAATTAAACTATTTAATAAAAATAAATCTACGAATACAAAACGTAAAAATCTAAAAGCGTAAAAAAAAAAATGATAAGAATGGATCTAAAGCGGTTGATTTCACCTAACAAATCCCACAAAATTTATTCTTCGTAATTATTAAATTCTAATAATCTCCCGTTGATGATTAAAAATTCCTTAAGTATTCAATATCTTCTCTCGAATAATATCAAAAATATCTTCAACTAACAATTCCATATCTCTATGCGAATTTAATTAATTGGAGACTCATTATGTACTTTGAATTTTTTGAAAAATCACACTAATCACGGTAAAGCATCTCTACTTTAGCTCAACTAATGGTGTTTAATTCTAGAACTAAAATAACAAATCACCTCTCGGTCTCATTGTCATTCAATTGATCAATCAATAATTCGTAAAAAGAAATATTAAGCATTAAGAATAAGAATTAAACACTCAATCATGGAAATATTAAAAATAAAATAACTCAAAATATAAATTGTGTGTTCATTGCTAGACTACATCAACGCTCTAGAAAATAAAATTTAGTTCATAATAAAATTGAAAAGAAAACAATTAAAACTTATGTGTTTCATGGGAATTGGTTGATCAACATGAAGCGGCGCCCCTTTGTCCTCAGAAAGACTCCAAAGAAAATTCTTCAAATGCAGCACCCTGAATTTTTGCCCTAAAAAGCCTTTAAATAGGTAAAGGAATCCTATTACAAGTTGAATTCCCATTTGGAGAAAATCCCAGATTTTTAGGCTTCACTTAACCGACTATTTTGGCCCATTTAACTTTAGAATTAGGGCTTTTGGTAAACCACAAAGTTGTAGCCCTTTAAATTAACTTTCCAGCCCAACTTGAATCATCTCGATTGGACGTCTGAGCCCAAAGTTATGCTGAAAATACTAACTGATGTGCAGGCTGGAATCCTAATCCGAATTGGATTTGGATTTGGTGCAAATTTCCTTTGATTCTTTGCTCCAGTTGGACTTAAATTTAATTGGGTTGGTCTTCTCTTGAATTCATACCTGGCTAGATGTAAGTTGACTTGATTCAATTGGTTTAGCCCCACTTTGCATGTAAAGCCCTTGTAGATTAATCTGAAATCTTCCCATTCCTTCAAAGCACAAATGAATAGATAAATATAAATAAAAATCAAATCAAATCAAAAGAAATAAAGGAAAACTAACAATTTTAATAAATAAGAGGATAATAAAAATCATGTAAAAATTACACTTATCAGTTGTATATTTTGAAAAATCATCAATAAAAGTGATAATATATCTAATTCCTCCATGAGTTAAAATTCCCTCAAATTCACATAAATCGGAGTGAATTAACTCAAGCAATTCGGTATTTCTTACCACACTTTTATGAGGCCTTTTTGTAATCTTAGCTTGACTACAAGTTTCACATTTTTCAAAATCTTTTGACAGTCTTAGAATTAATCCTAAACTACTCATGATTCCCACATATCTACTATTTATATGACACAAACGAGCATGCCAAAAATTAATAGAAGAAAGCATATAAACTGAATTGGTAGATTGATAGGCCAAGAATGTATTGATCCCTTGTGATATATTAATTGATTAATTAGCCAAGTTTATTAATTAATCAAATTAACGTGCAAAACGCGTGGTAGCACAAATAAATCACCAATTAACTAAAGTATGCAGCGGAAAATAAATTGACGTGGTGATTTGTTTACGAATGGGGAAAACCTACACGGCAAAAACCCCACCGAGTGATTTTAAGGTTACCACTCTCGAGAATCCACTATTATCACAACAAGCAGTTACAAGTAAAGAAATCTCAATACCTTATACCAACTTACAGTTGAACCCTTACCCCAATACTCAATTAGACTTGTTCTGTAGTGACAATCTCTCATTTTCAATGCACAGCTCCCAGTACGTGACTAACCAATTGCGTAGATCCCAGTGTAGGCGACTAAATTTCTCGTTTGAAATGAATCAAACAAGTGAAATAGTTTCACAAATGCGAATTTGTATTGATGATTGTGTGGTACAATTCTCTGAAATTACAAAAGAGTGATCCTCTGATTCGATCTCCTTGTAAGACTTATTGATTGGATTTGTGGTAATGTGATTTTGATTCGAACACCCAATGTACTTCAATTTGGCTGAAGAATGGATCGAAGATCTTTGGAACAGAATTACAATGAATCTCTGGCTATGAGCTTGTTGGAAATCCTTTGTTCTTCACGTTCTTCGTGTTCTTCGTGTGTTCTTCGTCTTCGAATGTTTGTGGTGGAAGTTCTTCGGGGCTTTAGAGGCTTGAATCCATTGAGCTTCACTGATTTGTGATTTCTGAAGGTTTCTGGAGGCTTTTGAGCTTGATTCTAGTGAACTTTGAGATTTAGGAATATGATTTGGATGATTCCTCTTCGAATGTTCTTTGTATTTGAAGGTTTGTGGTGGAAGTTCTTCGGGGCTTTGGAGGCTTGAATCCATAGAGCTTCACTGATTTGTGATTTGTTGATGTTTTTGGACCTTTGAGCTTGATTCCCGCAAACTTTAGGATCTAGGCAGACGGCTTGGATGATTCTGCTTTGAATGTTCTCCGATTTTGAAGTTGTAGTTCTTGAAGTTCTTGAAGGCTTTGAGGCTTGATTCCTGCAGAGCTTCTGTACTTCTGAGTGCTTCTGAATCTTCTCTGATGCTGCTTGTGCTTCAGATGGCTTGGTCCCTTCCTCCAATGCCTTAGGAAGGCTTCTATTTATAGGAGTTTAGAGGTGGGTGAGCGACACATGGCGGAGTCTGATTAGTGACACATGTCACAGCCTGATTGGTCCGCTTGTGTCATTGCTTACATGTGCTGGATTGCTTGTGTCATCGCTTACACGTGCGAGGCTACTTGTGTCATCGCTTACACGTGCGCTGGACTGCTTGTGTCATCGCTTACACGTGCTGATGTGTGATTGGTTTTTGCATGACACTTGGCAAATTTCTGTTGGTTTTGGAATAGTGATAGCAAAACCTAGCAGCAATACGTGTTATTTTGTAATTGGCTGTATTTTGTGGACTTGGTAATGTGACGTGTCAGCTTGTGATAGGTCGGGAATTTTCCCTCTCTAGAAATGCCCCTTCGAGACTCGTTCACACACAGTTTCAGAGTGTAGTGTGGGAATGAGTTTCGAAAATGGATTTTTACACTTGACTCTTTAAGTGAAGTAGTTGAAGGTGGTGGAGCTTTCAGCAGGATGAGATAATTTCCGAGGAATAGACCCACCCATATGAAAGACTTTGATGAGACCGAAAAGGGGTATGCCAGTATTTGAATGTACTTGCATGACCGAGCCTTCTCAGCATAGTTTAAGTTGAAGAAATTTCAAAAGAGTGTTCTATGGTATTTGAAGTGAGTTGGTGAGGCTGAAAGTTGTTTGCAAGAAGTTGATGTACTTTCAAGATTGAATCATCTCAACAGAGGTTAAGTTGAGGTAGTTTTAGAAGAATATTTTGGATCGTTGGCGACGATCACAGGGTGTAGAAGATGGGGAAGATGAGAGAATGGTGGCTGGGTACAACATACAGAGTCATGGGGCTAACTTTGTGTTTTTAAGAAGTCCAGGCGAAGTAATTTCCGAAGAATATACTTTGGATTACGGCGAGGACTTGTGGGAAAGTGCTTGAATGCGCATGTGTTATTGTTTCACTTAGGTTAAGTTGAGGTAATTTCAAAAGCTTATGGATGGGGATGCTGATGTTGGTGGTGAAGAAGACGGGGACGAAGCAAAGTGAATGGGTGAAACATACGCCACCATGGCGCTGGCCCTGTACGTTGGGGACCCTCTGGTGTAGATGTTTCTAGGAAGTACACCTTGGGATTTGGGACTGACTGCATGTTGAATAAGGTCCGACGGTAAGTCGTAGAATGTGCATGCATGATGGGACCATGCCGACGGACGTTAAGTTGAAGTAATTTCAGAAGAGTACCTTCTAAAATTCTTCAAGCAGATTTTAAGTTGGTGTAATTCCAGAAAGTGAGTTTTGAGATACTAGCAACGATGACCTTTGGGTCCCACAATGGTGGGGACATGGAATAAGGCTTTGGTGACCATTTACCGGCACCAAAGGCTGAATTCTGATGAGCTGGTGCCTTGGAGGTTGTTTCAAGTGTTGGATGGAAGACAATTTGTAGGATACCCCAAAACTTTTTACCATCTCATCTACTGCCACTTGTTGGAAAAGCACAAAAAATGAAAGATGGAGCTAACTTGTGATTCTGGTCTTAGAAACAAGCCAAGTTGCTGTTTGTTCCGAACCACTGCTTCTGCTGGAAGACCAAGCAATTAGAGAGAGACTACGGGAGCCTTGAGGTTAGGAACAGGTGTCTCTGCTGGACTTGGATTTCCTGGCCAACCAAGTCCACAGAAGCATGGGAGGACGATACAGACCTTGTTATGAGTAATTTTATGGACAAATGTGGTCGTTAAGTGGAGAAATAAAATTTGTTTGGATCTCAAAACTACAATGATGTTGTAAAGAGGGTTTCGACCGAACCATGAGAAGGTTGATCTTGAACCGATTATGAAGCAATATCGATTGCTAGGCGTTGAGAATGATGAGGCCATAGTGAGAAATGACTGTGAAAAGGAGGACTTGAAAATTTGAAAGAAGCAAATCTTCATTTCATGACTTAGTGTTTTTTTTTTTTTTTTTTTGATGAGTTCTTGATGAATCCAGCCCTTCTATTTATAGTGGAGAGACGAAGGATGGTAGATAGGTAGTTGAGAATGGTAGTTGAGAATTTTTGGTGAGAATGGTAGATAGGAACGATAGATGGGAATGGTAGGCACCGAACGAGAATGGTAGGTTGAAGACTGGTAGGCACCGAACGGGAATGGTAGGTTGAACTAATGACCCAGTGTAATTTCAAGTTCAAGACACACTTGTGATAGTTCATTTGTATTTTGAAACGGAGGCCTTGATGAAGTTTGGAGAATAACCTTAAGGGAATCCAGACCAAGTGGATGAATCTCAAATTTTGATCTTGGAAACTTAAGTTTTGGACACTGCTAGTACTTTAGAGAAGTGGGTCAGATTGGTGGTTTCCAAGTCACAAAGAATTGAGCAAGACAAGTCTGGCTTGAAAATCTTGACTTTAGGTCGATTCCAACACAAAAGTCAACTACCTTGGAATCGAGTCATTTGTGCAATTTTCGAGTCTCAAATGACGGAACGGACTCCAAAATCGGAATGTACGCGAAAAATTGAGCAAGATAGGTCCATCTTAAAAATTTTGACATTTGGTCAACATTTGCACAAAAGTCAACTTTTTGGAAATTGGACGTTTGCACAATTTCTGAGTTTCGAATGAAGAAATAGGTCCCAAAATCAGAATGTACTCGAAAAATTGAGTGGGACAAGTCCGTTTGGAAAATTTTGACTTTTTGGTCAAGGTCAAAGGTCCACTTGGTCAAAGCATTTTTCTCTCTCTTTTCTTTTCTTTTTTTTTTTTTTTTTTTTTTTTTTTTTTTGTAGTTAGTTCGGACCGGGTCAGATTTGCAGGTCGGTCCGGGTCACAATTTCGGGTCGGTCAAACCGATTAGTGGGGGATGACGTCATCAGTGACGTCATAGCGCTGGAGGGCGTGTGTGAGTGCGTGGTCTCATCTGGAAGCGCATGGAAGAGCTTGGAACGGAAGCTGTGGACGCTGGATCTTCTGGAGGCACGTGGCGGCGCGTGGCAAATGTTTTGGACCTGACATTTTTGGGTTTTGTCGATCTAAGGCCGTTGGATTGACTGGTAGTTTCTGTTTTCTAAATTGGTGGCCAGATTTGCACAGAAGTGAAGGAGGAGGCCACGACCGTCGAAGCCTACGGTGGCGCGTGGAGGCGCGTGGCTTCGCATCTGGACCTGAAATTTTCAGGTTTGGTAGATCTTGGGCCGATGAACCTAGTGGTAGTATTATTTTTGTGAAATGAATACTGGATTTGCACGCCTGTAAAGGAGTAGGCCGCGATCCTCCGAAGCTTTTGGCAGTGCGTGGAGTCGCGTGGATGAGCATCCGTAGTTCATTTTCCTGGGTTTTGTAGATCGAAGGTCGTAGAAGATTTCTGTGGTGTTAGTTTTGTGAAATGATCTTTGGATTTTCACAAATTTGGAAGAGAAGTCCGCAGGCATTGTTGGACTTCTTGGTCTATTTGGTCTGCCTTGGCGGTGGCCGCCCTGACAGGATGGTGCCAGGATTCAGACTTGTGAGGTGGGTAGTGAGCCATCATCTTCTGTCTCTATGGCTGAATATCCTCTTTCATTTCAAAATTCGGTGCAGTCTTCTTGGACTTTGAGTGCTGTGAGTTTGCAAAATCTCACTTTGAGCTCCAGTTGTTTTCACATTTCTGAAATGTGAATGAAGTTTTTTTTTCACTGGCCGGTTGGTGGATCCATTTAATGGTTTGCTGACTTTCTTCATTTTTCTTGTCGCCTAGTTTAGCAGAAGTTCTCTATATAAGACGTGAGATTGGCTTGGTTCATTTGGGCATTCTTAGCCTTCAGTCTTCTTCTCCAGCTTTCAAGAATTTTTTTTTTTTTTAATACGTGCTATGAGATCTTTTCCCTAACAAATTTTTTTGTTGCTTGTTTTTGTTTTGCAGCATAGTTTTCTTGGATCTTTGGGTTTTGACATCAAACTTTACGCTAACGTTCTCATTGAAGTGTTTGCCTTCATTCGGTGGCTTTGTATTTCATTGATAGCAACGTTCTTGCAGTGACGTGTGCCTTCATGTTGTTACATTCTTTTCTTGCAACAACAATCTTTTAGTGATTTCATCTTTGCAACGACGTTTCCATAAGGATATTCAACTAGGCAACAACGCTATCGCCAGTACTTGTTGTTGGAGTCGTATTGGCTCGGGTGTTGGCAATGAAGCAATACTAATGCTAGTCGTTAATGGAACTATGCCAGCACTTGTTTTTGCATGAACGTGTTCCACACTTGTCTTTGCAACGTAGCCACACCAATTGTTCTTATCATGAAGCCGCGCAAAGTTTGCATTTGCATTGAGGTTGCATCCATACCTTTCTTTGCGTCGAAGTCGCGTCACCACTTGTCTTTGTCGTGAAGCTGTGCCAACTCTTGCATTTGCATTGAAGCATCACCATTACTTTGTCTACTGAAGCAAATTTGCACTTGTCTTTTTTAATGAAGCTTTTTCAACATGAAGCCACGTCAACACTTCACTTGCACTGCAGTTGCGCCAACATTCATTTTTTCCATGAAGCCATATTGACACTTGCACTTGCACTAAAGTTGCACCGACATTGGCTTTTATAATGAAGTTGCATTAGCACCAATTTTCAGAAGCAATATAGCTCAGACATCAAGGGTACATAGCACTATAGCCAGATATCAAGAATTCAGAGATGCCAGCAAGATTTTGAAGATGTAAGGACTTCTCATTAAGATTTCAGAGATGCCAACAAAACCTTGAAGTTTCAAGAAGAATGCCGCCAAGACTTTGACATTGCAAGGAGCTCTCACTAAGACTTTGAAGATGCAAGGAGATGCCAACAAAACCTTGAAGTTTCAAGAAGAATGCCACCAAGACTTTGACATTGCATGGACATGCCCTTGGAGGAGAGATGATGCAACACCAACTTCAGATGCTGGAGGAAGGTGACATTGTCCAACTTTTGGAGACATGATGTGAAACTGCACCACTAGAAGGGAGATGATGTGGTTCAAATTTTAGAGTTGTGAAGTGGCACAACCTAGAAGAGAGACGATGTAGCTTAGACTTGTAAGGTACAAGAAGATGCCCTCAGGAGATAAGTGATGTAAAGCATACTTCAAAGATGTGGGAGGATGTCCACAGAAGATGAGCAATGCCATGTAGACTTCATTCCTTGCAAAAGAGGTTGAAGATTTTATTTTACTCCACAACCAAGAACCAACTTATGTTTATCATTAGGTCAAGGAAAGCTGAGTAACACCAATTCTTTGCAGCTGTCATTTTCTACCATAATGATCTTTGAGCATTATGTAGTGAGCAATTGATTGATCTTAAGCGACGCCTTGCCAATCAAAGGGATCTCAAAAGCATATTGATGACTTTTGAAAAACTCTTCAAACTAGTCTAGCAATCCTTCCTCTTTTCATGTGACTGAACTTAGTGATAAGTACTAAGCTGCCTACGTACCTCGGAGAGGGATCAAGTCATCACGTAGTTCAACAAAATTTTTTTTTTGATGATTTTTTTTTTTGATGATATTTTTTTTTTTTGATAATTTCTTTTTGGATGATTTTTTTTTTTGTTTTTTGTTTTTTTTTTTTTTTTTTTTTTTTTTGTTTTTTTTGTTTTTTTTTTAATAATAATTTTTTTTTTGTGCGTGACTGAACTTAGCAAAAGATACTAAGTTGCCTACGTACCCTGAGAGGGATCAAGTCATCACGTAGTTCAAAAGATTTTTTTGTTTTGTTTTTGTTTTTATTTGTACGCTTCTAAAGGTAATGGAAAGACATCATGTACCCTTGTAGTGTGTAGTTTAAGCTCTTACCGAGGAGCAATCCTCGATGTTCAAGCATAGAAGTGTTTAAGGAACTTCCCATTGATGGGGCCGATCCTTGCATCATTATTGTTGATCAACTTGTAAGCTTGGTTGGTGTTTGCCCCCTGCTTGAGAGTTGGAAGTACATCACAAGCAATGGTCACATGGTTTGACCCGACAACTTCATTGAAGTCTAGATCAATCTTGTTTTCTTTGGCAAGCTTCATTATTTGTTCTTTGAAGATGAAGCATTTTTGGATTGGGTGGCCAATGATGCGATGATATTTGCAGTAGTTAGGGTCATCAACTTTCCCCATGTCTTCTGGTCGCTTGAATTCTGGCAATTCAATCAGCTTCAATTGCAATAGTTGTTCTAAGATGTTTGGCACATCTTCATCGGGGAACAGATATACCTTTTGCTCACGTTCCTTAAAAGTCAGGCGACGCACTTCGTTCTTTTGCCATCCTTCAAGTTGTTTTTCATTTGCATTTGCTCCTCTTCTTGGAACCTTGACTTCGGCAGTATTAACAACCATTTGGTCTTTGAGGTTGCTTTTTGCATTCCTGTCATTCCTCCTTACTTCCTTTCTACTTTCCTCAAATATAGGAGGGTTTGTACTCCCATGGCTAGAGATACTTAATTCCATGTCATGTGCACGAGTTGCTAACTCTTCAAATGTTCGGGGCTTTATCCCTTGAAGGATGTAAAGAAGTCCCCAATGCATGCCTTGGATGCACATCTTTACAGCAGATATTTTAGAAAGTCTATCCTTGCAATCTAGACTCAAAGAACGCCACCGATTGATATAATCAACGACAGGCTCATCCTTCCACTGTTTAGTATTGGTAAGCTCCATCATGCCTACCGTGCGCCGTGTGCTGTAGAATCGGTTGAGAAATTCTCTTTCTAGTTGTTCCCAATTGTCGATTGACTCAGGTTCTAAGTCTGTATACCAATTAAAGGCATTTCCCTTGAGCGAACGAACAAATTGCTTTACAAGGAGGCCTCCTTGAGTCCCTGCGTTCTCACAAGTTTCTATAAAGTGAGCAATGTGTTGCTTAGGATTTCCTTTGCCATCAAACTGCAAGAACTTGGGGGGTTGATATCCATTTGGCATTCTCATGTTGTCAATGTGCTTTGTGTAGGGTTTTGAATATGTGAGAGAACTTGTAGAAGAACCTCCATATTGTGCTCGAATGGTATTTGTTATCATGTCCTGTAGTTGTTGAACAGATATTAAGGCCATTGAGGTGAAATGTCCGTGTTGAGAAGTGCCTTCACCTCCTTTTCCTTTATCACCCCTAGCGTTTTCTCCTTTCAAGGTAAAGCCAGGTAGGTGCTCAGGGCCAAGACTTGATTCACCCGAATCTTGTACCTCCAACTTGTTCATTAGAGTTGCAATTTGGAGGTCCTTATCTTCAAGTACTTTGTGAGAAGGACAACCCTTTGTTCCATTTCAGCCATCTTTTCTTCCATGGTAGAGGTGTTAGTCATCATGACTGACACAACTTCCCAAGATGATGGAGAAGAAAGTGATTTGAAGTCAGCACGTGAAATCTCATCTTTTGGGTTCCCTTTGATGGGAGAGAAATCGTGCGACCAACTTCTTGTGAAGGAAGAAGGGGATTTGCCCCCATACTTGAGGTGTTCCAAGATGGAGTCGTCCTTGTTGATGACCTTGTTTCTTGTAAGAGGGTCTAAGGAGATGATTGTCTGGACCTTAGCTTCCTTGGTTGATTGAGATTGAAGTTGATTATGAGCTTTAGGTTGGCTACAATTGATTGCACCAATGCAGTTGTTGGTGGTAGCTATACCAAGTCTAATTGAAGTAGCTATTGTTGAAGCTTGAAAGTTCTTGCTAGAGGCCATTGAAGTTGGTAGCAAGATGATGAAGATTTCTTTCTTTGAAGGAGAATGAGATGAGAGGTAGAGAGGTCCCACTGGGCGTGCCAGAATTTGTAGGCGACTAAATTTCTCGTTTGAAATGAATCAAACAAGTGAAATAGTTTCACAAATGCGAATTTGTATTGATGATTGTGTGGTACAATTCTCTGAAATTACAAAAGAGTGATCCTCTGATTCGATCTCCTTGCAAGACTTATTGATTGGATTTGTGGTAATGTGATTTTGATTCGAACACCCAATGTACTTCAATTTGGCTGAAGAATGGATCGAAGATCTTTGGAATAGAATTACAATGAATTTCTGGCTATGAGCTTGTTGGAAATCCTTTGTTCTTCACGTTCTTCGTGTTCTTCGTGTGTTCTTCGTCTTCGAAGGTTTGTGGTGGAAGTTCTTCGGGGCTTTAGAGGCTTGAAGCTGTTGAGCTTCACTGATTTGTGATTTCTTAAGGTTTCTGGAGGCTTTTGAACTTGATTCCAGTGAACTTTGAGATTTAGGAATATGATTTGGATGATTCCTCTTCGAATGTTCTTTGTATTTGAAGGTTTGTGGTGGAAGTTCTTCGGGGCTTTGGAGGCTTGAATCCGTAGAGCTTCACTGATTTGTGATTTGTTGATGTTTTCGGACCTTTGAGCTTGATTCCCGCAAACTTTAGGATCTAGGCAGACGGTTTGGATGATTCTATTTCGAATGTTCTCCGATTTTGAGGTTGTAGTTCTTGAAGTTCTTGAAGGCTTTGAGGCTTGATTCCTGCAGAGTTTCTGTACTTCTGAGTGCTTCTGAATCTTCTCTGATGCTGCTTGTGCTTCAGATGGCTTGGTCCCCCTCAAATGCCTTAGGAAGGCTTCTATTTATAGGAGTTTAAAGCTGGGTGAGCAACACGTGGCAGAGTCTGATTGGTGACACATGTCACAGCCTGATTGGTCCGCTTGTGTCATCGCTTACACATGCTTGATTGCTTGTGTCATCGCTTACACGTGCGAGGCTGCTTGTGTCATCGCTTACATGTGCTGGACTGCTTGTGTCATTGCTTACACATGCTGATGTGTGATTGGTTTTTGCATGACACTTGGCAAATTTCTTTTGGTTTCGGAATAGTGATAGCAAAACCTAGTAGCAGTATGTGGTGCTTTATAATTGGCTGTATTTTGTGGACTTGGTAATGTGACGTGTCAGCTTGTGATAGGTCGGGAATTTTCCCTCTCTATAAATGCCCCCTCGAGACTCGTTCACGATTTCTCTCCCACCGAAGGGAACCCAAAAGATGAGATTTCATGTGCTCACTTTAATTCACTTCCTTCCCCATCATCTTGGGAAGTTGTGTCAGTCATGATGACTAACACCTCTACCATGGAAGAAACGATGGCTGAAATGGAGCAAAGGGTCGTCATTCTTACAAAAGCACTTGAAGATAAGGACCTCCAAATTGCAACTTTAATGAACAAACTCGAAGCACAAGATCTTGGTGAATCAAGCCATGGTCTTAAATTCACATCTGCAAAGGATGACGAAGGGAGAGAAATTGAAAACACTCCCTAATGAGAACAATCTACTTCGGTTGCTTCATTGGTGTAAGCGATGACACAAGGGGACCAATCAGGCTGTGACATGTGTCACCAATCAGACTCCGCCACGTGTCGCTCACCCACCTCTAAACTCCTATAAATAGAAGCCTTCCTAAGGCATTGGAGGAGGGGACCAAGCCATCTGAAGCACAAGCAGCATCAGAGAAGATTCAGAAGCACTCAGAAGTACAGAAGCTCTGCAGGAATCAAGCCTCAAAGCCTTCAAGAACTTCAAGAATTACAACCTCAAAATCGGAGAACATTCGAAGCAGAATCATCCAAACTGTCTGCCTAGATCCTAAAGTTTGCGAGAATCAAGCTCAAAGGTCTGAAAACATCAACAAATCACAAATCAGTGAAGCTCTACAGATTCAAGCCTCCAAAGCTCCGAAGAACTTCTACCACAAACCTTCAAATACAAAGAACATTCGAAGAGGAATCATCCAAATCATATTCCTAAATCTCAAAGTTCACTAGAATCAAGCTCAAAAGCCTCCAGAAACCTTAAGAAATCACAAATCAGTGAAGCTCAACAGATTCAAGCCTCTAAAGCTCTGAAGAACTTCCACCACAAACCTTCGAAGACGAAGAACACACAAAGAACGTGAAGAACAAAGGATTTCCAACAAGCTCATAGCCAGAGATTCATTGTAATTCTGTTCCAAAGATCTTCGATCCATTCTTCAGCCAAATTGAAGTACATTGGGTGTTCGAATCAAAATCACATTACCACAAATCCAATCAATAAGTCTTGCAAGGAGATCGAATAAGAGGATCACTCTTTTGTAATTTCAGAGAATTGTACCACACAATCATCAATACAAATTCGCATTTGTGAAACTATTTCACTTGTTTGATTCATTTCAAACGAGAAATTTAGTCGCCTACACCCAGTACGAGACTTGATCACCAACTTGAGAAGGATGTTGGCTGCAAAGTTTTTAAGTTCATCACACGATGAAGATCATGAAGTTGCTTGGTCACAAAACCCTATGGCGCACAAACAGAACAACTTCTTCAAGAGAAAGAAGAACTAGGGCAAACTAGGTTTCCAGTCACACTTTTCTTCACACTTGTGGAATTGTGTTCTTGTGCAACTTTCATCACCTTTTTATGACCCTTAAAATAATCCTTATATATGTTTAGGGTTATGAGAGAAGAAAGCCCAAACATACATTCACAGATTGGATGAAAATTAGCATGAAAAACTAAACTTCATAAATCTTGACAGATATGCTATCTGTCGAGTAGCTGTCGAGCCTCGAGTTGAAACAGCTCTTTTAAACCTCGATAGCTACTAACTGTCGAGATTTAATGAATAGCAGTTCTTCACTTGATTCTTGGATAGACTTGCATGGCTTTAACACTTGAACTTGAAACCTTGTTTCTTGAAGCATTAAACACATCTTAGATCTACCCAATTACAAGTAAAGTACATTTTGTTAAAAGATTAGCCAATTACATAAAATGTTGACATATGTTCCTAACATGAATCACAAATGTCCTAACATAGATGCTTTATTATTCTCAACATTCAATTTAAACATTTCATCACAAACATAACCCTTGCCCACAAATAATCACTTTTTAGTGATTACATAATTATCAAATTCCATAGTTTGCGTGAAGCTAGCCTTGTTAAGCAAAAAACTTGACATCAAATTCTTCCTCATGGACATAGTATAAAGTACATTTTTCAATGTTAGCACATGTCCAGAAGTGAATTTCAAATCAACCTCACCACTCCCAAGAACCTTGGTTTTGCTAGAGTCACCAAGCATAACAGTTTTTTTTTCTTCAAAAGAAATTTATAACTTGAACCAATTTTTATCATAGCAGACGTGCCTATTAGCACCAGAATTTGCCCACCACCCTTCAACATATTGCATCATACTAATGTCCGTAACCATAGCCACTAAATGCTCTTCGGTTACGTTAGCTTGCAGGACAGATTCACGTTTCCAAAATTTGCAAAATCAAGCAATATGCCCCCTATTACCTCAGACAAAACAGGATCTATTAAATTGATCTTGTGAAGGAGGTCCTTGGTTCTTATTGTAATTTTTATTCGGGTTTCCCCTTCCTTGAGGTCTATTATTATTTTTGAAAACTCTTTTTTAGGCTTCAATTGACCATTTCTAGGAAAATAATTTTTGGGCATATTATTATTAACTGAAATAAGGTTTACCTTTGTGGTGGAATTACCATTGCTCTCTTGTGTCATGAGCGCATCTTGTCCTCTAGCCTCCTCCTCCACACGAATGCGTGTGATCAAAGTCTCCAAGGATGTCTCATTTTGTTTATGCCGCAAAGTCTTTTAAAACTCCCTCCAAGATTGTGGTAGTTTATCAATTATGCCAGCTACCACCAAATTATCTCCAATCTTTATGCCTTCGGATCTCAATTCTGCCACAATCATTTGGAAGTCTTGTGCTTGATCCACCACCGATTTTCCATCCACCATTTGGTAATGGAAAAATCTACTAGCAACATACTTCTTTAAACCAGCCTCCTTGGTATCATACTTGCTTTGTAAAGCTTTCCAAATTTTCTTGGCAGAATTATAAGTTGTACATAATAATCATAAAAATGATCGGCAAGACAATTCAAAAGATAAGAGCAACAATTGTATTCATCTTTTGTATACTTATCTATTTTTTCTTGATGGAGACTATATTCTTCCTCACTCATCTCATCAGTGGAAACCTTTGATGGATTCTTGTCAGTGAGGATGTAGGTGACTTTGAGAAGACTCAAGTAGAAGAGGACTTTTCCTTTCCACCTCTTGAAGTGGGCTCCCTTAAAGCGAAAGGGCTTGTTGAGATCTCCAACAAGCTCATTTGGTTTCTCTTGTGTAGGCTCCATGACATGAATCTCCTTAAAATTGTTGGTGCAAACACAGTAATAATGGAAATAACACAATGAGAAACTAAATAATACTTCTGAATATTATTAATTTAAAATGAAAATTACACAACACTATTTGGACTGAGGCGCAGCACTCGCTGTTCAAGCCCAAAACTCCACCAGAAAGAACACCCTTCCTTGCCAAGAACCTCTCTATTTTTTTTTAGTGTATTTTTGACACCTCCACTCTTCACCTCCCCCTTGTGCACGTATCTAACCCAATATCTGAGTCAATTCATATTAGCCCATTAATCACCACAATTAAAAAGAACAAAATAGTCTCTCTCCTTTTTAATGTGGGATTAAAAATTTTCACTAACTCCTCATCTTCCATATTCACTCCCACATCTTTACATTTATGTTGTAATATTTATTTATTTTAATTAATTAATATTAAAATGCTCCAAAATAGGCATTATAATTTGGTAAGACATCCATGTAGTAATTAGAAGACACGTGTCTTTATATTAGTATTTTCAATTTTTTATTTTGGCAAAGCAGAAAAGATAACTATTAATTAAAACATGATTAAAATTTTAACTTACAAATTAAGTTATTGATAATTGCTATCTTTTGAATTCTTTTTATTTTAGGGAAAACGTCATTTAGTATAGCATCATTTTCTGAAGTCCAAAGCTTATTATTTACAATATTGAAATTATCTTCCCTCACTACAGGTGCACAAGGATGATGGCTTATTCACATGGTTGTTATCATGATTTTCTGCTTATGATATATAAGATTGGAGAAAATTATAATCAATCGTATTGCTTCCCTATTGTAGTCATGTATTTTTGTTTTCTTCTATATCAAGTATGTAAAATTTGCATCATTAATAAACTTTGTGTTTTAATGTACTATTGAAGATTTTATAGCTAAAGCTTTTTTCTTTTTCTTTTTCTTTTTTTTGAGAAATTTATAGCTAAACAACTATTCATAATATAAACCCTATTGAATTACAATCTTGAGAAATTTTAGGGCTGATATATGAAGACTAAATTTTTGCATAGAAACATGGATTTTTCCATGCAGCCTCAACTATATTTTCTCTTGTCTTCTGTTATGTATGTTTACTGTTTACCTTCTAATTGGGTTGTCTTTGTCATTGGTTTTCCTGGGTAATCATATCTCTCGTCTTCTTTACTTTTTTGCACTTATAGTGATATGATTGTTTGCGTTTAACCTAGATATGAATAATAAACATAAGTAACTACTTGGTTAATTAATTAGGTTAAACAAATCTACTTTATGGGGGTCTAAAAGAACAAAGAAACACTATTGCCTTTTCCTTGATGTGTGCTATAAGCTATGTGCGGCTTTTTTGTGTTTGCTATATTCATTCAATATTGTCGCTTGCTTGCTGTGATATTATCCTCTTATTGTGTCCCCCTTTGAATTATATTTGGGGTTTTTCTTTTCATACTTACAAATCCATCTAATCTTGATGGAGGTCCCTAAAAGAGTAATCTTATTCTGATCCAAAGGATGATTCTCCCTTCAACACTTAAAAATGGGCTATGACGCATGGGTATGTGTTGTGGATTCTAATTGGCAATGGTCTAAGCCTAGGGAATTTTAACAATTTTAACAACTTATTGTATAATTCAAAATTAATTTCATGAATGTTGACGGAGTAATGTGTCAAAAAAAATTAATTTTGGTTAATCTTAACAACTTAAGGTGTAATTCAATTAATATGGTGAATTTAATTTCAACAATTGAAGATTTAATTTTAAGGTATTTTGTGAATTTCAACCATTCAAAATCAATTCAAATTAATTTTGGTGAATTTATTGAAGGTGTAATTCCAAATAATTTTGGAGAATTTCGATTATTCAAATTCATTTTGGTGAATTTCAGTCATTCAAAAAGCATTTCAAAATAAATTTAATAAATTTTATCCATTCAAAATGTAAATAAACTTTGATGGAAATTTTCTACTTTTTAATATTTATATTGGGTTCGTGAGAATTGGGATTTTGAAATGAACCGATTGGTCTTATCTGGGTCCAGGTATATGGTTTATGTAGTTGCTTGCTCAATTCGGTTTGGCCCAATCACTTTTGACCAAATGCCAGTTTAGAACTGGGCTCATCATGGATCAGGCCTAATGTTAATCTAACCAGTAGTCAATGTGTTTAGGACAAAGCTTGTTTGGTTTGACTAGACTCATTTGTGATTGGACCTAATCTTATGACTACATTTTCCCTTTTTCCTTTATCCTTTTTTTTTTTTTTTTTTTTTCATCCAACTCATTTTTCATATAAAAAAATGGCAGAAATAGTGGGAAAGAAAATGCTCCCATCAGATTTCCAAGTTTCACATTATTTTATTGTGTGCTTATAAAAATAGAATATGAGGTCTTATAGTTGTACCTAGATCATATATTAGGATTTTTTTTATAAATTTTTTTTAATAGGATATTAAGAATTGTTTGCTTGAACATAATGCTCTCAATTGCTGGTCATTCTAGTCTTCTTAAACCACTAAGATTTCAAACCCCATTCCACTTTCACGTCATATGTTGTATGTAAACTTGGTATAGATTGAACCATTCTCTTGGAAAATTTTGGAGGAATTACTATTGAGGAATTAGTGTAACTAACTAATCACAGACTTGCGTGATACGTGAAGAAATTTGGCATTATATATTTTTTAATGTAAAAAATGAAAATAGTAAATGAGACTCAATAAATGTTAGTCCAAAACCCTTTTAAAATGATGTAATTGGAGTTACAAACATTACACTAAGAAAGTGATATAATTGGACAAAATGGACTAGATGGGACTGATTTGACCCAAGTGGACCGCAGTTGACCAAATGGACCAAAGTGAGCTGCAGTGGACTTAATGGATCAATGTGGAGCAAAATGGATCGAAGTGGACTAAAACAGATTGAATGGGACCGACTGGACTGATGTGGACCAAATAGACCAAAATGGGTAGAAGTGGACCAATAATATCCTACTATCATTTTACCATGAAGTATTTTCCCACCCGTCTATTTGCATCAACAGCCAGCCAACATGCAGCACAAAGAAAATAAACCTACTTATAATAAAGACCCTAACTAAAAAGATATACATAAATTGTTAAGAGTCTTATATTTCACTAGTATTATCGTTTCTCTTTTATTAGAAGAACTATGATTCAAAGTGTTCAAACCATCCCGCCATTTTTTGTAACTATCAAATTATCAACACACACACACACACAAAAGTGTTCTAAATAAATTTAGATTTTTTTTTTTTTAAGAAAGTACATAAATTTAGATGAACTCCATTGAAGGTACAAAAGTGAAACAAAACCACAAACAAAAATGGAAAAAAGAAAAAGAATATCATCAATACTCCAAGTAACACATACGTGTATGGTACTATATCACACTTAACTAACATTTTTTTCTTCTTTTCTTCACTTTCTTTCGCTTTTTTTTCAACGTATATTGTCCTTCCTTTTCTGGTCCAGTGTAACATTGTGTTTGTGATCCATTTGATCCAACCACAGCTCATCTAACCCCAAATTAGAGATTGATAATAAATAAAAAAATTGGTATCGGTTCCAGTTGTGTGATGCAAAAATAACAAAAGATGTCTTAACTCTTTAAGAAGCCCGATATCCCAAATGGGCACTGGCTCTATTGGGCCATAGGGAAACATATCCCTTTCGCCGAAGGGCCTAGTTTCCCATTGATAGCCCATATGATCCCAGAGACATTCCAAGGGCTAGGGTAGTGGGCAAGCCCTACGGTTGTAGAGAAAATCCAACCTGTAAGGAATGGGTGGAAGAAAATAATTATTGTTTAATCCAGGCTACTAGAACATATTTGATACCTACAGACTAAACTGACTGGAAGCAGCTACCCCTATATATGCAATGTATTCTCCTTGAATTCCCAAAGCCCGTATGTAAGGAACTTTGTTCAATGCATGGGCTTCTATTTGTAGGCCTTAAGCATATGTTTGGTTGGGATAAAAAGAACGGGGATGGAAAATAGGAGAGAGAAATGAATTTTTCATTGTTTGATTGTGGAGTACAGTTTGTTTTAAATAATTATGAGCTCAAATTTGGATTATAACACTTAAACTGGTTGAATTTGAAAACGGAATTTGTATTATGGCAGATCGAATTTTCCTTAAAAATTGTGTTTGCTACTTTGCTAAAACTTTACTAAAAAGTATTTATGCTAAATGAAATTGTGACTGGTTTGCAAAAAGTATAGAATGCAGTTTTTTCCACATTCAAACAATTTTTGTTGTATTTTTATTTTTTTAAATGGTTTACAATGTGACTAGAGTATCTCTCCTCTCTGGTCTATAGCTTCTATTTTTTTGAATTTGGTCTATAGCTTCTATTATGGAAAACAATATTAGATCCTTACATTTGTCCTTTCCTCATCGAATGCATTTCATTTTCTTGGGAAACAAAAAAAAATATATAAATAAATAAATCAGTATAGTCTCCCAAGTCTTTGTAGTGCTTTGGTTTAGTTTGTACTCACTTTATTCTTTACTTAGCAAAAAAGAATATGATGTCAAATTTTCCCGAGTATTGCACAGGCCTGCAACTAGTATACTATAATATATGTACAACATTCTCCAAAAAAAATTTACATAGAAGCACTACACCAGGTTATAGCGCCACAGAAATTTCGGTTGGAATAATAATATTTCCTATAACTTGCTTCCCTTATTTTAATTCTAATAAGGGAAGGATAATTTGAACCTGAACAATTGCTTTCGCTCTTCTCCTTCTCCTTCTCTTTCTCCTTCTCCATACCTCTCTTCCACTTTCTTCAAACGCTTCTTCAACAAGCCACAATAATAAATAATTAGAAGAGGGAAATCAAATACTCTGACTCTAAATTCTGAAATACGAGAAGCCACAGCGCTAAAAATGCTCCACTGTTATGGGCCACATTGTAGAACATTTGTAAGTCAATCGATAATGGGTTGCCAAAAGAATATCTGATTTTGAACTCCGCAGAAATGGAAATATGGGAAACAAACACTTGGCCCAATTTGCAAGTTCCAACAAGGTTTACCAGATCTTATTGGGTCTGGGAGTGAGTGTACACAAATGTAGATGATTTGGGGCCAAATGCAAGATCCAGAAGGGGCTTTTAAATTGAGGGGAAACATCAAATAAGTCCCAAGCAACCCAATCATAAGATGTTGATATACATTACACACAAAAAAGTTGACAATTTTTTGACACATGCCTGTACTGATTTTTTATTTTAGCTTAAGTTACTTTTTTTTTTTACCTATCATTAATAATCTACCAACTACCACTAGGAGTGTGCATGGATCGGGTTAAGGGGTTTTTGCAATCCAACCCACCATAGTTGAGTTGAAAAAAATTCAACCTAACTCAATCCAACTCACCGGAGTCAGGCTGGACTCATGGGTTAGACCCTTTTTTTTTCTTTTTTTCTTTTTTTAATTCAGCATTAGAACAACATTGATACAAATAAAAGCAAATGTATAACTTAATAAACTTAAGCATAGCATTAAACCAACACGAATTATTTTTCTTAATGTTTCAAAGTTAGTAAGATATCATGTAGTTCTATCCCAACTCAATTTATAAACAAAAAAGTCAATAATAAATTTATTTAATATATTTATTTAAATATATATTAAGTATATGTGGGTCAAGTTGGGTTAGGTAGATTTGTGAATTTGCTAATCCGCACCCAACCTACCCCACCATAAAAAAAAATTTTGACAACCAATTTTTCCGTCAGAACACCAAGTTGGGATTGGGGTTATAGTTAATGAATGTCACAAATGGTGATCACTGCAATGAACAAGAAAGTTACAGCCATTAGGTCTCCTGGAGGTTGCAACTAAAACTTTTGAAGAGTGTTTATTGTTAGCTTGAGACATTGGTTTTCAAGAAATTATCCTTGAGGGTAGTTCTCTTGTGGTTGCAATCTGTATTGTAGGAAAATCACCTCCACCATCTTCAATAGCCTCTGTTGTTTATGATATATCATCCATTTCACACGAGCTCTGCACTTTTCAAGTGTCACACACAAGGAGGAATGGTGACCAACTAGCCTACTTGTTAGCAAAACATGCCCAAAGTGTTGAGCACTATATTACTTGGATTGAGGACAACCCTTATTTCTTAAAACATATGTTTTTCAAATGCTATTATTTTATTTTGTTTGAATTAATAAGAGTTCCATTTTTCTATTTTAAAAAAACACTTAAATAACATTTCTCTCTCCCCCTCCCTCTCTTTCTCTCTAAGGCATTGGCAAAGGTAATTTTTTTAGTACTCATTCTTTTTTATGCTTTCTTGCTTACATGTTTGTTTGCACGTCTTTATTTTACACAAGTTTATAATTATGAAAGGATTCTCCCTAACTCTCTTTAAGTTTAAGCCTTCGTTTAGGAGTACAATTTGTTTTAAATAATTATGAGCTCAAATTTGGATTATAACACTTAAACTGGTTGAATTTGAAAACGGAATTTGTATTATGGCAAATCGAATTTTTCTTAAAAATTGTGTTTGCTACTATGCTAAAACTTTACTAAAAAGTAATTATGCTAAATGAATTTGTGACTAGTTTGCAAAAAGAATATAATGCAGTTTTTTCCACATTCAAACAATTTTTGTTGTATTTTTATTTTTTTAAATGGTTTACAATGTGACTAGAGTATCTCTCCTCTCTGGTCTATAGCTTCTATTACGGAAAACAATATTAGATCCTTACATTTGTCCTTTCCTCACGGAATGCATTTCATTTTCTTGGGAAACCAAAAAAAAAAAAAAAATCAGTATAGTCTCCCAAGTCCTTGTAGTGTGCTCTGGGTTAGGTTATACTCACTTTATTGCACATGTCTGCGATTAGTATGTTATAATATA
Source organism: Quercus tomentella (assembly GCA_028535165.1). NCBI lineage: Eukaryota > Viridiplantae > Streptophyta > Magnoliopsida > Fagales > Fagaceae > Quercus > Quercus tomentella. The sequence continues at coordinate 15,431,533 of JAPQVY010000156.1, forward strand.
TGTATAACATTCTTCAAAAAAAAAAAAAATTATATAGAAGCACTACATCAAGTTATAGTGCTACAGAAATTTCAGTTGGAATAATAATATTTCTTATAAATTTCTTCCCTTATTTTAATTCTAATAAGGGAAGGATAATTTGAACCTGAACAACTGCTTTCACTCTTCTCCTTCTCCTTCTCCTTCTCCATACCTCTCTTCCACTTTCTTCAAATGCTTCTTCAGCAAGCCACAATAATAAATAATTAGAAGAGGGAAATCAAATACTCTGATTTTGAATTCTGAAATACAAGAAGCGCTAAAATTGCTCGACTGTTATGAGCCACATTGTAGAACATTTAAACATCAATCGATAATGGGTTGCCAAAGGAATATCAGATTTTGAACTTGTTGCAGAAATGGAAATATGGGAAAACAAACACTTGGCCCAATTCGCAAGTTCCAACAAGGTTTACCAGATCTTATTGGTTCTGGGAGTGAGTGTACACAAATGTAGATGATTTGGGCCTAATGCAAGATCAAGAAAGGGCTTTTAAATTGAGGAGAAATATCAAATAAGTCCCAAGCAACCCAATCATAAGATGCTGATATACATTACACACAAAAGAGTTGACCATTTTTTGACACATGCTTGTACTGATTTTTTATTTTTGCTTCAGTTACTTTTTTTTTTAATCTATCATTAATAATCTGCCAACTGCCACTAGGAGTGTGCATGGATTAGGTTAAGGGGTTTTTGCAATCCAACCCACCATGGTTGAGTTGAAAAAAATTCAACCTAACCCAACCCAACTCACCGGAGTCAAGTTGGACAGTTTTTTTTTTTTTTTTTAATTTTTTTTTTAATTGAGCATTAGAACAACACCGATACAAATAAAAGAAAATTTATAACTTAACAAACTTAAGCATAGCACTAAACCAACACAAACTATTTTATTAGTGTTTCAAAGTTAGTAAGATATCATGTAGTTCTATCCCAACTCAATTTATAAACAAACAAAAAATTCAATAATAAAATTATTTAATATATTCTTTTGATTGTATATTAAATATAGGTAAGTTAGGTCGAGTTAGGTAGATTTGTGAATTTGCTAATTTGCACCCAACTTGGCCCACCGTAAAAAAATTTTGACAACTAATTTTTCTGTCTCAACACCAGGTTGGGATTGGGGTTATAGTTCATGACTGTCATACGAGCTCCACACTTTTCAAGTGTCACACAAGGAGGAATGGTGACCAACTAGCCTACTTGTTTGCAAAACATGCCCGAAATGGTGGGCACTATATTACTTGGATTGAGGAGAACCCTTATTTCTTAAAACATACTTTCTCAAATGATGTAATTTTATTTTGTTTGAATTAATAAGAGTTCCATTTTTCTATTTAAAAAGATAAATAAATTTCCTCCCCCCCCCCCCCCCCCCTCTTTCTCTCTAAGGCATTAGCAGAGGTAATTTTTTTAATACTCATTCTTTTTTATGTTTTCTTGCTTACATGTTTATTTGTACGTTTTTATTTTACACAAGTTTATAATTATGAAAGGAATCTCTCTTTAAGTTTAAGCCTTCGTTTAGGGGTTCATAAAGGAATGGAATTGAATAATTATAAAGGAGTGAAGTGAAATGTATTTAATTAAAGAAAATGAATGGAAAAGAAAGAAATGGAAATAAAATTAAATAATCTAGTTTGGATGTTTTAAATAAAGGAATGGAAGGTAAGTAACCTTATTTAGGACAGTTAAAAGAGTAATATCATTTTATGACAATATTACTATTAGAGTCCTCTCATCTGTATTCAATGTAAATATTTTTTGATAAGCATACTCTTGTGTAAATATTATGCAACATATATGTAAATTCATATTCCCTTCCTCTTTTGTCAAGAAAATTTGAAGAATCTTGGTGCTTTTGTTTCAATTACAGTTAAATCGCAAACCCATACAAAAATTTTCTACATGTTCTATTACACGATTGATTTTTTTTCCCTTGTTTATTTTTTCTGTTAGACAAAAAGAAATTAAGAAAAAAACAGTTGGTCAAGATTGTCACTAAGAACACAATCCCTTATTTAGTTCTGGAATATATATATGTGTGTGTGTGTGTGGGGGGGGGGGGGAACGGGAGGGGGGGGGGGGGGGGGGACTGATAATTCATAGATAGGCATGCTGTCATTAAGTGTAACGAATCTATATATATGTAAAAGCTGAAACGTAGAATTTAATGTTGCTACTCTTTTATTATGCCACATCATCCACCTATTTTTAGCTCTTACTCTCTCAATTTTAACTCTTCTTCCCTTTATTAATTTCCCACTTTCTCCAACATTTCCTTCTAACTTTTACCTTTTGATCTTCCCACTCCTTTCACAATAATTTCACAACAAATTTTATGTGGCAAGGTATTTTTGATGGATAAAAAAGTGATATCAGTAGTGGGTTCAGTTTAAAACCAATAACAACTTGTCATTTAAAATTTGTTCTAAAAATATTATGGATCTAGCATTTCTCTCAAATTAAATATATATATATATATATCTCTTCGGATCCTAAAAATGAAGGTATTGTAAAAATGTTGTAATGTTTTGTTGTATTCTTAGACTTATTTTTAATATAGTCAAATTTGGTGAGCCAAAATTCACGGTTTCACACACAATTTTCTTGTGTTGTCTTTTTGTTTGTTTGTTTTTAATGCATAATTTTAAAACCAGTAATAATTTTTCACCTAAAATTTGTTGTGAAAATATTGTGGATGTAAAAAATTAAATAATAATATCAAACTGAGACCTACCATAGCTAGGAATAAAAAAAATTGCGAAAATGTTGTGACATTTTGTTGTGTTCCTAGGATTCTTTTTTGTGTGACATTTTGTTGTCTTCCTAGGCTTCTTTTTTTTGTTTAGTCAAATTTGGTAAGCCAAAATTCATTGTTTTAGGCACAATTTTCTTCAATTAGCTTTTTATTTGTTATTTAATTTTTTTTAATGCACGGTCAAAAGTGGTTAGCCTAATTTAAAACTAGTAACAATTTACCACTTAGGATTTATTATGAAAATATTGTGGATGTAACATTACTCTAAAATAAAATAATAAAATATTAAACCAAAACCCACCATAGCTAGAAATAAAGATATTGTAAAAATATCGTGACATTTTGTTGTATTCCTAGATTTCGTTTTTGGTTTAGTCAATTTGTTGAACCAAAATTCATTGTTTTATGCATAATTTTTTTAGGTTGATTTTTTTAACAAATTGTTTCAAGTTAAAAAGAAAAAAAAAAGAAAAGAAAAAAAAAAGCACATTGTTTTACACACACAAATTGACGAAGTAGCACTTTTCTCCTATATGTTTGGGGTAGTTTCATTCCCCCCTAAATTAAAGTTGAATAAATTCCTCCTTTATATTTTGTAAATGAGCATATACTTCTACTGTTACTCTCTTAGTTAAACCCTAACGAAATCTTATAATTCCTAAAATTTCCATTATGCAATGTCTAAAATACTCCTACTAAATTTTAATGTCCCAAAAAATTTCTTCTTGCATTTTGAATATTATGTGGTAGACCAGTAGTCATGCTTGAAAAGTTAGAATGATGATATATGGTGTTCTATTTGTTACCTAGAGAACACTAATTTATTAGGTTTAAATCTTCTAGACTTATAATTTTATTTAATAAAAACTTTGATGACAAATGTCTTTTGTTATTTTGTTCTTTTTTTAATTTCTTTTCCTACTTAAAAGGGTGTTCATTAAAAATAAGTAAGCTAAACATTGTAGTTAGACTCATAAAATAAGATGATAAAGAATGAAGTATGAATAACAAAATCTTCATTGTAGATGGTTACAAGTATTTAATTTGATGAAGATCTTCAAAAAAAATTGTAGCATATATCATCATTCATTGCGAAAATTTAAATATTGTGGAAAGATGATGACATTCATTATCATTCTTTGTAGCATTTTTTGGTAAGTAGATATTACATTTAGTAAATAGGTTCTAAGAAATTGTCATAGTAAATAATAAATAGATATTCAAATACTTATTTTAAATTTAAGTACATGATTTCATACTTTTTCAACGAACAAAAAAAAAATTATATTAATTTTCTCACTAAAGAGGCAGCATGTGCCTTGCACATGCAACCCACATTAGTATTTATAAAAGAACTGAAAAAATAAGAGGAGGAGCCTTCAAACCATGCTGATAGCCCAACAAACATATTGAGGCCGACCTGTCCAGTTACAAAATATAACCTAATTTGATGCCTTCCCAAATGGGATCAATGGATCAATAGGGGAGAACTTCTTGTTGCTCAGTCTTGCTCTGTTTCCTTCTTATACATTCCATATCACATAGAATTATTGCTTTCAAGTGGAATTCATGTTGGTCCTCCTTATGAATGCCAAGGTAAAGGCCCAGTACCATGGTCATTTTGACACACAAAATATGTGCCCAAATGCATACCAAGGACCAGACCAAGTTCCAATACTTGTCAAGCCTGATGGTCAATGTTATAGATATTAGGTTTATGTGTATTGGTTCAAGATGCCCAATTATATTACTCAGTATATGTATGCCTAATTCTAGCTCTTAATCACCATATATACCTTGTTCAGGGTTCATTGTAATATAAGAATTTAGATTATAATGAAGATGTAGCTGTCAAGGTAGGCCGCCAAGCCAAACCATGTAATTCTTGCATCCTCTCTCTCTCTCTCTCTCTCTCTCTCTCTCTCTCTCTCTCTCTCTCTCTCTCTATATATATATATATATATATATTTTTTTTTTTTTTTTTTTCATAAAATCTAACAACTAGGAAATTTGTGGTGCCAATATAACTGCCTCAAGAAGACAGATCTTGTGAGGGCCAAGACTGGTAAATCACCTTAGACATTGGTATCAAAAAAAAAAAAAGTGTGACCTTTGTGTTTCAACTTTCAAGTTTCAATAAGTGAGATCAATTTCACTCTACTCTCTAACAATAATTAATCTTAAAAGTAATCAACTATTATTTCTTTTTTTTAATAAAACCGTTTGATTTTTTTTTTTTTTTTTTTTTTTTTTTTTTTTTTTGAGGAAAGGTTCTTTACAAATTGACTAAGAATAATTTGTAAAGAACCCGATCTCAATTGGGTTCAATATTTCCTTTTATGGCCAGAGGCCCAGAGTCGACTGCCACACAATTGCAGATGGTTAACGTGGGCCCAATTTAAGATCCATATCCGATGAAAAGGATTGTGCATGTTATTTATTTATTTGATCACGGATTGTGCACATTCGGTGTGCTATATAGGTAATCACTCTCCATAACCTTTATTATTATAACAATAGCCTAGCTGAGAAAGATACTGTCTTGGTATATAATTAGATCTCTAATTATGTTAAGGTTGTGATTAGTATACTATATTAAAAAATTATGTCAAAGGGGTGAGTTCATGTAACTTTAGCATTTTCTCTTCATCATCAATAACACGGTCTCTAAAATATTAGACTAGTTGAAACCTAACTCAATTGGAACATTAAATTGTTTAAAAGAAAAACGTTGTCAATGTTCTAAATCATTAATGATGATTAATTTTCCCTAATGACTTAAGACATTTATATTTTGCAAGTATGAAAGGTATAGGGAGAATTGGTGAAATTTAGGTAATAAAATTTTATCAAATAATGTAATATTAACGAAGAGTTATTTGTTTCTCAAAAAAAAAAAAAAAAAAAAAAAAAAAAGAGTTATTCTAGTCTTATCTTATCTATTAAGTTGTCTATATAATTTCTCAAAAAAAAAAAAAAAAGTTGTCTATATATATATATATATATATATATATATATATACCCATTAAAATTACTTTTTTGTCTTAATAATAACAACTAATAACAATTTGACACTTAGAATTTGTTATGAAAATATTCTAAAAATATTGTGGACATAGCATATTTCTATATATTACACAAGTGTGTCTTCTTTTTCTTTTTTTTGGTTGAGAGAATACACAATTAGTGTAACTTCATCAATGCTTAAGTTTCGGTCCTCGTGATTCACGATTGCAAGCAAAACCAATCAGAATTTCCTAGTCAGCCTGACATTGAATCAAGCAATTTCTAGTCTTTGATACTCATTTTCTTGAGAGGAGGATAGTCTTGGTCGTTATGATTCAAAAATGTCGGTGTAGTACTTCAGCAGTGAAAAATGACTGGACTGCGAAGACCTGTGCCTCACGATGTTGCACCTAGTCTTTCGTGTGTGTTTCCTGGCAATTTTGAAATACTCATGGGAATGCAGCCATGCAGGGACAAATTTCACCTACAGCTAGCATATAGACTCAATCATAGATAAAAGAGAATCGGTAAACAGTAGCACAGAAATTTGTAGGAAAAATCCTTAGAGAAGAAGACAACCAAAGGTGTACATATTGTCCAACTTACAACTGTTTCTGATTTGATAGATTCACTTGCAATAGCTTCCAACAATAATAAGCTGGACCCGGTGCATTTGAAAATGGTGGATTCACTAAAAAGCAAATTGTTCATTAGAGTCCCCCTTTTGTTTTGGTTTCCTGCCAAGTTTGAATTGATTATAGGAATGTGATACAGGGACAAATTTTGCCCGCTGCATATACACTCATTGTAGATTAAACTTTTTGAAGCTTGATGCATACATTTACCCACAGAAGTGAGGTAATAAACGGTAGCACAGAAAGTAGTAGGAAAAATCCTTAAAATATGACCAAAGGTGTTACATTGAATCTAAACTGGATAACAGTAGTGTGTAGTCTAAGTTAATGTTGAGGTACTATCATTTTAGAGGGCATGACAAGTGTGTAGTCTGTGTAATACTTCCACAATGATTTTGGTTCAGCTTTTTTTTAAAGTTGTGGTTTTAACATATGCAGTATGAAATTGAGAGAATACACAGTGTAACTTCTTTTTCTTTTTTCTTTTTTCTTTTTTCTTTTTTTTTGGCTGTAGAGAGAATACACAAGTGTAACTTAATCAATGCTTAAGTTTCGGTCCTTGTGATTCACGATTGCAAGCAAAACCAATCAGGATTTCCTAGTGAGCCTGACATTGAATCAAGCCATTTCTAGTCTTTGATACTCATTTTCTTGAGAGGAAGATAGTCTTGGTCGTTATGACTCAAAAATGTCGGTGTGTGTCTTTCCTGGCAAGTTTGAAATACTCATGGAAATGCAGCCATGCAGGGACAAATATTATCACCGACAGCTACCATATAGACTCACTCAATCAGTAAACAGTAATTTGTAGGAAAAATCCTTAGAGAAGAAGACAACCAAAGGTGTACATTGAAATCAAACTAGATAACGTTTCGGAATGGGCAATGCTAATCTATTTTAGTGTTAATAAGAGAATAAGAGGTACGTGCTATCATTTTAAATGGCATGAGAAGTGCCAATAGAATAAACCCACTATGTTGGCAGTAATATTGATCCACAAGGTTCAATAATCCTGTACCAAATATCTAAATAAACCCAAATGTCCACAACAATTGTGCATAAAGTATAATATATAATTTAAAATTGTATATACTTGTTTGGTTTAAATTTGAATCTTGAGTTACGTTTAGGGGTAAAAGAGAAAAACAGTTTATAATTAGTTAGAAAAAAACCAATTACCCAAACTATAAAACATTAGTGTGTATTAAGTATATTTTAATTTAGATGGCTATAAAAGTATTGTATACTATTATTTTGAATAAAAGATCTAAAATTCAATCCTCGACTACACCAAAAATTAATTAGTGTCTTGGTCTGATGATAAAGAGCTATCATCAGGAGCGGACGCCATAGGTTGAAACTTTCTACTATAAAACCAACAATTATAGGGCTTTGCATCACTTGAGGGCCTTAGGAAATTGTCTAAATGGCCTAAACCAAAGTTAGTCCTGTGAATCATAATAATGGTTTCCTAAGTTAAAGTTCAATATATTAGATTCACAACTTATATGAGGGGATGAAATATTAGAAAATTCCGAATGAGTGACGTACATAAAGTTTCATATCTCCATTGCCCATTCTAATTTTCCACCAAGAACATTGGGTCAAGTTTTGCAATTTTGAGATTCGAAATCCAAAATCGACTTTATTACTCCGGGACTTTCAAATGTTGGTACTGGAAATTGGCAAAGACTAGTGTTATAAAGACTTGGTAATGTCATCGATGCCCAGAATTTTAATATAGTCAATGAATAATAACGAGTCAAAGGTCTCTTAATGTGAAAATTTTACTAAAATATATGGTTAATTTGGTTGTAATCAAAATAAGTGGATTTATTTTATCCAAAAAAAAAAAAAGTGGATTCATTCTTATGATTATATTAAGAATTAAATTCAATCATGTAGTTTTTTTTTTGAGAATGAATCATGTAGTTTATTAGTCAACATGAATATGCAGCCATATGATTGGTTTTAATTGGGAAACCTAAGGTTTCAGTCTTTCAAGCTATTTCACCTATTTAATAGGTTAGATTTATTCATCTTCTAGAGGAAATACAATAATAGCGGCCAAAGAATGACCCATTGTCAAGAATTCCAGGATCGACCCTTTCAATAAGTCTAGGTCTAACTGTGTACGTACTTCATCAACCATCCACCTTTACTAAAACTCAACCTCCAATAATAGACCACTTTTTCTTTTTTCTTTTTTATTTATTTAGTTATTTAAATCAATGAAACCTGCATTGGCTGTCTCGTTATTCCACAGAGTTTAATCACCCTGATGTATTGGAAGCTGGCAAAGACCAGTTCTAAAGACTCGGTAATGTCATCATCGCTGACTAGACTAATAGCCCATCTGATGGGTCTTAGCTGTGCTGAGTTGTAGCAAGTTTATGGGTCTTTGTTTTCTCTATCCATCAAGAGAGAGAGAAAGATAAAGTGCTGTATGGGTCAATATTTCGCAATTCTATCCAAAATAAAAATAAACAAATAAATAAAAACTTTAGACTTTACAATGTGTAACTCCGTGCATATGCACAAATATATTTTATATTAAAAAGTTTACGGGGTCACCATCTAAAGCCTACTAATGTGTAACTCCGTGCATATGCACAAATATATTTTTTTTAAAAATCATATTTATATTTATATAATTTAGAATCTAATTAGATTTAGACTATTCTATTTTTGCATTCAATAATTTACTTTCCACAAAAATTAAAAAATTAGATGAAACACATGCGCAAAATTGAACTCCAATTAAAATTCAATTTAGAATCTAATTGAAATTAAACTCTTTAATTTTTGCACCTAATAATTTACTTGACACACAAATTTAAAAATTAGATGAGATACATGGCACAAAATTAGTCTCTAGTTTAGAATTTAATTGGATTTTCTCATAGGTTTGACTATTAATATATATGTGTGTGTGTGTGTGTGTATGTATGTATATGACTTATAAACTTGAATTGTTTTTAGTTATATAAAAAAAATAAAATAAAAATAAAAAAAGCTCATAAATATAAAATCATTCAAAACTTATATTTTTTTTTATAGTTTACTTATATTGGACTCCTTTTTTTTACATTGAATTCACTCATTTGACACAAAAATTAAAGAACTTAGATTAGATGAGACACATGGCAAAAAATTAAACTCTAATTGAAATTCAACTTTTTACATTGAATTAACTCACTTGGCACAAAAATTTAAAAACTTAGATTAGATGGGACACATGGCATAAAATTAGATTCTAATTTAATTCCAATTTAAAATCTAATTGGATTTTCTTTCAGTTTTACCTATTATTACATATAGATATAGATTACACGGTCTGATTAATTAAAGATAATCAGACCGACCATAATCCCCAAAAGTTTCTTGCAATCTTTGATTGGGACCGAACATTACTAAATTCTCGCACCAAACTTCTTCTCTCTTGCAATAAACACTTGTACCAACTACCAAATGCCTCTTCAAGTTCAAAGACTTCAACCATATTGCATATGGGGGGTTTTCCCTCTGGAGTTCAGCACCACCATCCTCTTCTCTTTTTCATGCATGCATGCTTTTTCTTTTTCTTTTTTTTTTCCTTTTTTTTTTTTTTTTTTTTTGGCAGGCTTTTATTAATTCTTCTCAATAAATCAGTTACAACTATAAGATACCATCTCAACTATATAATAAATAATTTCATAATTACTTTTTTTTGTTTTATATTTAAAATAGTAATGTTGAAGATACAAACTTTTTTACAAACTACTAATGTGATGAGTAGTTAGTAATAAATGAAAAAGTAATGTTAATGGTAGACCTAGAAGAAAAACAATAAGTAATTGGCCACATCAACGGTTTGTAAAAATGTTATAAAATAATTTGTGACTATAACATTATTCTTTTTAAAAATCCAATACATCAGTTAAAAAATATATCAAATTTTTATAATTATGCAGTAATATTTCTTGGGAGACCACAATTCAATTTCCTATAACCACTCACATGGGGCGTGATGTCAAATACTATAAAAAATTTGAATGTATCTTCCTTATCACTAATTTTTTTTAGGTGGATTGACACATTCATGGTCTGACAAACAATATTAAACTCAATTGTTGGAGAATCACAATTCAACTCAAAAAGCAAAAACCAACGGGGGTTTGGTTGAGTGGGTAAGGTTCATTCACTTCGTGCACCACACCTAGGTTTGAATCTCGCTGCCCGCAGGAGTCCGTTGGTGGGCATCCTTAGTGGGGTAACTCCCCACACAGTGGTACAGGCAGGCCCCCGAGATCGGGCTACCCCGTCCGAGGCCATTTGGCGCCCTGCCCTGGGTGTAATATAGCCATAAAGGCCCCCATTTTTGTTTCTTAAAAAAAAAACTCAAAAAGCAAAAGCACCGTGTAAAGGTTGCGTTTATTGATATTACTAAAATACTGGTGCGTATGCTTTTGGAAAATCTTTGCAAAACTTACCTAGTGACTGTTTGGATTCCACTGAAGCTGCGTCTGCAATTTGAAGCTGCGTTTTCGTTCTTTTTTTTTTTTTTTTTTTTTTTTTTTCACGCGTTTTGGAGTAGTGCGGTTACTGTTCATTGAACAGTAACCGCAAATGTTGACTTTCCACAGTGAACAGTGTATACATGCACTGTTCACAGACCCACAAATTACACTTTTCAGCAACTTTTTTATTAAAAATGGGTCCCACAGTACTATTCACACATTTAAAAATTATTTTGCTACAGTGTTTTCAGTTTTCAGTTTTCAGTTTCAGCAAAATAAGTTCTATCCAAACAGACCCCTAATCAATGAAATAAAAAAACCAGTCAAAAGGTACTTTTGAAAAATCTTGGCTAGCTATTGAGATTTAAAAAGCATATTCCTTTTCGACTTAAAAAAAAAAAAAAGGAAAAAAAAAAGGTTGTTAGGCTTTCTGCTGGAAAATCTTTTTTATTTTTTTGGGGGAGTGTAGGGTCTTGCATCATCAACTTTAGATTTTGCAATATCTCAAAAGAAATAAAAATAATATAATAAACTTAATAAACTTCAGATTTTGCAATATTGATGAAATTCACAAATGGGTTCCAACTCCCAACCAATCATTTAAAAGCAACGAGCATTTATAAATTCCAATCAACACAATTATAGCGCAATCAGTAAGACAGTAACCCCTTTCTTCTTCTTCTTCTTCTTCTTCTTCTTCTTTTTAATTATTTAATTATTTTTTAGTTTATTTATTTTTTTTACATTAACGGTACTTTTAAGGCAATTATTAATAAACAACATTAAGAAAGTTTTAACATTATTTTTACGAAAAATATAAAAAAATTGTCAACAAAATTAATTACTTTATTATTTTCTTATAAAATATTTCTAAAAATAGTTTCTAAACCAATACTCTTAATCTTAAGGCATGCTTTAACATTTCTCTCTCTCTTTTTTTTCTTTTTTTTTTTAAAATTTAATAACAGATATTTTAGAATTACACTTTATGACCTCTGCTTGGACTTTGCGATGATTGTCTTTGTTTTTTATATCAGACTAGATGCAGACCCGCGCAATGCGCGGGGAAAAAAAACTATTTACTGTAGTGAAAAATATTATTTCTCTTTTAAGAACTCAAATGATAAAGCTAAAAGCTAATGATTAATTAAACCAATATAATTTTTTCTTATCAAGGGTCTTAAATTTAAGTATGAATTTCAAATTTGTGTTCTTTCTATAACAGGAAGTCTCAAACAGTAGGATAATTAAATAAAGATGGATTGAGTATAATATTATTAACAAAAACAGTTTAAAAAAAAAAAAAAAAAACCAATAAAAGGGACCAAAAATGCAATTGTAATTAAAAGTTAAAAGTGAAATTTCAAGTTCTATTACAATCTCTCACAACATATTTGGTTCACAAACTACAATCATTGTTACTCATACGGAGTTTGGATTATGCACCTATACTTGCAGTTTAGAATTTTGACATTGAAATTGATAGATGGTAAATTCTCTTTAGAATCATGCATATCCTTTGAGACCTCAACTACTTCAAATACTTTGTTTTATCCACATGACTCCTGGAATCAAAACTCAAATTGAAATAATAAGGTCATCACCATAAAATATAAATGCATCTAATTTGACAATAAGATCTGAGAAACTAATCACTCACCAAATACAATTATTCCTACCAATCATAACCATTTGAGCCAAATATCAAAACTAAAAATCATTTAGATGGAGACAGAGAAATCAGGAATGAAACAAAATTCCTACAGAATGCAATATAGAAAGAGAGGCAGAGACAAACCAACTCTTAAGAACAAAAGTGCAAGAGCGTGTCAACAAAGAATTAAGACTTGAAGAGACGCCCAAAGAACCAAAAGAGAAGACCATGGTGCTTGATTAAACTTAGGTTCCACTTACAACATTTACAAACCACTTAGCTGCCAAGTGCCAATACTCAACTTTCAACAAACACCTGTTGCCCACCAAATTGATACCAAGTGAAGGCCTAAGGCCCTGACACAGCAACTTTGAAAAGTATTATAGGTCCTAATAGTTTATGTTTCAACAGTTTGTACCGATTTAAAAATATGCCAAGCGGAGTACAACAAACATCTATTAGACAAAATAAATACCTTATATGAAACCTAAAGTCCAAAAAAAAAAATATATATATATATATATATAGAATAAAAAATAAAGAAGCTTGTTCTACAGATTCTCTCATGACTTTGATAGGGAGAACCCTCAAAGATAACAATGTAACAGAAGTCTTCCTATGCACTTTTCAACTTTGACAGCCCATGAACATATTGGAACTTTTTCAAATTCTTACACCAAAATGAAACACCAATCCATTTGCCTTTCTTAGACTTTGAAGCTTCCGTGAGGACCATAATTTGCCTAAGAATAGGAAAATTTTTCATCTGTTTCAATGTTGTTGCAGACTCTGTTTCTTAGCATTTCTCTCCTTCCAAAAGCACTACATAAAGACAACATTCTATTAGATATCTTCTCTAATAAAATATGATCAACAAAAAAAATGTTTGCTTCTCCTTCCAAAGGCAGCAACAGAGAGGTACACCCCAATAAGAAATTGAATGATTAATAAAATCTCTTAGTTTCCGTTTAGTTAGCTGTGCCCATACTTATTGAATTATTGTTTAAATCTATTGCCAGAGAAAAGAAGAAGCAACTATTAGACAATATTGTATAAAAATAAAAATGCTATATTTTTTCATCTCAGCGATTCGACATACAACATTATTCATTTTGCATAGATGATAAGTCCTTGACCCTAATTGCACAAAGATTAAACTCACATTGAATAAAGTTAAGTAAGACCCACATTCTTTTTTGCTAAATAATCAAGTGAGAGTGGCCCTTACACACACTTCAATCATTGAATTTTTAATTCCATTTTAAAGAATAAACCACTTGAAAGATAAATATTCACATAAAAAATAGGCAGGGAAGGGAGGAAGTTAGTTTAAATTGTTAATTTTTTTGGATAATTGGTCTTCTCTCTTGATGGTTTTTTTGTGTAAGTTATTCTGTCCTACTAATGATCTTCACACATTTCAAGTCACAATGAGAGTATAGAAATTTGACAGAAAGTCTCAAACCCATTAATTTTTCTAAGCTTCACAATGAAGTCTAAAGGGTATCAATAATATCAAAATTAATTTAATCCTATAAAAGATTAAAAAAAATGTATAACCACGTCACTTCAAAAACATTTAAGGAGCAACATAATTGGCAATTCAAATATCAAATATAAATTAGAAGAAGAAAGATGTATATTAAGCAATGAAGCACACTTGCAGCCCATGCCTCAATTCCAATATGGCAACAAACAGAAGCCAAATTCTTAGCCTCAATGCTTAAATCAAGGAGCTAATTTACCGCAAATAAAGCATGATAGATTGCCCCCTAATATCACGCCCAATGTCTGACTTTGTTCTTTGCAATTACCTTAGGAATATATTATGCATTTACTTTATAACTTTTCCTTGTACAAATTACTTTCTATACATGATGTAAATAGAATTTCTAATAAACATATTTCAAGCCTGAATCATTGTCTACGATTCCAACAGTATTAAAAGCATGTAATATTTTCAAATTGATTATACCATTTCTGGCAGAAACAATGGTGTTTTTTGTATTGCATGAACATGGCAATGATTACTTGGACTTCTTCTTTCTAGAGCCGCTAGGTACTGATTCGTCAGATGGAGCCAATGACGCCAAAGCTAATTTGTCATATCAGCATAGTTGATTCCTATTGCAAAAAGCATTGAATGTTTCTTCAAAGTTTTAAGTAAAAATTTATTTAAAATTGAAAGTGAATAAGAAAAACCTAAACAATGAGAGATGTGGATAAGGGATTTACCACTTAAAATTGAAAGTGGATAAGAAAAACCTAAACAATGAGAGATGTGGATAAGGGATTCACCATCATTGTCTAGTTTATGATTTTAATGGTGACCCAATCATCAGACCTAATAATGTTCATCATTGCTGTATCTTCATCATCAACTTGCGCCCTTGCATCACTATAACACATGGCATCAATTCAAAAGTAGAAAATAAAAATTAAGACAAACAATTTAGAATGGCAAAAAAGAATACATGGTCGACCCTCTAAAGATCTATAACCTCAGAAGCATGAATACTCCAAAATCCCTATACTTAAAATAAAAATAAAATACACCTAAATATATTAATTGATTTAATCACTATATCCCCAAGGACCCCAACGTATCATGTCTTAATTTTTTTAAAGAATCGACATATCACTGTGTGATCCATGTCCATATTTCTTAGTCTATAGCCAACCCCAAAATTTTGGGACTAATGCTTGGTTGATGTTGTTGTTTTAGTAAGAACAAACGATTTATGTGCACTCGGTGTGTCCATAATTACATCGAATTATCAGTTTTTGCTTTGCATATAACATAAAAATACCAACACATAAATGAACAAATCAATGTAGAATTTGATTATTAATATGAAACAAAAATTCATTTCAAAGATAAAACTTAAAGAAGGCCAAGATTAGATAAAAGTGGACATATATGTATATAACTTGCATTTCTAGAATTGGACCGTAGTTGAACATCATCAACAGTGCAATAGTGGTTGAGTTTTTGAATGTACTCATCGACTATCAATTGTAATCCAGGGGAACGCTTTTTCCCTACCGTTCATATCCGTAGGAACAACTCTCTGCCCAAAACAAAAAATCAATTAGCATTTAGTTAAACTTAGAATTTGAAGGAAAAATAAAAAAATAGATTTTATTTACCACAGATTGGCCTGTGTATATGCCTCCTGAAATATGAAAGAGTCAAGTAAAGAAGTGGAAATTATTAGTAAGATAAGAAACGGTGGAAAATGTAAGAACTTGAAAGAGGAGCAGTCAAATTGGCATAGATTGAGATAACCATCCTGCCTTCCTTTTGCTTTTGATTTTGCCTAAAAGGAGGAGGGGGAGGATAGAGAGACGAAATTGAATCTGATTTTTTTTTTTTTTTTTTTTTTTTTCATAATGGAATCAAGTTTTTCATACGGCAAAAAACCTAAAATAAATATCAATGCAACATTCAATCCAATACTTATTTAATCCCAACAATTTCCTTAAGATTAGAAACAAAAGTACCCAAACTAAAATCAATATTTTTAGTGACTTCTGTAATCTAAAAAAACTAACAAAAACAAAACAAAAGCAAATATCTAAATTTGAGAAAACAAACATTTTGATAGAGAATCCAAAAACCCAAAACAAAAACGAATCAAATCTAAACCTACCCAACAAAAAAACTCAATCAAAAGTAACATTTTATACCCAAACCTACAAAATTGAGAAAAGAATGTACCTTAGTCGATGTCGGTTCTGGTGATCTGATGGTCTAAGTCTGGCAAGGGATGGTGATGACCGGCCGTACGAACTCTATCTCCTCTGTATCGCAAGCATTTTTTTTTCTCCTTCCCTTTCTTTGCATCGCTAGGTTTTTTTAGTTGCCAACTTTTTTTTTTCTTTGACTTTAACCTTTTTTTTTTTTTTTAAATATATATACGCAAAGACTGTCAAAAAGACTGTCAAATGGTGTTAATGCTGGGAAACAATATAACGTATCGCTTTTTAACTTAAACGTATCTGAATTTTAGATAGGCAATTATCCTATTTGTCAACACCTCCTTAATTGTAGGAATCCACTTTCTCTCAACTTCTGCTATTATATATAATATAGATATAGATTATAACACCAATTAATTTTTTATATTGAATCAACAAACTTATTATTAATTACCAACAATTGGCAACTCGAATTAAACAATACAGACAAAAAAATTATGATGTTACCTAAAGTTAAGACGTTAATTAGTGTTTTGTCTTTGATGTTTCGTATGAGTAATTATAGTCCATAAAGTTTTTAAAATAAGTTATATTGATCATTTTATTTGGTACTGTTAATTTTTTTGTGCAAGCAATGAGATGACCTATTTTTAATAACATGACATTTTTAAAAAAAAAAAAATAAAGTGGCTTTACCCAATCCACTCACACATATCCCATCATTGAGGACCTATGGAAATAAAATACTTACAGCTAAAAACCTGTCACTGTAATGCTCTTGCAATAACTCTATAATCATAAAATATTTTGGTTTTACTGAGTGATAAATTGAGAACATATTTAAAAAAAAAAAGGCAGTACTGTTGTAGACCCAAGTGACTAAGTCTAATTCTTAAATCTAAGTTATTTCTAATGTCATTGAGTCGAAGAAAACTAGTTGAAAGTGAATAATTCTTTCGACTCAATGACATTAGAATTAACTTAGTTGAAAGTAAATAATTGCTAAACAGAGTAAATCGAAGTACTCTGATTCGAAGTAAAAAAATCGAATTAAATTGGATTGAAGTACTCTTCTTCTTATATTTTATCATGTTCTTACTTTATATTTTTATATTTGTTTATATGTAAAAGAAATTATATAAGTGAATATATATATATACACTTATATTAAAATTATTAAGTTGCAAAAAAAAAAAAAAAAAATGTATAAACTTAATTTTCTAATATCTTGATGTTATCTGTATGTTACTTTTTTTCTGGTTCTTAGGGAGGTGGATGGTGCAACAATGTCACCCTCTGTCTTAATCGTTCAGAAACTCGTTTAGGTTCATCTAAGCATATGGACAAGGCAGTTAATTTCACTGGGATTCTGAGTAGAGTCCAAAATTATAATCCTCGTATGACTTAATTGTTTATTGTTTTAGTTAATCTTTCATGCTTTTTTCAACTTGTGTCGCCTCTGTTCTCCTGAGTCTTGCCTTTTAATGAAATTAATAGAATCTGTCTAAAATTTCCAGACTTCTACAGCTGGAACAGAATTAAGATTAGATACTGTGATGGGGCATCATTTACTGGTGATGTAGAAGCAGTCAATCCAGTAACTCTTAGATTGGGCTCGTGGACCATTAGAAGAAGCTGATGTGGGTAATTTTTTTTTTTTTTTTGGTTTAATATATCTAAGCAAAGATTGTTAATGATTGTGATCCCTGTTATGGGTTTTGGAGTATGGATGTTAAATTTGCTTGCTTGGTTCTTCACTCACTACTGATATTTGGTAGGACAGGTAATATTAGTTTCCATGCGACTTTGATTCTTTCTGATGTCTTTAGTTTGGTTTCAATCAAGTTGAAATTTAGGCTTTATTATTTTATGGACTTTGCCTATTTAGAGTGGTTAACTTCTTTTCTGCTTATTTCCTTATAATTTGGCCTTCCCAGTCATGCAGATTGAGCTCCCCACTTGCTGTTGATATTTGGTAGACATATTTTCAAGAATCAACTATGTTGAAACAATCACCTAGTAGAAATTAGAGGTCAAAAGGTTTCAAGGTGAAGCATGCAATACAGATATGTCTTTTGCTTGCCATTTGCATCTGGTTGCTTTACCAAGTCAGACACTCCCATGAAAGGTGTGTAGATATATTTGCTGGGAAAGTAACAAACTTTTGGTATCATTCTCTCTTTTTCAAAAACTTGAGGGCACCCATAATGGCTAAAATGTTCAATTGTACTAGCTGATAACTTCTTGCTTTGGAGATGATGATGAAGAATAAAATGTATCAAAACTTTTAACTCTTGGACAGATTTGGTCTTTGTACAAAGTGTGGTTGTTGATATCTTTTCTCTTAAACAATAATTGACAATAATTTGTAGGTTTGAGTTTAGAGATCAAAGAAAGTGTAACTGTAGCAATATACCACTTTTGCTATACATCAATATCATAGCATATCATCTCAACAATTGTGAATTTTTGTGTGTGTGTATATATATATTGTGCATGATTGTGGTTTTTTTTTTTTTTAAATAAAATAAAATCTTATTTTGAGGGTCAAGAGACCCCTTAAATAACCTTATTTATCAATGGTTGTAAATATAAATCTTTTAAACCTTGGTAAAAGGTTATTTAAGGGTCTCTTGACCCTCAAAATAAAATTAGAGCACTTGTTTTAAGGGCCACGAAGGCCTTCAAAATTTCCTTTTCAACGGTATATGTTTCGAAGGTTATCAAGGGTCAATTTGACTCTTAAAATAATTCTTTTCAAGGTTTTTTAATACTTGTTTTAAGGGTTTTGACCCTTGAAAAAAGTCATATTTGTTTTAGTGTATATATAAACCAATTAGTGAGCAATTACCCTAAAAAAAATAAAAAATTAGTGAGCAATTATTATAAAGAGGAAGTTACTAGTTAAAATTTTATCATATCTATCAAATATATACTTCCTCTGTCCCACTTTATTTGTCCTTTATTTCATTTTGGGATGTCCTAAAATATTGTCCTGTTTCTAAAAATAAAAGTCATTAATTTACTAATGTTCCAATTATACCTCTATTAATTTACTAATTCAATTTTTTGATAAATTTATTTAAGAGTAGTTTTGAAAACTTATACATTTTTAAAAGGTAGACAAAACAATAAATGATATTCCCTTAAAAAGTTTGACTTTTCAAACATGACAAACAAAGTGGGACGGAGGAAGTATATAATAAAAAGAAGAATGAAATAAAAAGGCTAAGGCACATTTACTAAAATACTAATATCATGGTAGTTAGGTTTTCGGAAAATCTTTTCAAAATTTACCTAACCAATGAAATAAAAAGGCAGAATTAAAAGATACTTTTGCAAAATCTTGACAAACTTGACTTTAACAAATGGATTTTGGTCGGTGAGATTCACACATGGGTTCATACCCAAAAAAAAAAATTCACACGTGTTCCAACTTCAACCAAACAATTCACACTGCCCATTAATCATTACAATGATTTGGGGACAAGTCTTTTTGGTGGGTCCGCACTCCATGCAAAAAGTTGGTTCTTCTTCATTCTTCCCTTACCATAAATGCACTTTTGCTTGAGCCCTTAGCGGCAAAATCAAACCCTCTGTTTTGTTTCGACAAACCAACACCCACTCCTACCCAGCGCGAATTTGCATGGGGCTTTCCCGGTTGATTTCAGCTTCCCCATCCTCACAGACTTCATCCTTTTGTATGCGTACCTTTACTATTTTATGTTCGTGTGGCTTATTATTCACCTCTGTGGTTAGCGGCAATAATGAGACGGACCGGTTGGCGTTGCTCGAGTTCAAAGCCAAGATCACTCATGACCCTTTCGGGGTTTTGAGCTCTTGGAATGATAGCATCCACTTTTGCCAATGGCAAGGGGTCATTTGTGGGCGCCGACATCAAAGGGTCACCATGTTATACCTACAATCATTGAAACTGGTAGGCTCTATATCACCCTATGTTGGAAATTTAAGTTTTTTGAGGAATTTATCTCCCTTTAACAACAGCTTTCATAATGAAATCCCTCCAGAAATTGGTCATTTGCACAGATTGTAAGTCTTAAGATTGAATAATAACACACTTAGGCTGTGTTTGTTTTGGGTGAAAATCACTTCCGGAAATGCTTTTCCGTAAAATAGGCTGTTTGGTTGGTCTGGAAAATTGGGTCAAACGGAAATTATTTTCCATTGACCGTAAAATAAGCCCTCTAATTCCGGAAAAGCATTTCCGTCTTTATTTTACCCTCAAATCACTTCCGGAACTGAGACGCGCAAAGGGAGAAAGAGAGAGAGAAAGAACGACTCAACGGCATGACAGAGAGAGAGAAAGAAGAGAGAGTAGGGAGAGTGAACCGGGTCTGATCGTCGCAGCACCACGCTGATCACGATCTCGCCTTCGCGCCGATTGCGATCGCAGCACTGCGCCGCGCCGTCGATCTCTCTCTTTCTCAATCTCCCTCTCCCTTTTGAATCGGGTCTGATCGTCACAGCACCACACCGATCGCAATCTCGCCTTCGCGCCGATCGCGATCGCAGCACCACGCCGCACCACCGATCGCAGCACCGCGCCGCGCGATCTTGCACCTAGATCGCACCCTTCGACGTCGCCGGCGAACCCAGAGCCCAGATCACGCATTCGACTTCGCCGAGATCGCACCCCAGGATCGCACCGAGACGGCATCGATCGCACTGAGATCGTAGAGAAATGGTTGGGTTTTGATGAATTTGACTGGATTTGATGAATTTTTTTTGGTTGGGTTTTGTTTGTGTTTATCTATTGAGAAATGGGATTATATATTTGTTTGGGAGCTAAGAAAATGTGAGGAAGAAGAAGAAAATGTGTTTTTTATATTATTTTCAGCAACACAACCAAACACTAGAAAATATTTTCCAAAGCATTTTTGCATAATACAATCAAACACTTGAAAATATTTTCCTTTCCCGTAAATATCATTTCCGGAAAATACTTATTTTCCGGAAAATATTTTACATAAACCAAACACAGCCTTAGTGGCAAAATTCCTAGCAATTTATCTAGTTGCGCCAACCTTCTTAGCCTTGACGTTGGTCACAACTTTCTAGTGGGAGAAATCCCTAGAGAGCTTGGTACCTTGTCAAAGCTTCACCAATTCATTGGTCGGTTCAATAATTTGACAGGAACTATCCCATCTTCTCTTGGAAACTTATCATTTCTACTATCATTTATTCAACATTCTAATAACTTGGGTGGGATTATCCCTGATTCTTTTGGCCGATTGACTAAGCTTAAATTTTTTATTACGGCTTCAAATAGGTTGTTTGGTACAATTCCTCCCTCAATCCTCAATCTATCTTCATTAATAGCCTTTGATGTAGGAATCAACCAAATCCAAGGGTATCTTCCATCAAATATGGGTGTCAATACTCTACTAAATATTGAAGACTTTTCCATTGGCCAGAACCAATTTACTGGATCTATCCCAATATCAATATCTAATGCGTCACATCTACAACTCCTTGAATTGAACTCTAATCAACTTAGAGGAGAAGTTCCTTCTTTGGAGAAGCTAAATAGAATTTCCTTTTTTTTCATTACTTTGAACAATCTTGGAAATGGAGGGGCAAATGATTTGAGTTTTCCTTGTTCTTTGAAAAATGCCACATATCTGCATTCGTTGGATATAAATTTTTAATAACTTTGGGGGAGATTTGCCAAAATGCATTGGTAATTTATCAACTACTCTTACTAGTATACTTTTAGATAATAATAAGATATCTGGTAAAATTCCTATTGAAATAGGAAATTTGATCAACTTGGAGAGGCTCGATATGTGGAAGAACAAATTATCAGGTGATATTCCCTTCGAAATTGGAAAGTTTCAAAAGTTACAAATTTTGGCATTACAAACAAACAATCTATATGGAAACATTCCATCCTCTATTGGAAATTTAACTCTTATGATAGAGTTGTATTTAAGCGAGAATAATCTTCAGGGCAACATCCCTCTAAGTCTAAGCAAGTGCCAAAATTTGTTTGATTTGAATCTTGCTAATAACAATCTCAGTGGTTCGCTATCGCCACAAATTATTGGTCTCTCATTCTCACCAACTTTTCTAGATTTATCTGCCAACCGATTCACGGGTGTCCTTTCCATGGAAGTAGGAAATTGGATAAATCTAGAAGAATTGGATGTTTCTGAAAACATGTTCTTTGGTAAGATTCCAGTAAGTCTTGGTAGCTGTGTAAAATTGGAACTTCTAGCCATGAGGGGAAACCTCTTCCAAGGGATCATTCCTCCATCTTTGGAATCATTAAGAGGCCTTGAGAAATTAGATCTTTCTAACAATAATTTGTCAAGCCGAATTCCAAAATTTTTGGAGATCTTTATCTACTTGCAAGTTTTAAATCTATCTTACAACCAATTTAAGAGAGAAGTTCCAATAGATGGAGTTTTCACGAATACAAGTGCAACTTTCGTTAAGGGAAATGGTAAGCTTTGTGGGGGCGTACCCGAGTTCCAGCTTCCTAAATGCAAATACGAAAAATCCAAGAAAAGGAACTTAATTCTTACCTTGAAGTTAATAATCTCCATAATTTCAAGGCTTTTTGGAGTAACATTGGTTCTATCACTTCTACTTTGTTGTTCTTTAAGAAAGAAAAGGAAAGAAAAGTCCTCAAGTGACTCTGGAAATTTTCTTTTGAATCTATCTTACCAAATTCTCCTAAAAGCAACTGATGGGTTTTCTTCTACCAATTTAATTGGTGTGGGTAGCTTTGGATCCATGTATAAAGGAATTCTTGATCAAGGTAGACAAACGATGCTGTCAAGGTGTTTAACCTTTTGTGTTGTGGAGCTTCTAAAAGTTTCATAGCCGAGTGTGAGGCTTTAAGAAACATTAGACATCGAAATCTTGTAAAAGTACTTACATCATGTTCTAGTGTTGACCATCAAGGTCATGATTTTAAAGTATTGGTCTATGAGTTCATGGAAAATGGCAACCTAGATGAATGGCTACATCCAACTTTGAGAACAAATGAGACTCCTAAGAAACTAAGGAACTTGAGTTTTCTTCAAAGACTGAATATTGCCATTAATGTTGCTAATGCATTGGATTATCTTCATTATTATTGCCAAACGCCAATTGTTCACTGTGACCTCAAGCCTAGCAATATTCTTCTTGATCATGAAATGATTGGACATGTAGATGACTTTGGCTTGGCAAGATTTCTTTTCGATGCTACTCAAGATTGTTCTATTAATCAATCAAGCTCCATCAGAATAAGAGGCACAGTTGGCTATACTCCTCCAGTGAATATCATTATCATTTATTAAATTTAATTGTGTTTCCTATTTCTTTTGTTTTTTACTATATTTTAAAGTCTGAAAGGAAAATTTTAATAAGAATGTACTGTAGCTAAAAAATAGAATTTTCAATATTTCCTGCTTAACTTAATTCTTATTATATGGCATCGAAAAAACTCTTTTAATACTTATCTGATATATATATATATATATATATATATATATATATATATATATATATATATATATATATATATATATATATATATCTTCCCTTCTTTTTTATGGGTAGAAATCTATGCTCACATTAAATATGTTATGTAATTGTTGATCGTAGAGTATGGCATGGGAAACATGATATCAACATATGGTGATGTCTATAGTTATGGGATATTATTGTTAGAGATGTTCACAGGAAAAAGGCCTACCAATGACATTTTCCAAGATAACTTAAACCTTTGCGACTTTGTCAAAGTAGCTTTGTCAGAACAGATAATTGATGACATTATTGATCCCATCCTTCTACGTGAAAGAGTAGGAGAGACACAAATGAACAACATTACTTGCAATGAGCGTCAAAATGGAAGTGTAAGAATTCAAGAATGCTTGGTTTTGATTTTCGAAATTGGGGTTGCTTGTTCAGTTGAATTTCCAAGAGAAAGGATGAACATGAGTGCTGTTATGATTGAGCTACATTCAATTCGACAGAAACTTCTTGGAACTAATATACGCAGACAAAGGCTTCAATCCACAGGTAATATATTGTTTGCCTTTGTGTATATGTTATAATTTGGCAGCACCCCACACTACGTGATCTAATATGATAAGGCTAGTCCAAATATTTTAAGGGAAGAAGGTGTCACTGACTCACTAATCATATAGCTCATTATGTTGCATTTAGTTGGGGAATAAGCCCAATTACTTTTTTATAATACCAAAACACAAAATATGCCTCTAAAATCTATTTTCTATTTGTTAAAATGGTCCACAAGATGTAGGAGGTCTCTATATCGATAACATATATAAGATTATATTATCTCAGTTTTACTAAATGAATAACATAGACATTTGAAGGCTGTAGTTAAAGTTAACGAATTTGTTGGAGAAATTTTCTTGTTTAGAATTCTAAATAAATCCAAGTAAATGCACACCAATTCCACAATTATTGAATGGGTTGGGATTTTTTCATACCGCAAACAAGGATTCTCGCAACATGAATTTTCTCACTAGTAAAACATAAATATTAAGTTACTGATAATGAATATCTTTTGAATTCTATTTATTTTTGGGAAAACGACCATTTAGCATACTGTCATTTATGAATTCCGAAGCTTATCATTCTAATATATTGAAATTATCTTCCTTCTTCGTAGGTGCACAAGAATGATGATTTATTATGAAGGTTGTGATCATCATGATTTTCTAGTTTTATTATATATAACACTAGAGAGAATAATCAATATTGTAGCTTCCTTATAACAGTCATTGAAAGCTCGAAAATGTGTTAAAAACACAAGAGCTGTTTAGACCCCCAAATAAAAGTTACGACTCAATAGATTTTACACTAACTTAATTCTAAGTGCGGATTAGTGTAAATGCGAGCGGATAAACAAACAAACTACTCTAACACATATTCATATAATCACAATAGTAAAATGAAATGCAAAAGAGTTGGGAAGAAGAAAGCAAACACAGATAACACGCTGATGTGTTATCAAAGAGAAAACCGAAGAACTCGGCGAAAAACCTCTCCGCCGTCCTTCAAGCAGTAATCGATCCACTAGACAATCAGTTGGGATACATGGGTTAGCAAGAGACCCTCCAAGCCTAATCTACCCGTTGTACCTAAGCCCTCTAAGCTCCTACTCCAACAAGGCTTCTCGGAACCGTGTCTTGTCTAGCTCTCCGAATCCTACAACAAGCTCCATGTTGCATCTGTCATCCTTGGCTTCTTCCAATACTTCCCAGCAGCACCAAAACCTCACTTGACACTCTGAAAGGGTGTGGTAAGTGTTTGGGTTATCAACCTCTCAATGGAATGGAAATGGAGAGGTAGGAGTTGAGGAAATCTACAAGCTTATGTGTAGAGGATTGTGGGTATAACAATCTCTAACTCTCAAGGTGTTTGGCTAGGGTTTTCTCTCAGAAGCACTCCTTAACATTTGTGGGTAATGTGGGTATATATAATGTGGTTACAAAAAGTGTGTATCAGATAGTACAGTCTAGAAGAACAGAATGTTTCGCGGGTGTCTCGCGGGAAGGCTTTACCCGCAAGATACTTGTGAAACACAGTTGTCTCCATCTGTATTGACTCTTCACATTCCAGTCATGTGCAAGGCACATGCTTCACTTTGCGGGATGCTTAGTCGCGAGCTACCCACGAGAAATCTTCTGACTTCAATTACTTGAGTCTTCACACTCTCTCTCTCTCTATCACACAACCCTTACAATCAAATCCCAAAATAAATACAAGGTACAAAAGATTGAATAAAATTACAATCAAATTTGGCACGGAATAAAAGCCAGCAGAATACATATTTGTAAATCACAACTTTATAGTCATGATTCATGAATGTTTTTTTCCCCTCCTGTATCAAGTATGTAATATCTTCTTAAATAATTAACTTTATGTTTTAATGTACTATTAAATAAGTTTATATCCAAAGCTATTCACAATCAAGACCTATAGAATTTACATGCTCAAGAAATTTTTAAGTTGATGTATGAAGGCCAAAGTTATGCATGAAAACAAGTACACCCAAAGATTGATTTTTCTATGCAGCCAATGTTATATTCCTTATACGGTTCAATGCTGTTAGGTTCTAAAGATTTAGGATTAAATGTTTAGAATTTCAACTTGCATGTGTTGGCAAACTGAGAACAAAAAGATGTTTAGGATAGGTGTTAGACATTGCTTAAACTTGTAAAGGTCAAGACTCAAAAATGTACAAATTGCAAGAAAAAGATTATTTTTTCTATGAAGCTTGATTGATCGAATGGTGAAGCTCGATCGATCGAAAATCCCAAAAAAAGAATTTCTGTAGAATTTTAAACAGGCTCAAGCCCGCGAAAACATTTAGGGTTTTAGTCCAACACTCTTATGTATAAAAGGAAAACCCTAGCTATGTTTTGAAGACTCTTGGAAGACTTATGAGTTACTCCTATAAGATCTGAGAGGTTTTTTACCTTCTAACTCTACAAGCATCTATTGGAATAAGATCTACAATCAAGTGCTGGTGGAATCTAGTTGTTACAAAGATCAACAAGCTGTGATCTGAAACCTTTGAGCGGGATCTCAAAGTTACAAGCGTGGGTGCTTGTGTGGTGCAAATCCAAGAAAGGAGAAGTTCGTGGAGTCGAAGCTTGCATGTGGTCGTGTCAATAATTTACTAGAGATAGTAATAGATTTAGGGTTAAATCTGATTGTAAAAACTTCAACTCTTTATAGTGGATTTGTTTTACCTTGAAGATAGTTAGGTCAAATCTTTCCTAGATTTTTACATTGAAACTGTTGGTTTCATTAGTTTTTCTGGGTCATCATATCGTTGTGTTCTTTATTTTCTGCTGCTGTACATGATATGATTTGTTCTTGTTTAACCTAGATCTCATAATTAACCTAAGTAATCACTTGACTAATATATTAGGTTAAACAATCTGCTTTAAGGGGTCTAAACAAACAAACATATGCTATTCTTGGTCAAGCCATTAGTATTTCATTTCGAGAATCACCACGCTATGAGTAAAGCTTAAAGACAGGACAATCCAAGTATCTTATCTTATATTATGAGAATATTGCTCAATGGACTGCAAATATTTGGATCCCCAATTGCAACTCTTATGATGGAAAATTAGCTTGGGATATTAAATAAAGAGAAAATTAAAAAAAAAAATTGAATAATTAAAAAAAAAATGATGCTCACAAATGTAATTTTAAAAAATCAATTATATAGTTTTTGGCCTTAGTTACAATCTAGAAGAAATAAAAATTATAATATATGATTCAAACACAATGGAAACATCTATCTACATTCCTTGATTTTGGTTCATAAATCAAGTTAATTACGAGATAGGAATTGGAAGATACTAACCACACTTGGTTCTTAAATCGGTCTTTTGACTTCTAATACGCAATACTAGATCTACTAATACTATTTATAATTTAACACTATGTGTGGGGAGTTGATGGGGTAAGGATTTTACCTACCGCAATGGTGGGTTGATGAGAAATGGAATTTGGTCAAAGGTGGGTGGGGATGGGTTTGTGGGGCGGAGAAAGTTTGTCTCTAAAAATGTTTGGAGTCTTGGATTTTAATTCCCAATAAGAAGATGATATTTGTATGTCACTCTTAAGTATAATATACATGATTTGCTTGTTTAGTTAGATTATGTGAGTCATGTGTATTGCAAATTTGCAATTAACAAGAATGCATATCATCTTTTTATTGAGTGTTGGAATTCAAAACTTCAAGCATGTTGGAAGCTAAACTTTGTTTGGTTGGAAATTTATGGGTTTTTTGGGTATCCCTTGGTGTAGGTGTGCTGCTGTGGGGGTTATTGGGATAGAAAAATAAAAATATTTAAATAGAAAGAGAAAGAAATAAAGAGTTTGTTAGAACTTGTATTCAAAAAGGTAGGTAGGTAAAAAAGGAAATGGGATTTCTAGCAAAAATTTTGCTAGAACTTTGTAGAACTCATTGTGAATGCCCATACAAGGTTCTTTTAAGAGAAGGTAGAAATTCAAAACCTAAAATTGGTTGTACTAAACTCAAGTGTACTTGCGTATATGTAGTGAGTTACTTGCTAGTATTAGACATCATGATACTCCTTGTCTTATAATTCCTTGAAACTGTTGCAAGTAATTATGTAATCTTGAAAATTTGCATAATATTTTTTCAAGCTTAATGGGTAATGGTGAAAATTAAAATGATTAATTGGTCGATTAAGTTAAATTAAACTTATCATAACTACTAAGTTAAAATGATGAACAGATCAATGAAGTGAGATCTATTAAATAAATTAAAATGATTTTGTCACAGGATTTTTTGTTTAATTTTTAGTTTATTTTGTTTATGTACAATTTTTTAAAATCTCTACTTTTTTTTTTTCTTTCAATTACAAATATATTTTACACAACTTTCTGCAAAAGCAACCAACAAAAGTCAAATAAATTAATGTCAAACTTACAATAAAAGAAAACAAAATATAACGTAGCTACCTGTTTTTTTTTTTTTAGTTATGTAGATGGTAATGTTTTTCGCTAATAATGGAGAAGAATTCAATAATTTAGCATCTATGATTCCAATCTTGCGTATTAGCACTAGAATGATTAATTCAATTAGCTTTCCAGGTTAAAATTGTAATTTGAGACAATTTCTCAATAATTGTTTCAAACATGGCCCATTTAGGCTGCGTTTGGTTCAGTGTAAAATATTTTCCGAGTGTAAAATATTTTCAGGTGAAAATATTTTCGGGAAAGGAAAATATTTTCTAGTGTTTGGTTGTATTTTAAAAATTATATTGGAAAACCATTTTCAGTGTTTGGTAACATTCTGAAAATGCTATTTTCCTACAAATTTTTCACATTTTCTCAACCATTTTCTTAGCATCCAAACAAATTTTATTACAAAAATTTCAATATATACACTTTAAAGAAAAAAAAAATCTGCTCAAAAAAATTCATTGAACTTCATACAAATTTGGTCAAACTGAGAGAGGGAGGAAGAGAGAGTAATCGAAAACTTCAGGGATAGAGAGACGACGACGAGATCGAGACAACGAGATCATTGGTGCGATGAGATCGAGACGACGAGATTGGCGGTGCCAATGAGCTTTAGGTTGAGGACGAGAACGAGATCGGTAACGACGACACCGATGAGCAACGAGAACGAGATTGGTAATGACGACGCCGATGAGCTTTGGGTCGAGAACGACGGCACCGATAATCTCGGCAGTGTGAACTCGACGGTGCGTCTGGGGTGGGGTGCGATCTAGCTCACTCTCTCTCTCTCTCTCTCTCTCTCTCTCTGCGCCTGTGAGCCCGGAAATGATTTGAAGGTAAAACAGAACCTGCATTCATTTTCCAGGTCAAAGGCCTTAATTTTACAGTCAAAGTAAATGATTTTCCGGAAAACTCTATTTCCATACGCAACCAAACAGATGAAAAGATGTAAAAGGATTTTTGGAAATCGTTTGAAGCCAAAACAAACGCAGCCTTAGTGAATATATTATTCGTAATCATAACGCTATTGCCTTTTCCAGTTTCTCATCCTATATCCTAGAAGCTATGTGCACCTTTTCCAGTTTTACCACAACAGAGAAGTCCATGCTTGGTATCACCGCATCACTATTATTTCAAGCCAAGAGGAAATTCAATTATTTCAAGGGTGTTTTTATTTATTTATTTTTCCCTTTTTCTAAATTTTATTTGTTGGAAATTCATTGAATTTTCAAAAGACATCGCATGTCACAAGTGGATGATTTTCCCTTCAACAAATTAAAAATGGGCTATGACGCATGTGCATATGCTGTGGTATCTAATTGGCTAAGGTATAATCCAAGGGAATTTTTACAATTTCATCAACTTATATTTTATTATTCAAACTAATTTCATGAATTTTAGCCAAGTAATGTGTAATATTCAAGAATAATTTTTGTCAATCTTAACAGTTTTGGCCTTAGGTGTAATTTTTTTTATTAAGGTGATTTTTTTTTTTAATTATAGAGAAAGGTGAATTTAATTTTAAAAATAGAAGATTTAATCTATATATATATATATATATATATATATAAAATCGAAACTTTTGAAGCTCCCACAAATTTCCACGTCAGCATAATATTTAAAAAAAAAAAAAAAACATAAACACAAAAAGAAAAAACTTTTCTGAAACCCAAAAAAAAAAAAAAAAGAAGCATAAACGCAAAAAAAAAAAAACTTTTCCAAAACCAGATAAATGCGAAACCAAAAAAAAAAAAAAAAAAAAAACATAAACGCACAAAACATCTTTTCCAAAACCCAATAAATGCAACCAGCCTTCTTCTTCCTCCAAAACGCAGACCTTTGCTCTGCAGTTCCTCTTTCTTCTCTATTTCTCTACCCTCTCCTTCACCAAAACCCAACACTGAAAATAAATCTCGCCCAGAAGCCATACCCACATTGTCAGGTCCGAAAGTGAAAGAAGGCATCACCGATCTTTCCATGGTGCTACTCACAAGGACCAATCTCCACCTTTGAGCGCTGACAACAGCCATCAAAACTGGCCCCTTATACTCCGGCTTATTCAGCCCATTGTATATTTCAATTATGTCGGTCGGCAAAGGTAACCAAAATTGATTAGGAATTCATAACCCTATATTATATTTTGATTAGGAATCCATAACCCTATATTATATTATAAATAATATTTTTTTTGGGGGTTATTTGTTACAATGCAACTCACGGCTGAAAATTTGTATTTTTCATTCTCTCTTCTGAAATTTTTTTGCTCGCTTTATAATTCTGAATTTTTATTGCTCTCTTTATAATTCTAATTTTCTATTCAGTTTTTTTGGATTTAATTTTGTGAATTTTTATCTGGGTTCATGTGGCTACCGCTTAAAAACTTGATTTTAGTGTATAGTTTGTGGATTTAAATTCAAATTCTTTGAGATTGTGTATTTGAAATTTTTTTATGATTCAACATTTAAATGGAGTAAAATATTCGTGAACCTTTATTTTTCCTTCACGGGAACTCCAATAAGCTTGGTTCCCAACTATATAAATTTGACACGAAACAAATGTATTGTAAAGCAAAACTTATTTCGTGTTTTCCTTTCTTAATTATATATATGAAATGAGGTTCTTAGTGATCTTGGCAATTGTAGTGTTAGGCTAAGCTATTTCATTTTAGCTGAGCACTGGACAATGCAGAATAAATTCATATTTCTCATGCCTGTTTCAATTCTTATGGTCCATGAATGCAATAATTGTTATGGAATACCAATAACAGTATACCATTATGTTGGGGCCTCTTATGTGTGCAATGAAAGTAACACTATCAAGGAAAAGGCCTTTCCAGTACTCACACCCTGAGATGAATAGTCTCCCATGGAAAACAATGCTCTGGTAGAACTTGGAAGTCTTCTTGAAGACAAAACTGCAATTCATATCACCAAAAATTTATGATTCATATGTTAGATATTGGAATTGGTATTGATGGTGAGATAGGTTTATATAGTAGAAAACAACATTTAGATAGTTTTGGTAATAGTTGATAGTATTGTACAAATGTTTTTTTTTTTTTTTTGGCTGCACTATTGTAACAATGATTTACCATATTGATTATTAGTCTCTGGACTGGTGTCACTTTGGAGCTTTAGGGGGCTCTGTTGGGCTGCTATTGCTGTGGACTAGAAGAGTAGTAGAGAAATTTGATGGGGCTGTGGGAAATTATTCAATTTATGTAAGTTTAGATCAATGCAAGTCGGTGTTTCAAGTAGTGCCTATGGTCCCAATTTTGAGCATGAAAGATATGTGGGTTTGGTGGAGTCTTGGAAGAGATTTTGATATGATTCCGTTTGAGAAGTAGGTTTGATTTTTTTAATGATTTATTTCATGGTGTGTTTGTGCATTAAGATTGGAGTTTTTTACCCTTCATAAAACTCTCTTAATTTTGATCAAGAGTGTATGTCAATTGTTTATGAAGTGAAACAATTACTATTGATAATGGTTTCAACAAATTAATATATTTTCCATAGTTTGTCAACAGATTAATATTCATAGATTTTATATTGCCATGGAGATCTGCTGGCAAATCACATGGTAACATACTTACATAAAAATTAAACGAATAAAAAAGTCAATATGTAAATCTTCTGCAAAACAATTGAAGATTTCTTAAATGAACATGTATAATTATGTGTGAAAATGCTCCACATGCGAGGCTGTACTAACACTAGCATATGTATAGTTTGAATGGGGCTCTCTTGATTTTCCTTATCTTATTGAGGTAATTGAAATATTTAACTTTCTCATCATCAATGCAGAATTTCATAGTAAATTTCTTCTCTTTGGTTATATTAGTCCTACCTTTGTATTGCTTTGTTCTGTTTATTTTTTTATTATTTTTTTAAATCATTTATTTGTTTCTTTTGTTACAATTTATATAGTGTTGAGGTTAAGGTGTACGTGACCATATCTGCATTACAACTAATTTCACATCATGTTTTCCTGACTTACAAAGGGCTGAGACCTTGAAAATTGCTAAATTCCCAATACTAGGCTGCATCAGGAATAGCAAAGTTGGGGTCAAAGATACAACCTTTTCATCAAGGTAAACATATTACACATGTTTTTATTATTATTATTATGAACAAAAAAAATTAAGAACTTATTATTGTCACTATCCAAAATAATTTGTGCATCATGTATCTTAAAGAGCTTAATTGTGATCATAAATAAAGCTATCTTTTTAATATATATTGAAAGACTCTTGGGTATCATGGTCATAATTTCAAACCCATTGCTAAGGACAACTTAGTGGTTCAACAGCGCCCAGTGGTTTGTCAGCTAATTGATGAAATGAGTTTCATAAAAATCTGCACTACACTGCACTATTTCAAACTTTCTGTAGTGCACTATTTCTCTTCTATTAATGTTTCTTGAATGTTAGCTGAAAATTAGATTCTTATTGTTTTGCTGGTAGGGATCTGGCATTTTGTAATACTAGACATGGCAATACGGGTCAGAATTTTCTAACCCGACCCGACCCGAAAAATACCTGACCCGAACCCGATTTTTTTGACCCGAAGCAAAACCGGGTTGACCCGTGACCCGACTCGTTTTTTTGTGGGTCAACCCGACCTGACCCAAATAACCCGTGACCCGACCCGTTAAAAAATTCGCTAATTTTTTTTTTTTTTTTTTAATTACGTCCTGATACTTTATGCATAAGTATCAAAACTAATAAAGTAGTAATAAAGCATAAGTGCACAACCGTCCATCAATGCTTAACAGTTTACCCAAAAAAAAAAATCAATGCTTGACAGTAAACAACTAAGACTAAGACAATAAACAACTAAGACTAAGACAAGACAAGTCAGTGAAGTCACTAGACTCACTACAAACACAACACAAGTGACAAGGGTAAGTCAATTAGTCAAGGACCAACCGGCCAATGGCTTAGAAGGCTGTCTCACAACCATTAAAAATTAAAAAATCTCATCCAATTTCAATGTTTTATGCTTGCTGCTAGGCTGCTAGCTGTAGTCCACTCCGATTCTCCATTGTCCAAAGCCACAAAAATGAATTAATTAATTATACAAACAAAGTTACAAACGGTACAAACCTAAAACTAAAAGGCTAAAACAGTGAAACGGAAACCTTTAGTCAAAAAAAAAAAAAAAACACTGAAACCTAAAGGCTAAAGCTGAAAGTTGAGTTCCTCTCCTCATTCCTCCACTTCTCATCTCTTGCGCCGTCCTCAGTCTGGCCTGGCAGCCTCTGCCCTTCTTCATTGAATCAGTCTTCATTCTTCACACATTCAGCCTCTACTAGTGCCCTCTTTGCTAGTTAATGATCTTAGTGCCCTCTACTGTTTCAAGGTGGCTTACTCTACAAAATGATCTTAGTGCCCTCTTTCACTCTTTGCTAGTTAATCATATAAGTATTGTAGCTAAGCAGGCAACTCTAGTGCCTTTGAACCAGCGCTGGTTGAATCCAGCTTTGTATATGAACTCTTAAATTCTTAATGTCATTTGCTTTGTACTGTTTTTGGTATCAAAAAAAAAGAAAAAAAAAAAGATGCTTGTTAGAAATTTTGAGTTGGTTACTTGACGACAAAGGTGCTGGAAGGCTTGTAAGTTGTATATGAAAAAATATGTGCTTAGCAGCTTAAGTTCCATGCATTAAATCAAGATGCAATTGTTTTGCTTTTGTTGGAAGTTGAATATAAATCTAGATCTTTTGCACTCTCAATGTGAGTTGCTCTTCTTTCTTAGTCTTTTAAGTTTGATATTAGTCATTTTGTAAGTGAAAAAAAAAAAAAAAAAAAAATTTTGTTTGAAAAATACAGGTCAACCCGACCCGACCCAACCCGCAACCCGATTGACCCGTTTAAAAATGACCCGTTTTTGACTCGTGACCCGTTTGACCCGTGACCCGAACCCGACCCGACCCGAACCCGACCCGACCCGCCCGTTTTGCCACGTCTAGGTAATACAACTACAAGACAAGGACAATCAAGTATTTACCAATCTCTCCTTTATTCTGTACTATTTCTTGCATATTTATTGTTAATATGTTTCTAGAAATAATTTGAAATTGGAATGTGATTGCATATTTAAGTTTCTTGGTTATCTCACACTTGGTTTTACGTTTGGTTTTATTGTTTCATTTCAAGATTGCCATTGTTTTTACTACCTCTATGTACAATTTGTGTTCTATCAAAGAATCATGTTTTTTTAATTTCTATATTGCATATTTTTATTCTGAAGTTAGTATATGGATGCTATATCGTGTATTTGCCAAAACCTTTTTTTAGTCATGGGCATTTTGATAAAACAACAAAAGTACGTATTCTTTAATATAGCAAAATTACAAATTTGATTTTTGACTTCTATATGTTGTAATAAATTTCTCAACCTGTTCTATTGCTAGGCTTACATTGGTGATACTTCAAATGAATATAACAGCAACTTATCAAATGAACAAGATGGTGATTCTACACAGTTTCAAAAAGTTGATGTTCAAAGCGATGAGCAACTCACACCAACTTATCCCAAAATGACATATTCAGTGACTACTACGAAGCAACAAAGGAAGAAGATACAAAAAAACACATTAAAGTTGTCTTTCAATTTATTTGAAATATTGATTAAGCAGTTCTTTAAATTTGGGTTTCATTTGTTTAATGGATAGTTGAAGATGCAAATGATTTGATTTTTCATTTTAATTTAAACTTAAGTTTGATTTCTATTTTTCCTTACGTTATTTATTGTTTCATATCAAGGATAGGAAACTATGAAATTAGAATCCGAATGTACAATAAATGAGGAAGAGAAAAAGAATAGTTTACATCTTTATACACAATAGCTTCCCCATGCATTGCACGGGTTAGCGACTAGTTTTACAAATTTTGAAGAAGAATTTGTTTTTCTCTTTTTCTTTTTTCTTTTTGTACAGTGATTTTCGGTCACTTTCTATTTTAAGATTGGGTTCATGTGAATTTGGATCTTGTAATATACATATTCGTCTTTTCCTGCTATTTTTAACGTTGGTTAGGATCAAACACTTTTGACCCAATCCTAGTTTTATACTACTGGGCTCATTTTTGGTCAGGTATAACTTTATTCTGAACAGAAGTCAATGTTTTCAGGCCTAAAGCCAGTTAAATTCAAATTGGGCTCATTTTGTATCTGGCCTAATCTTATGTTAAACAAAAGACAATGTTTTTAGGCCTGAGCCAGTTTGGTCCTGTTCCAGTTTCATGGGTTGGGCCGGTTGGCCCTTGTTGGGTTCAGAATGATTTTGGTCCAAGTGTTGTTGAATGAGAGCTCAGTTCGTTGGGAAGCAATGAATGATTTATGCAGATTGTTGTTGATGCAACTTTGAATAATCTGAAGTATTTTTCATGAAAGATTGGGGTACATCTCATGTGTTTAGACTTTATTATAACGTCATCAAATTAGAATGATTAACTGATCCATTAAGGGAATTTTATCATGAAGTAGGTCTATTTTGAGTATTTTCATGAATGTTTGAAGACTTGAATAGCTTTGCATCTATAGATTCCAACCTTGCATAATAGAACAAGTTGTATTAAACATGTGCCTTTTAATCTAAATTGAGTTGATTGAGTCAATATAATTATCGTACAAAATTTTAGTCTAGAGGGGGCAAAATTAAAAGATGATATTAAAAGTGAAATTAATCTAAAAAATATTAACCAACAATAATAACAAAATAAATAAACAATTGTAAGCAAATATGAATATATTTCATATTATTAAAATAAATAAACAAAAATAACCAATTCATAGTACTAAAAAATTTATAAACTGATGGAGTAAGAATGTGATTAGTGTTACTTAAAAAATATAATGAATAAATGTTAGAAATTATTTTTTGTGATTAGTGACATGCCAATTTGTAAGATATAAGTAGTAAAATTTGTAATATCTCTAACATCATTTAAGAATAAAATGATGTGAAAAGTATCATAAATAGTAAAAATGGTATAAATAATGATATAAAATAAAAAATAAAAAATAGTGAAATAGATGCAAGTTGCAGTAGGACAAGACAAAAGCAATGGTTTGGTGACTTTCAATCAAGTAGAAGTCCTTTTTTTCAATTTTTTTTCCTCTATGTCAGAATGTAACTACTTTAGACTACTATTACTAAAAAATTTTAGGAGAAGTCAGGGGGGGCAGGTGCCCCTGCTCGCCCCCCTCTGGCTCCGCCAGTGGTACAAGTATAACATAATCGAACGGAATGTGTAGCTCCTCATTCTTTATCAAACCGGTAACAAGTAATTTATTTGTTTAAAAAATACGAAATCTATAGATTTGGGGCAAACCAATCGTTTCATCTTAATTCAAACAATAAATGGAAAATGTAACAATTGAAAGTTTGTAAACTAAATGATGACCAAGCCCAACCACAAAGGGAGTATAATATACCCATATATGAGTCTATTGTATTTGTGGACCATATACATTTTTGAAATTTCAATAACAAGCCTGAGCCAACTGCCAACTAGTGTATTATTTGTATAAAAAAAAAAAAAAAAAAAAAAAAAAAAAAAACTAGTGTATTCTTTAACTCCGTTTTCTATGACTGCAGAGTTAAGCAACCCAATAAATTAGACATCACACATATCCATCATGAGGACGAAAGGAAAGGGCTTACACGGCAGAAGACCTGTCCTTGTTATGCATAATTCACACATTTATTTGCTACAGATTTCATAGAAATTAGAAAACATCTTGGTTAGGTTAGACACCCATCACTTCCATCTTCCACCAGCTTGCTTTCAATAAAGCAACCCGAAGTCTATTTTGGAATCCTACAGGCTCCAGCCATGGGAGAAAAATCTTCTATCAACCTCACAAATAGTACCAACTTGTTACTTAGTAGTTAGTACCATATTTTAAAATACTTTTAATAATAGAAAATTGTCAAAAATCTTGTATCTCAGCTTTGCGGCTTTTGCGCAAAGGATGATGGGACCAAGAAGAGCTGTCCTACTCGATGCTGTAAGGTTGAATTTAATCAACCATCTTGTTCGCTTTATTCCGTGATAAATTTACTTGTAATTTAGCAATAAGTAACCTTGTGTTTAGGTGGGAATCATGTAAAGGTAGTGTGTGAGAGAGTGTGAAGAAATGCTCAAGACTGTGCAATGAAGCAGGGACTCGTGGCTGGATCTCGCGGGTGGCTCGCGGCTTGCAAGCCGCCAGATGATGCACACGAGTGAAGCATGCAGAGAAGCTGAACCGTCATGCCAACTGTAGCATTACAGGACAAAAAGTCCAGACTAGCCATTCAATTAGCTCGTGGCTTGGACTCGCGACTTAGTTAAGTCGCGAGGCCAAGTCACCAGTCCACTCTGTTATGGAAAAACTAACTCTTTGCATTCCTTTCTCACTTCAGTATAAATACCTCTTATACCTACAAAATATTGAGAGCTTCCAGAGAGAATTTTGAGAGAGAAACTTTAGAAAAAAATAAGATTGACTCATCCACAATCTTTACATAGTGACTCTTTAAATTCCTCAACTCTCACCCTTTCCATTGTTACATCCTTGAGAGGTACATTAGCCAAAACCTTTTCTCACCATACCCATATCTGTGAGAAGGCTATTTGGTGCTTATGAAGCAGTTAGGAAGGGACCAATTGATATTGGTTGATGCTATGGGTTATAGTGGAATCTGGTAAGCTAAAGAAGACAAAGGTTCGACGTAACCTTATTAGAGCAAGAAGCTTGGAGGGCTTAGGTACACTGGGTAGATTAAGCTTGGAGGGTTTTCTACTGTTCATGTATCCCAACTTCATTCTTTAGTGGATTATTTACCGCTTAGAAGGTGATGGAGAGGTTTTATGCCAAGAGCTTCGGTTTCCTCTTTGATAACACATCGTTGTGTTGTCCTTGTGTTTGCATCTCTTTTCCCTTAATCTTTGTCATTTAATTTCTGCTGTAAATGTGATTTTATTTGGTTTAGATTGTTTATCAATTCTGTTATAAGCTTATATTCATTTTCCCCACATATATTGTTTGATATTAAGCTTGAATTGGTAATTTGTAAATTGGGGGTCTAAACATTCAACGTGTTTTATACACTAATTGAACATTCAGATGTGGTCCCAAGTGTTTGGCTATAGAAACTTCAACTCTTTTTCAGATTCAATAGGCCCCTTTTCTTTTTGTTTTTGTTTCCTACCAAGTTTGAAATTGATTATGGTAATGTATGATACAGAGACAAATTTCGCCCACTGCGTATTCGCTCACAACAACAGATTAAAATTTTTAAAGCTTTATGCATAATTTTAAATACAAAGGAGAATTAAATTAATATGGCGAAATTATACTATTAGTTCCTGAAGTTTATCCTGTATGCGCAATTGATTTCTCAAGTTTCAAGTGAGCACAATTGGTCCCTCAAATTTTCAAAATGAGCCTTTTAAGTCCTTCGGTTAACTTCCATTAGTAGTATTGCTGAAGTGGTTAACTAAATAATGACTTAACATTTTTTAAATGATGTGACATTTCTTTTTATTAAAAAATTATAGATTAAATTTTAAAGTTTGATGCATAATTTTAACCATAGAGGAGAATTAATAAACCCTAGGACAAAAAGTTGTAGGAAAAATCCTTAGAGCAACCACATCAGCCCTTGTATAGTCTTCTAAAATAGAAAAAAAGTACCAATTTTACACATTTTAAGCAAAAAAACACCCACATCAGTGGGTTTAAAAATGTGTAAATATACACATTAGCTACAGTAACTGTGTATATTTACATGGTTACTGTAGCTCATCTATCTATTATTTTAGATTTTTTTCTCTCTCCTCTCATTACCCCTAACTCTCACCTCTCTCTTTTTCTCATTTCCTCTCTCACCTCACTCTCACTGATCAACTCTCTCACATGCCATCAGATCAACTCTCTCATTTCATCAGATCACCTCACTCTCGCTGACCCACGCCGCTAACTCAAGCCCCATTGCCGATCTGTTGTGGATCAGATTAACTCTCTTAGATAATGGTTGTTGGTTTTCTCTTGATCGCCGATTAGGTTGTGGTGGGCTATTTCTCTTGATCGCCGATTTGTTTGTTTGTTTGTTTTTTTTTTTTTTTGGTTGAGCTTGAGGCTGCCGTGATAGTGATTGTGTGTGTGGGTTGATGGTATCGGTGATTGTGGGTGTGGGTCAGTGGGTTGCTCAATGGGTGTGGGTCGGTAGGTTGCCAATCTGTTCTATGGGTTGTTTTTCTGGTTTTCCGGTTTTTTTACTCTTTTTTTTTTTTTTTGGTTGGATGTTGGTGTCAATCTTGTTGCTCAGTGGGAGGCTGGAGGCTGGGTTGATAATGGTGGTTGCTTGATGATGGTGGCTATGGGGGTTGTGTTGAGAGATGACAGTGTTAAAAGAAATGATTATTTTATTGAATAAATGTGTAGAATAGACAAACTGATGTGGAAGTTTTGTAAAAGTGAGTGTGTATAATAGAAAAAGTAGGTTTTTTCTTGCAAAATAGATGGAAATTTTGCACTAACTAATGTGGTTGCTCTTAGATAGAAGACGAACAAAGGTGTTACATAGAAAACCAAACCGGAACCAAATTCCTATTCCATCACAGTAAATCACGGTAGAAGATTTGTACTGACTCCTTGTTAAGTCATTAGATTAAAGTCATTTATTAGACACCCTTCACTTCCACTAGCTAGCTTTCAACAAGGCAGAAGTCTATTTTGGAATCCTCCAGTGGTCCAGCCAGCCAGCCAACCAAGGGAGAAAAATCTTGTAGCAATCTCACAAATAATTATACTTCAGTTGTTAATTATTACCATTATCAAAAAAATAATAATACTAAGTAAATATTTTTCTTTTTTATTTGAGATGTTATTATTTCTAATTTATGGGGTTCATTCCATGATGATTGCTTTTATCATTATATTAAGACACTAATTGGTTTTTGGTATAGATAGAGTTCATATTCTGAATCTTATTCGATGACACGAGATTTTACCAACTAAGTTAATTGGAACACGCGTTAATAATAATAATAATAAGGCGTAAACGCACTTTTAGTCTCTACATTTTGACTTTTTTCCATTTTAGTCTCTACATTTTATTTTTACCACTTTTAGTCCCTAAACCAATTAACGCGGGACATTTAAGTCCTTGAAGCACAATTCCGTCACCAAACTAACGGGAAAACTGACGGATCAATAAAATAATAATTTTTTTTACATGTGGAAGCAATAAAATAACGGGAAGAAATTAGACTCACCAAGCAATAAAATTAACCTCATCCCCTGTTTTGGGATATATGAAATAGGGGATGAGGATAATTCGGTTTGAGAGGTAAAAGATGGCAAAGGACATTTACATGCATGGGTTGTACTTGGACAGCTGGCACTGAGAGAGGCCTGCATGCAGTCCGTGTGTGAGCTAGCTGGCGAAGGTAAAAACTGGGTTTTACCATGAGTGTCCACCTCAGTCAATCTAGGAGATATAGCTAGAGAAATACATTGGTCAACGAACTCAATAGGGGCCACCACTTCACTCACGTCAGATTGGAGAATTTGGAATGCATTAGAAGATTTTAAGTTGACCTGAGAGGGACTCGGTGGAGAAATTTCAGATGAGGATGGTTTATATTTAAAAAATTGGCTCTGGGCCCACTCCTCATAAACGTGTAAAAAAAATATGGCGTAAAAAAATATGGCATTAACGATACTACAGAAGGTAAACTCATTTGGTTTGACACCCTCTTTTGCCAACCAGAGATAAATTTTAACAGCTCCCTCTGTGTCTTCTCTTTGAGCATATCCAGCTACCATTGCTGACCATGCCACAATGTCCTTCTCGTCAATCAATTCAAATACTTTTGCAGCTTCATCAATGCAGCCCATCTTAACATAAGCATCTAAAAGTGCAGTTCCTACTGAAGATGATTTCTCATAATTAGTTTTAATGACTTGTGCATGTAGTTGGAAAGTAGAAATGGCAGGATGATCAGCCGTAAGGATGGTAGAATAAGTGAAATGGTTGGGTCTAATTTAGTGGCGGAGCCAGGATTTGACTCGAGGGGGGGCAAAATTTATATACACTATACATGCATATTGAAACACACACATATTACATATATGTTGGATAGTTGTAAAGGATTTTTTTTTTTTTTTTTTTTTTTTGCATAAATAAGCCATCTTCTTTTATATATATATATAGAGTAAAAATTCCATTTATAAATGAAAATATTTTTAGTAATTAAGTATGAACACCAAATACAACTAACGTAAGTTTGTGTTATTATATAATTATCTCAAAATTTTGGTTTATTATACAAAATTTTATGAAGTAGGATAATTATTACATAAAGAATTTTTTTTAGTAAGGATCCACATGGTGAAGTGGAGAATTGACACCAAGTCCCAGCCAAAGCTAGAGAAAGAGATGCAACTTTGAGATGGATATATTGTCAAACCAAATACAAACCTTCTTCTTACTAAAATTTAAAAGCCACCCAACTATTTTTTTTGCTGAGCCAGAGGGGGCAACTGCTGAGCCAGGGGGGGCAACTGCCCCCTCTCGACCCCCCCTGGCTCCGCCCCTCTAACACCTTCCCTGTTCATTCGGCAAAATAAATTCACTGCCTGCCTTGTTCCACCATTCTGTAAGTACCCACTGATCATGGCCGTCCATGACACAACATTCTGAACCCCATCCATCATAGAAAACAGTTGAAATGCACCATCCATAACACTGCACTTACTGTAAGCTACCATAAGTGCCGTTCTAATATTGTGATCAACGCAATACCCATTTTTCAAAACCTGACAATGAAGCTGTCTAGCAAAACCTAATTCTTTAAGGTTAGCACATAGTTTAATCATGGTAGCAAATATCATCTGTGTAAGCATTACACCTGCAAGTCGCATTTGATAAAACATTTGTAACATAGCCTGCAACCATACTGTTCCACGAAACCTCATCCCTCTTCTCCATACTATCAAACGCAACTCTAGCATCTCTAACCATCCCTGACTTTGAATACATATTAATTAAAGAATTGCACACAAACACGGTAGACTCAAAACCATTCTTTATTACCATTGTGTGGACTTGAATTCCCTTATTAACCATACCATCATCTGCCAAAGCTCCAAAATCATGAGATAATGCCTTACCTACCATAACGCGCCAAAAGATTTGTTCAATGATATGCGATGGTAAGATTATAACGAAGAAACGTAAATCCACGATCAGCACCAGCTGGCCGCCACTTCTTCACTTCACTCGACACCCGCTTTAGGGTGCAAAACAGAGAAACAAACATATTTCTATTCAAGGAATCCCCAACGATTGTGTGGACATGACCTCATCCCCTGTTTCATATATCCTTTCCATCTTTTACCTCTCAAACCGAATTAACCTCATCCCCTGTTTCATATATCCCAAAACAGGGGATGAGGTTAATTTTATTGCTTGATGAGTCTGATTTCTTCCCATTATTTTATTGCTTCCACGTGTAAAAAAAATTATTATTTTATTGATCCGTCAGTTTCCCTGTTAGTTTGGTGACGGAATGGTGCTTCAAAAACTTAAATATTCTGCGTTAATTGGTTTAAGGATTAAAAGTAGTAAAAATAAAATGTAGGGACTAAAATGAAAAAAAAAAAGTCAAAATATAAGGACTAAAAGTACATTTACGCCTAATAATAATAATAATAATAATAATAATAATAATTTTGAGTTTTGAAGTCAATAATAATAATAAGTTATACTAGTAAATAGTAGCAAAGGCATAAGTTAATTATTAACTAACTATTCGTGCGTGCGATGAGACTTTTTTTATTTTTTTTATAGTGTCATAATTTTTTTTTTAAGTAAAGACGATAGAGTCATAATTTTTATTTTATATATATATAAGTATATATATATATTTTTTCTATTTTGAAAATCTAACTGCAGAGTAACCTTATTTTTTAGACAATATT
The DNA here is from genome assembly GCA_028535165.1 of Quercus tomentella. NCBI lineage: Eukaryota > Viridiplantae > Streptophyta > Magnoliopsida > Fagales > Fagaceae > Quercus > Quercus tomentella. Next base: position 15,475,312 of record JAPQVY010000156.1, read on the forward strand.
TTAGTGGGAGTTAGAGTTACATTTTTACTGGATTGTCATTTAGTTTTTTCTCTACTTAAACATAGGGGTGTATGGGCATTTTTGAACAAAAAAAATGAGAAATCCAAACCGAGGAAGCCCCTTAAATAGTAGATAGATACTATATTTAAAAAATCATCTGTGTAGTGTGTAGTATGTACAGTTGCTGCAAACTACCGTATCTTCGTCCCTGTTCACCGTAATGTTTAGTATAGTCCATGACAAAAGAATAATGTTACAGTTATCGCAAACTATTTTACAACAGTGGCGGAGCTAAGATTTTATTCTAGAGGGGGAAAAATTAAAAGAAGATATTAAAAGTGAAATTAATCTAAAAAATATTAATCAACAATAATAACAAAATAAATAAACAATTGTAAGCAAATATGAATATATTTCATATTATTAAAATAAATAAACAAAAATAACCAATTCATAGCTACTAAAAACTTTACAAACTGATGAAGTAAAAATGTGATTAGTGTTACTTAAAAAATATAATGAATAAATGTTTGAAATTATTTTTTGTAATTGGTGACATGCCAATTTGTAAGACATAAGTAGTAAAATTTGTAATATCTCTAGCATCATTCAAGAATAAAATGCTGTGAAAAGTATCATAAATAGTGAAAATAGTGTAAATAATGATATAAAATAAAATTATTGAAATAGGTGCAAGTTTCACGTAGGACAAGACAAAAGCATGGTTTGGTGCTTGAGAACTTTTTTTTTCATTTCTTTTTCCTGTGTCAGAGTCACTTTCAACCAAGTAGAAGTCCTTTTTTTCTTTTTCTTTTTTTCCTCCATGTCAGCAAGTAATTGCTTTAGACTACTAATGTTAGAAAATTTTAGGAGGAGTCAGGGGGGCAGGTGCCCCCCCTCACCCCCCTTTGGCTCCGCCAATGTTTTACAATATTTTTATAATCTATTAATATGATAAATTATTAATAGTTTTTATTTGTGCCCATTATCAACATCACTTTTTTACATACTAATAACCACTTGTCATATCAGCAATTCGTAAAAAAAATTATAAAACAGTTTATGACTTTAGTATTTTCCATTACAATATAGCTCGCTGCAAGTGAATGCTCAAAAAATATTATAGAAGTACAATCGAACATGTAAGATTCATCTTGTGTTTGAAAGATTTATTTATTTTTCATGCTTATCAATGTTCAAGTGAGGAGAGAGAGGAGAAGAGAAGAGAAGAAACTCGCAATATTGGATCAAATTGAGAAAAATTATACAACTAATTACTCTTCATTAATTATAGTGAGCTATCTATTTATACTAATCAAATACCACGCCTGATCTTTTCCATTGATACAACTACACAACTATCTATGTTACAATAAACAAACTAACATAACTTAATCTCTAACAGAGTACTTCTCCACGTGCATGAACTGAAGAAACACGTACTGTAAATCATAGGATCTCCAAGTACTGAGACTTCCACCTGATAATGAAGCATAACTGCACCGATAAATAATAAAGAGAAATTAAAAAGAAGAAATGAAGTCACAAAAAAGAAGCTACAAAGTGATTTCTTTTTTGAATTACCTTCAATCTTTGCATCTCTATGCTTCAATCTTCCCTTGCAAACGAGCCATATTAACTTTGACAGCCACAAAAAGCCTATCTTTCTTTTCATCAACAAAATTGAAGTAAGCATGTCTCCAAGACTTCTTTATCACCAAACTACCGCAAACAATCCAAAATCCCACAATGAACCCCAAAACAACACTTACATAGAACCATAACTTTTCAGACTTGAATTCCTCATTGTCTTCATCTACAGCTTCTGTATCCCCATCACTTGGCAATAATGAGCAATTTGTTATCAATGGAGGCCCGCAAAGTTGTGGGTTACCCTCATAAATGGACGGATCAATGAAAGTTTGAAATTGGTTGGCTGATGGAATAGGTCCAGACAAGTTGTTATATGACAAGTTCAAATGACTTAAAAAAGTCAAAGAAGACATAATTGGAGGAATGGGACCTGAAAGATGGTTGCATGAGAGGTCAAGAGTTTCTAAACCATGCAATGCTCCCATATTCTCTGGTATCTTTCCGGTCAATTGATTCCATGACAAATTTAAGGTAAATAGTAATGAGAGCTTTGTTAGTGCTTCTGGAATCTCTCCGGTTAGATTGTTTCTTGAAAGATCTATACTATTCATCAAGAAAATTTGGCTGTAATATTCACGTTGGGCACCCTTTGCAGTCAAATCCATATGCTCCGAGTAGGTTAGTGGAAGAAGGAGACTACGAATTGGTGATATAGAATATTCGACCAAAGATTTCAAACCAACCAAATTGCCCAAACAAGTAGGGATAGATCCTGAAAAATTATTATGTGCAAAGTCCAAAACATGTAGACGAGCGAGAAAACACAATTGTTCCAAAATGGGTCCTGAGAGCATGTTTCCTCGTAGGCGCAATTCTGATATTGAAGGTAGCCTTTTTCCAATCCATTTTGGCAAAGTCCCTGAGAATCTATTACCTCCAACATCAAGTGCATATAAGCTCGAGCAGTTTTGCAAGGTGGAAAAGAGATCTCCAGAAAAATTGTTGTAGCTTAGTTGCAGCCAATTAAGAGTAGGTAGTGAGCACAATGAGGTTGGGATGTTACCCAATAGATTGTTTTGCGACAGATCAATGGCCTCTAAATTTTGCATACTCATCCAATGCCTGGGGATGTTTCCAGATAAAAGATTGTTCGATAAATCAACAAACCACAAACCTGTCGGCCCAATGGTCAATGAGGGGATACTACCATTTAGAAAGTTTCCTGCAAGATCTAGGGTGACCAATTTTTTCATACGTTGGAAGATGTTTACTGGTAATGGTCCAGAAAGATGGTTTTTCCTTAATGAGAGATATGACACACTAGGCCACAGTGGGAGTGAACCAGTTAAATTATTGTAACTTAGATCTACCCACTCAAAAGATAATGACTTAGGAAGGTCTCCCCTCAATTGGTTATGAGAAAGATCTAATTTCAAAGGCAACGAAGACAAATTCCACAACCAATTTGGTATTTTAGCTGAAATTGAAGAGTTTACAAGGGAGATCTCAAGAAGATTCTTCTGAGTTTTGAGCCATGCCGGGAATGCAGGACCCAATTGGCAGTCTTTGATTAGGACATTTTGGAGACTAAAAGGGGGAGTCCAATCATGTGTCACATTGAGAACTAAGGATTTCCTAGTTGATGACAAGGAAAACCAAGTTAGTTTTTTGAGATTTAGGAAATGAGTTTCAGTCATGGTACCTTCCCAAGAATTACTGAAGAGATCCAAAGTGCTCAACTCAGTCAGTTGTCCAATAAATTCTGGGATGGTTCCATTCATCAAGTTGTAAGAGAGATCTAGTATCTCCAAACGTGATAAATGTTGTATACTTGATGGAATTGGGCCTGAGAATGAGTTGTTGGTGAGATGGAGCTCTCTTAAATGTGTAAAATACCCCAAGGAATGAGGCAAAACACCACTAAGTTGGTTTGATCCCAAATTTAATTGTTCTAGTCTATGGTTGCCACATCCGGATAATGCTTGGATAAATTCAGTTATTGGGCCACCGATAAAAAAATTGAACGACATATCTAAATTCTTCAAATTGCATAGGCTAGCCCTTGCTATGTTAGGGATGCGGCCTTTTAGGTCACATAAATTGATCCTGAGATTAATGAGGGCAGTAAGATTAAACAACCATGGGGGAATAGAAGAAGAGTTGAAGCCATTATTTGAGAGATCAAGGACCGAAAGGGACGTTAAATTCACAAATGGAAGAGTTTGAGGGAGATGATGAAGACCACAACTTGACAAATACAACTCTGATAGTGAAGGAAGCATATTAACAACTTGCAGCCAATGAGTTTCAGCTTTGCTAAGGTCTATGTTTTGCAAATTCAAGTATTGTAAGGAAGAGAGATTGGTGAGCCAATAAATATTTGAAACCGAAAGAGTTTTATCAGACAATGGAGAGGGAATGAGATTAAGATAGCTCAAATTTGTTAAATTTCCAAGACTGGGAGACACTACTCCAGAAAACATTGTAAAGGAAAGGTCAAGGTATGTCAACTTCTTGAGAGAGCCAAGGAAATATGGGAATGATACTCCTTGGAAATTGATGTTGCTTAGGTTTAAGTAACTCAAATATTTCAGATTTTGTAAAGAAGGATCTAACTTACCACTCAAACAATTAGGCTGATCAGGAGTACATTGGCTTCCTCCTTCAAAACCACATAGATTTGAGCTTCCAAGATCAAGCTTTACTACGTTGCTCGTTTGATTGCTACAACCTATGCCTTCCCAATTGCAACAATCTTGACCCACCCAAGAAGAAAGCCTATTGAATGGATCCTTAAGACCTTTTCTGAATTTTTGAAGGGCTACTCTCTCTATCTCAATGCAACGCACGTTGGCATTTACAGCAATAGAATTGGATGGTACAGCTTCCAGTGAAATAGATTCGGTTATCAAAAGAAGGTAAAGAAGATTAAGAAGAAGTACAAAGGTGGTATCCATGTTGGCCATTTTCCCTTATCTCCTTACAAGGATCGTTGTTATAGATGCTTATTTATAAGCATGCGGATTGTCTATTAACTTTTCTTTTTTCACTTGAATTATTGGTACTTAGAATTTGCAGGATATTGTTCATTATAGAGTTTTGTTTAAGAAATAAATATAAATTAATTTGTTTCTGTTTTACTTGCTAAATTATTAGTCTTCTACTTATATCAATGGATACTATATTGTTAAAATACATTTGTTTTCTGAGTGAACAAGCAGTAAGAAAGGAAAAAAAAAAAAAAAAACTATAAGAGGTTATATGAAATTAAATAATGTCTTTTATATTTTGTTATGCTTTTCATTAGAAACACATGCACATATATAATTACATTTGAATAATAAAATAGATGATAAAAATAAAACAAAAAAAAGTTATTTTTTTCAGTGGAACAAAGTTTAAGTTACATGAAGAATGTACATCGATTGGGACTCAGTTTTTATATACGTAAAAAAAAAAAAAAAAAAAAAAAAAAAAAAAAAAAAAAAAACTAAACTAAAGTTTCTAATAGATTATAAAATAATTTAAAACAATAAAAAAAATTGCCTTTGAATTTCTTGAAAGTTTTGATAATTAAATTTTAATCAATGTAATGATTTTATTTGAACAAAATTTAACTACAAAATTGGTTATAGCCTAAGGCTACAACCTCTCAATAAAATAAACATTATTATATATTTTGAAAATCTAACCATTGAATTATATGTTCTTTACACTTTTAATACACATGTTAAACTTTGTTTCAATCAAATATTATTATATGATCTATAAACTTATATTTTATGCATAATCTTAAACTACAAAATTAATAATTAAAACAATTTATTGATGGCATAGTTATTGATCTTTAATTTTTTTGAAATTTTGCAAGTATAGAGGATATAAGAAAAAAATGTAATCCAATAGTGAAATTCTTAAAATTCACCTTCAATAAAAAGATCTTGAGTAAGTTTGTAACCTTAGGCTACAACCAATTTTGTACGTAAACTTTATCCATTTTATTTTATGTAAAACTTTGGTTCACTTAAAGTAAATTATCTTAGTAATTTTTAATATAATCACTTGACAAAATTATAGCATATATACCACATAATGCATGCACGATGTGTAAGACCTAACTTAAAAAAGATTTCATTCAAATAGATATAACAACTGAAAATTTGGAGTGCAAAATATAACACATTTGATTCATTGCTAATTGCAAAGCCATGCCATGTGTTAGATTCATGAAAAATGATGGTACGATCATCTATTTTGGCACCATGCACATAATTCCATTTTTTAAAAAAAAAAAAAACTCACCAAACAAATACTATAACTAAATAGAAAAGATACTAGCATTTCTTCTAAAATAAAATAAAAAAGACTCTCGCACTATACATATTAGGCCTGCCTTTTCGTTTTTTTATTTTTTTATAATGTTTTACAAGGGAGATGTATGTTAACATGTGTATGTGTATAATGTCTTCCAACAATGGATAAAATATATAACTTTTCTTTTTCCTTTATATAAAGTTTCAACTTATATTATCTGTTTCTAATAATAACTCTTTATCATTAGATTAAGACACACCAATTGATTTTTGATTTTTGATTGATCACTAGTGGAAGCAAGCTAAGCAATGACTTCTTAGCCATTTGGCCCATTCCAAGTCTAAGTCGTTGTAACTTGTAACTTACGATAGCTAAGCAAAGAAGAATAACGAGACCAGGAAGACCTGTCAATCTTGACTTCACTTGCAAGTCGCAATACCTTTCAACTCTCAATCTCAACCAATGAGAACAATTGCATCATCTCAATTCCAGAAGACCAGTCCTTGACTCCCCGTTACCCTTAATTCAAGTATCACTTCCAACCGCTTGCTTTTGGTAAAGCAACCCAAAGTCTATTTTGGAATCCTCCACCCAAAGACCTGTCCATCTCGACGTCGCCCCGAGTCTTTATCTACAAAAACTTCAACTTACCTAATTCACTAAAAAGCAAATTGCTCATCTAGGTCCCTTTTCTTTCTGTTTTTAAATGATATGAAACTCTTAGTTTTGTTAGATTTAGAAAATAAAATTTAACTTCAAAACAAAATCTAGTACTATTGAGATGTTCATGTTCTGTAAAATTTTGAATCTTTAGAATTACATCTCTTTACTGCATTATTCTGTCTTTTAATAAAAATATAATGAATTGATAAAAGTGGTCATTATTTTGCAAAATAGCACTCAATGTTGGCTCTGAAACCGCAACTCCCACCAATTGTGGGGAATTCAAGTCCTGCAAAATAGCACTAACTGATATGGGAATATCTCATCCCATTAAGCATGGGCACATCAATGATAGAGAATCATTACCCCACATGGCACCTATGGAAGTCAACTTGGTCAATGAACCCAACATGCCTAAGCCAAAAGTACAGGACACCAACAAATGAGCAACGTGGAAAAAGATTGAACGAAATACAAGCTCTGTGGTTGAAGACTCAAATTGTGGGGAGGGTGTTGGATGAAAAAAAAAAAAAAGCCACTCAATGCTTAGCCATTTAAGAGAGATATTCAATAATAATAATAATAATAATCATAATAATAATAATAATAATAATACCTATTCATTGAATAAATTGGGTCCAAATATGAAAATATAAATTACTTTTATTATGTTCTCATTCTGTTATTAATCATATTAAATATATTTTTTTTCAATTTGGTTATCAAACGAGATAAATTACCGTTTCAAATCATTTTATCACATGATAAGAAGGAAGATAGAAGACTAAAGAAAATGGTCTTGTTTTCTTTTTCAGCAAAAACAAACCAGTTAGTTGAGCTACAGGAATTTTGACAAAATTCATCAAACTTTCTTCTATTATGAACAAGCATATTAAATTTTTTATGCGTATGCAGATTATTTACCACTCAATCAAATAAATTCATTTTTTTGTGTGTAATTTTAAAGCACAAAAAATATTGAAATTTAAATGAATGAGAGAGTTGTTATTTGTTTTAATATTTTGATATTTTGGAGGAATAATCTATATTATCTATAACGGTATTCCCCTATTTGCTCTGAACTTTTTAAAGGTAAAAGATATAACCACAATATTATAAAAAAGAAAAAAGAATCTTAAAAAAAAGCATTTAATAAAAAAAAATTATAAAATTATGTAATATTAAGTATTAACTAATTCAGAGTTTATGCTATGTCTCTTGATGTGTCTAGCTAGGGTTTAACCCTCCCTCTCATTGAAGTATTTTTAAAAAGAAAACAAACAAACAAATTTTTATTTTTTTTGTTTTGAATAGGGGATTTCAACCTATAACCGCTTCTTGAAAATTACTCTTATCAGCAAGCTAAAACAGCATTAATTTTTGGTATTGACGGAGATTCGAACCATAGATTTTTTTATTCAATTATAAGAATTCTTAGCAATTAAGCTAACTTGAACTCACAACAAACAAAGAGTTTAGTGGAACTTAATCCATCCTCGTGTCTTAGTCCTTGTTATTAATGGTGCTATGTTTTCTATATCGAAATTCCATAGTCATGTTTCATTGATCACTAGTGGAAGAAAGCTAAGCAATGACTTCTTAGCCATTTGGCCCATTCCAAGTCTAAGTCGTTGCAACTAGTAACTTATGATGGCTAGGCAAAGAAGAATGACGAGACCAAGAAGACTTGTCTATCTTGACTTCACTTGCAAGTTGCAATTTTTTTGCAAGTTGCAATAGCTTTCAACTCTCAATCTCAACCATTGAGAACAATTGCATCATCTCAATCCCAGACGACCAACCCTCGACTCCTCGTTACCCTTAATTCACGTATCACTTCCACCTGCTTGCTTTCAGTAAAGCAACCCAAAGTCTATTTTGGAATCCTCCACCCAAAGACCTGTCCATCTCGATGTCGCCCCGTGTCTTTATCTACAGAAACTTCAACTTACCAGATTCAATAGACTTCACTTGCGATTAACAGCTTCCAACAATAATAAGTTACACCCAATGCATTTGAAAATGGGGGATTCACTAAAAAGTAAATTACTCATCTAGGTCCCCTTTCTTTCTGTTTTTAAATGATATGAAACTCTTAGTTTTGTTAGATTTAGAAAATAAAATTCAACTTCAAAACAAAATCTAGTACTATTGAGATGTTCATGTTCTGTAAAATTTTGAATCTTTAGAATTACATCCCTTTACTGCATTATTCTGTCTTTTAATAAAAATATAATGAATTGATAAAAGTGGTCATTATTTTGCAAAATAGCACTCAATGTTGGCTTTGAAACCGCAACTCCCACCAATTGTGGGGAATTCAAGTCCTACAAAATAGCACTAACTGATATGGGAATATCTCATCCCATTAAGCACGGGCACATCAATGATGGAAAATCATTACCCCACATGGCACCTATGGAAGTCAACTTGGTCAGTGAACCCCACATGCCTAAGCCGAAAGTACAGGACACCAAAAAATGAGCAACAAGGACGAAGATTGAACGAAATACAAGCTTTGTGGTTGAAGACTCAAATTGTGGGGAGGGTGTTGGATGAGAAAAAAAAGCACTCAATGCTTAGCCATTTTAAGAGAGATATTTAATAATAATACCTATTCATTGAATAAATTGGGCCCAAATATGAAAATATAAATTACTTTTATTATGTTCTCATTCTGTTATTAATCATATTAAAAATATTTTTTTTTTCAATTTGGTTATCAAACGAGATAAATTACCGTTTCAAATCATTTTATCACATGATAAGAAGGAAGATAGAAGACTAAAGAAAATGGTCTTGTTTTCTTTTTCAGCAAAAACAAACCAGTTAGTTGAGCTACAGGACTTTTGACAAAATTCATCAAACTTTCTTCTATTATGAACAAGCATATTAAATTTTTTACGCGTATGCAGATTATTTACCACTCAATCAAATAAACTCATTTTTTTTTGTGTAATTTTAAAGCACAAAAAATATTGAAATTTAAATGAATGAGAGAGTTGTTATTTGTTTTAATATTTTGATATTTTGGAGGAATAATCTATATTATCTATAACGTTATTCCCCTATTTGCTCTGAACTTTTTAAAGGTAAAAGATATAACCACAATATTATAAAAAAGAAAAAAGAATCTTAAAAAAAAAAGCATTTAATAAAAAAAAAATTATAAAATTATGTAATATTAAGTATTAACTAATTCAGAGTTTATGCTATGTCTCTTGATGTGTCTAGCTAGGGTTTAACCCTCCCTCTCATTGAAGTATTTTTAAAAAGAAAACAAACAAACAAATTTTTATTTTTTTTTTGTTTTGAATAGGGGATTTCAACCTATAACCGCTTCTTGAAAATTACTCTTATCAGCAAGCTAAAACAAGCATTAATTTTTGGTATTGACGGAGATTCGAACCCTAGATTTTTTTTTTCAATTATAAGAATTTTTAGCAATTAAGCTAACTTGAACTCACAACAAACAAAGAGTTTAGTGGAACTTAATCCATCCTCGTGTCTTAGTCCTTGTTATTAATGGTGCTATGTTTTCTATATCGAAATTCCATAGTCATGTTTCATTGATCACTTGTGGAACAAAGCTAAGCAATGACTTCTTAGCCATTTGGCCCATTCCAAGTCTAAGTCGTTGCAACTAGTAACTTATGATGGCTAGGCAAAGAAGAATGACGAGACCAAGAAGACCTGTCTATCTTGACTTCACTTGCAAGTTGCAATAGCTTTCAACTCTCAATCTCAACCATTGAGAACAATTGCATCATCTCAATCCCAGATGACCAGCCCTCGACTCCTCGTTACCCCTAATTCACGTATCACTTCCACCTGCTTACTTTCAGTAAAGCAACCCAAAGTCTATTTTGGAATCCTCCACCCAAAGACCTATCCATCTCGATGTCGCCCCGAGTCTTTATCTACAGAAACTTCAACTTACCAGATTCAATAGACTTCACTTGCGATTAACAGCTTCCAACAATAATAAGTTACACCCAATGCATTTGAAAATGGGGGATTCACTAAAAAACAAATTACTCATCTAGGTCCCTTTTCTTTCTGTTTTTAAATGATATGAAACTCTTAGTTTTGTTAGATTTAGAAAATAAAATTTAACTTCAAAATAAAATCTAGTACTATTGAGATGTTCATGTTCTGTAAAATTTTGAATCTTTCGAATTACATCTCTTTACTGCATTATTCTGTCTTTTAATAAAAATATAATGAATTGATTAAAGTGTTCATTATTTTGCAAAATAGCACTCACTGTTGGCTCTGAAACCGCAACTCCCACCGATTGTGGGGAATTCAAGTCCCACAAAATAGCACTAACTGATATGGGAATATCTCATCCCATTAAGCAAGGGCACATCAATGATGGAAAATCATTACCCCACACGGCACCTATGGAAGTCAACTTGGTCAGTGAACCCCACATGCCTAAGCCGAAAGTACAGGACACCAAAAAATGAGCAACAAGGACGAAGATTGAACGAAATACAAGCTTTGTGGTTGAAGACTCAAATTGTGGGGAGGGTGTTGGATGAGAAAAAAAAGCACTCAATGCTTAGCCATTTTAAGAGAGATATTTAATAATAATACCTATTCATTGAATAAATTGGGTCCAAATATGAAAATATAAATTACTTTTATTATGTTCTCGTTCTGTTATTAATCATATTAAAAATATTTTTTTTTCAATTTGGTTATCAAACGAGATAAATTACCGTTTCAAATCATTTTATCACATGATAAGAAGGAAGATAGAAGACTAAAGAAAATGGTCTTGTTTTCTTTTTCAGCAAAAACAAAACAGTTAGTTGAGCTACAGGACTTTTGACAAAATTCATCAAACTTTCTTCTATTATGAACAAGCATATTAAATTTTTTATGCGTATGCAGATTATTTACCACTCAATCAAATAAATTCATTTTTTGTGTGTAATTTTAAAGCAAAAAAATATTGAAATTTAAATGAATGAGTGAGTTGTTATTTGTTTTAATATTCTGATATTTTGGAGGAATAATCTATATTATCTATAATGGTATTCCCCTATTTGATCTGAACTTTTAAAGGTAAAAGATATAAGCATAATATTATAAGAAAGAAAAAAAGCATGTAAAAAAAAAAAAAGCATTCAATAAAAAAAATTATAAAATTATGTAATATTAAGTCTTAACTAATTAGGAGTTTATGCTGTGTCTCTGGATGTGTCTAGCTAGGGTTTAACCCTCCCTCTCATTGAAATATTTTTAAAAAGAAAACAAACAAACAAATTTTTTTGGTTTTGATAAATAGTGGATTTCAACCTATAACCACTTCTTGAAAATTACTCTTATCAGCAAGCTAAAACACCCATTAATTTTTGGTATTGACGGAGATTCGAACCACAGATTTTTTTATTCGATTATAAGAATTTTTAGCAATTAAGCTAACTTGAACTCACAACAAACAAAGAGTTTAGTGGAACTTAATCCATCCTCGTGTTTTAGTCCTTGTTATTAATGGTGCTATGTTTTCTATACCGAAATTCCAAGTCATGTTTGATTGATCACTAGTGGAAGCAAGCTAAGCAATGACTTCTTAGCCATTTGGCCCATTCCAAGTCTAAGTTGTTGTAACTTGTAACTTACAATGGCTAAGTAAAGAAGAATGACGAGACCAGGAAGACCTGTCTCTCTTGACTTCACTTGCAAGTTGCAATTTTTTTGCTAGTTGCAATAGCTTTCAACTCTCAATCTCAACCATTGAGAACAATTGCATTATCTCAATCCCAGAAGACCAGTCCTCGACTCCTCGTTACCCTTAATTCATGTATCACTTCCACCCGCCTGCTTTCAGTAAAGCAACCCAAAGTCTATTTTGGAATCCTCCACCCAAAGACCTGTCCATCTCGATGTCGCCCCGAGTCTTTATCTACAGAAACTTCAACTTATCTGATTCAATAGACTTCACTTGCGATTAACAACTTCCAACAATAATAAGTTAGACCCAGTGCATTTGAAAATGGGGGATTCACTAAAAAGCAAATTGCTCATCTAGGTCCTTTTTCTTTCTATTTTTAAATGATATGAAACTCTTAGTTTTGTTAGATTTAGAAAATAAAATTTAACTTCAAAATAAAATCTAGTACTATTGAGATGTTCATGTTCTGTAAAATTTTGAATCTTTCGAATTACATCTCTTTACTGCATTATTCTATCTTTTAATAAAAATATAATGAATTGATAAAAGTGGTCATTATTTTGCAAGGTAGCACTTAGTGTTGGCTCTGAAGTTGCAACTCCCACCAATTGTGGGGAATTCAAGTCCCACAAAGTAGCACTAACTAATATGGGAATATCTCATCCCATTAAGCACGGGCACATCAATGAAGGAGAATCATTACCCCTCACGGCACCTATGGAAGTCAACCTGGTCAGTGAACCCCACATGCCTAAGCCGAAAGTACAGGACACCAAAAAATGAGCAACGTGTACAAAGATTGAACGAAATGCAAGCTCTGTGGTTGAAGACTCAAATTGTGGGGAGTGTGTTGGATGAAAAAAAAAAAAAGCACTCAATGCTTAGCCATTTAAGAGAGATATTTAATAATAATACCTATTCATTGAATAAATTGGGTCCAAATATGAAAATATAAATTACTTTTATTATGTTCTCATTCTGTTATTAATCATATTAAAAATATTTTTTTTCAATATGGTTATCAAATGGGATAAATTACCATTTCAAATCATTTTATCACATGATAAGAAGGAAGGTAGAAGACTAAAGAAAATGGTCTTGTTTTCTTTTTCAGCAAAAACAAAAGCGTTAGTTGAGCTACAAGACTTTTGACAAAATTCATCAAACTTTCTTCTATTATGAACAAGCCTATTAAATTTTTTACGCGAATGCAGATTATTTACCACTCAATCAAATAAATTCATTTTTTGTGTGTAATTTTAAAGCACAAAAAATATTGAAATTTAAATGAATGAGAGAGTTATTATTTGTTTTAATTTTTTGATATTTTGGAGGAATAATCTATATTATCTATAATGGTATTCCCCTATATGATCTGAACTTTTTAAAGGTAAAAGATATACCCTCATCCAGTAACCAATAAGTCAATGACTTCTCTAACAAATATTTTAGGATTATGATCAATAGCAGCACTTTTAAACAGCTACTAAAGCATGTATTCAAAAAAAAAAAAAATAAACAAAAAAAGAGCTATATCGGTGCATTCAAATTGCCGTTGCGGTCTATATTTAAAAAAAAAAATAAAATAAAACATATAGTGGCACTTTCAAACCACCAAGATAGCTTGCTCGAAACCATCAGGACCTATACCGTCTTTTTTCAAATTGCCGGTGTAGCTCACCTGGGGCTATTGTCACAGTTATTGGCCAACGATTGAAAGCACTGGCATTAGATTTTCAAATTATGTAATCATGTTAATTTAGTTAGTGAGAATTGTAGCCCTACAACTAAGTTTGTAGCCAAACTTTGTCCTTAAATTTTGGTCCTCTTAACAATATATTAGGTCCTTACAAACTAAAAGGAAAAGCCCAAGAAAATTTTTATCTAACTAAAATTTTGAAAATGATGTAACTTGCAACATTGATAACAAGACTATCATGTAAAGACTTCAAAAGAAGAAAATTAGTAAAAGAAAATTGTAAGACTTTATGTATTTGTGTGTGTGTGTGTGTGTGTGTGTGTGTGTGTGTGTGTGTGTGTGTGTTTTTGGTCAATATATAAAGTTTTCTTTATTAAATTTTGTATAATTTCACTATTTTAATGACCACCCTAGAAAATATTCCTAGAGTCACCATTGGCTTTAGCCTTTGCTGCTGACCACCATAACTTTAGATTACAAAAATTTGAAATTTAAACATTTGATTGATGATATTGCTATTGTTTTTTTATCTTTTAGAAATTTTGCATGTATGGAAGATATACGAAAGAAATGTAATCTAATGGTGAATTTATTTATTACTATATATCTACTAATAGTCTTTTTTATAATATGCATTTTTACATAGAAAAGAAAAGCTTACTGATTGCCCTAATTTATTTTCCAAATTTCTCGAAATTCCCATTATATTGCCAACTTTCTTGGGTCCAAATCCTAGCATTTCATTCATATAAATATGTTTAAAATTATGGATGTAAGTGAACCAAGCCGTTCATTAATAGCTCAAACTTGGATTTATAAAAAACTCGGTCATATTTGTTTGTTTATAAATGAGTCAAACTTGAGCCTTAATTTTAGGCTTGTTTAATAAACAAGTTTTGCCCTAGCCCAAAAAAAAAAAATGTGTACATAAACAGGCTTTTAAACAATAGGGCTTGATAAAATACAAGACCAGTGTAGGCTTGTTTATGGGTTTGGTAATGAATTTTTTATGGTCTTGAAAAATAAACTCATATCTTATAAGCTATTAATCTCGCAATAATTACTTTCTTATTTTATATTTGAAATTGGTCAAGAAATACTCATTACTTGAGAATGTTCATTTTTAGACCCCTGTAAACTAGATTGTTTAACCTAGTTATTTAACCAAGTGAATGTTAATTAGTAATTTTGTCAAAGTAGCTTTGTCAGAACAGATAATTGATGACATTATTGATCCCATCATTCAACGTGAAAGAGAAGGAGAGACACAAATGAACATCATTACTTGCAATGAGCGTCAAAATGGAAGTGTAAGAATTCAAGAATGCTTGGTTTTGATTTTCGAAATTGGGGTTGCTTGTTCAGTTGAATTTCCAAGAGAAAGGATGAACATGAGTGCTGTTATGATTGAGCTACATTCAATTCGACAGAAACTTCTTGGAACTAATATACGCAGACAAAGGCTTCAATCCACAGGTAATATATTGTTTGCCTTTGTGTATATGTTATAATTTGGCAGCACCCCACACTACGTGATCTAATATGATAAGGCTAGTCCAAATATTTTAAGGGAAGAAGGTGTCACTGACTCACTAATCATATAGCTCATTATGTTGCATTTAGTTGGGGAATAAGCCCAATTACTTTTTTATAATACCAAAACACAAAATATGCCTCTAAAATCTATTTTCTATTTGTTAAAGTGGTCCACAAGATGTAGGAGGTCTCTATATCGATAACATTTATAAGATTATATTATCTCAGTTTTACTAAATGAATAACATAGACATTTGAAGGGTGTAGTTAAAGTTAACGAATTTGTTGGAGAAATTTTCTTGTTTAGAATTCTAAATAAATCCAAGTAAATGCACACCAATTCCACAATTATTGAATGGGTTGGGATTTTTTCATACCGCAAACAAGGATTCTCGCAACATGAATTTTCTCACTTGTAAAACATAAATATTAAGTTACTGATAATGAATATCTTTTGAATTCTATTTATTTTTGGGAAAACGACCATTTAGCATACTGTCATTTATGAATTCCGAAGCTTATCATTCTAATATATTGAAATTATCCTCCTTCTTCGTAGGTGCACAAGAATGATGATTTATTATGAAGGTTGTGATCATCATGATTTTCTAGTTTTATTATATATAACACTAGAGAGAATAATCAATATTGTAGCTTCCTTATAGCATTCATTGAAAGCTCGAAAATGTGTTAAAAACACAAGAGCTGTTTAGACCCCCAAATAAAAGTTACGGCTCAATAGATTTTATACTAACTTAATTCTAAGTGCGGAATAGTGTAAATACGAGCGGATAAACAAACAAACTACTCTAACACATATTCATATAATCACAATAGTAAAATGAAATGCAAAAGAGTTGGAAGAAGAAAGCAAACACGGATAACACGCCGATGTGTTATCGAAGAGAAAACCGAAGAACTCGGCAAAAAACCTCTCCGCCGCCCTCCAAGCAGTAATCGATCCACTAGACAATCAGTTGGGATGCATGGGTTAGCAAGAGACCCTCCAAGCCTAATCTACCCATTGTACCTAAGCCCTCAAAGCTCCTACTCCAACAAGACTTCTCGGAACCGTGTCTTGTCTAGCTCTCTGAATCCTGCAACAAGCTCCATGTTGCATCTGTCATTCTTGGCTTCTTCCAATGCTTCCCAGCAGCACCAAAACCTTACTTGACACTCTGAAAGGGTGTGGTAAGTGTTTGGGTTATCAACCTCTCAATGGTATGGAAATGGAGAGGTAAGAGTTGAGGAAATCCACAACTTATGTGTAGAGGATTGTGGGTATAACAATCTCTAACTCTCAAGGTGTTTGGATAGGGTTTTCTCTCAGAAGCACTCCTTAACATTTGTGGGTAATGTGGGTATATATAGTGTGGGTACAGAAAGTGTGAATCAGATAGTACAGTCTAGTAAAACAGAATGTTTCGCAGGTGTCTCGCGGGAAGGCCTTACCCGCGAGATACTTGCGAAACACAGCTGTCTCCATCTGTATTGACTCTTCGCATTCCAGTCATGTGCAAGACACATGCTTCACTTCGAGGGATGCTTAGTCGCGAGCTACCCGCGAGAAATCTTCTGACTTCAATTACTTGAGTCTTCACACTCTCTCTCTCTATCACACAACCTTTACAATCAAATCCCAAAATAAATACAAGGTACAGAAGATTGAATAAAATTACAATCAAATTTGGCACGGAATAAAAGCTAACAGAATACATATTTGTAAATCACAACTTTACAGTCATGATTCATGAATGTTTTTTTCCCCTCCTGTATCAAGTATGTAATATCTTCTTAAATAATTAACTTTATGTTTTAATGTACTATTAAATAAGTTTATATCCAAAGCTATTCACAATCAAGACCTATAGAATTTACATGCTCAAGAAATTTTTAAGTTGATGTATGAAGGTTAAAGTTATGCATGAAAACAAGTACACCCAAAGATTGATTTTTCTATGTAGCCAATGTTATATTCCTTATGCGGTTCTATGCTGTTAGGTTCTAAAGATTTAGGATTAAATGTTTAGAAATTCAACTTGCATGTGTTGGCAAACCGAGAGCAAAACGATGTTTAGGATAGGTGTTAGACATTGATCAAACTTGTAAAAGTCAAGACTCAAAAATGTACAAATTGCAAGAAAAAGATTATTTTTTCTATGAAGCTTGATTGATCGAATGGTGAAGCTCGATCGATCGAAAATCCCAGAAAAAGAATTTTTGTAGAATTTTAAACAGGCTCAAGCCTGCGAAAACATTTAGGGTTTTAGTCCAACACTCTTATGTATAAAAGAAAAACCCTAGCTATGTTTTGAAGACTCTTGGAAGACTTGTGAGTTACTCCTATAAGATCTGAGAGGTTTTGTACCTTCTAACTCTACAAGCATCTACTGGAATAAGATCTCCAATCAAGTGCTGGTGAAATCTAGTTGTTACAAAGATCAACAAACTGTGATCTGAAACCTTTGAGCGGGATCTCAAAGTTACAAGCGTGGGTGCTTGTGTGGTGCAAATCCAAGAAAGGAGAAGTTCGTAGAGTCGGAGCTTGCATGTGGTCGTGTCAATAATTTACTAGAGATAGTAATAGATTTAGGGTTAAATCTGATTGTAAAAACTTCGACTCTCTATAATGGATTTGTTTTACCTTGAGGATAGTTAGGTCAAATCTTCCCTAAGTTTTTACATTGAAACTGTTGGTTTCATTAGTTTTTCTGGGTCATAATATCGTTGTGTTCTTTATTTTCTGCTGCTGTACATGATATGATTTGTTCTTGTTTAACCTAGATCTCATAATTAACCTAAGTAATCACTTGACTAATATATTAGGTTAAACAATCTGCTTTAAGGGGTCTAAACAAACAAACATATGCTATTCTTGGTCAAGCCGTTAGTATATCTTTTCGAGAATCACCATGCTATGAGCAAAGCTTAAAGACAGGACAATCCAAGTATCTTATCTTATATTATGAGAATATTGCTCAATGGACTGCAAATATTTGGATCCCCAATTGCAACTCTTATGATGGAAAATTAGCTTGGGATATTAAATAAAGAGAAAATTAAAAAAAAATTGAATAATTAAAAAAAAAAATGATGATCACAAATAAAATTTTAAAAAATCAATTATATAGTTTTTGGCCTTAGTTACAATCTAGAAGAAATAAAAATTATAATATATGATTCAAACACAATGGAAACATCTATCTACATTCCTTGATTTTGGTTCATAAATCAAGTTAATTACGAGATAGGAATTGGAAGATACTAACCACACTTGGTTCTTAAATCGGTCTTTTGACTTCTAATACGCAATACTAGATCTACTAATACTATTTATAATTTAACACTATGTGTGGGGAGTTGATGGGGTAAGGATTTACCTACCGCAATGGTGGGTTGATGAGAAATGGAATTTGGTCAAAGGTGGGTGGGGGTGGGTTTGTGGGGCGGAGAAAGTTTGTCCCTAAAAATGTTTGGAGTCTTGGATTTTAATTCCCAATAAGAAGATGATATTTGTATGTCACTCTTAAGTATAATATACATGATATGCTTGTTTAGTTAGATTATGTGAGTCATGTGTATTGCAAATTTGCAATTAACAAGAATGCATATCATCTTTTTATTGAGTGTTGGAATTCAAAACTTCAAACATGTTGGAAGCTAAACTTTGTTTGGTTGGAAATTTATGGGTTTTTTGGGTATCCCCTGGTGTAGGTGTACTGCTGTGGGGGTTATTGGGATAGAAAAATATAAATATTTAACTAGAAAGAGAAAGAAATAAAGAGTTTGTTAGAACCTGTATTCAAAAAGGTAGGTAGGTAAAAAAGGAAATGGGATTTCTAGCAAAAATTTTGCTAGAACTTTGTAGAACTCATTATGAATGCCCATACAAGGTTCTTTCAAGAGAAGGTAGAAATTCAAAACCTAAAATTGGTTGTACTAAACTCAAGTGTACTTGCGCATATGTAGTGAGTTACTTGCTAGTATTAGACATCATGATACTCCTTGTCTTATAATTCCTTGAAACTGTTGCAAGTAATTATGTAATCCTGAAAATTTGCATAATATTTTTTCAAGCTTAATGGGTAATGGTGAAAATTAAAATGATTAATTGGTAGATTAAGTTAAATTAAACTTATCATAACTATTAAGTTAAAATGATGAACAGATCAATGAAGTGAGATCTATTAAATAAATTAAAATGATTTTGTTATAGGATTTTTTGTTTAATTTTTAGTTTATTTTGTTTATGTACAATTTTTTAAAATCTCTACTTTTTTTTTTCTTTCAATTACAAATATATTTTACACAACTTTCTGCAAAAGCAACCAACAAAAGTCAAATAAATTAATGTCAAACTTACAATAAAAGAAAACAAAATATAACTTAGCTACCCGTTTTTTTTTTTTAGTTATGTAGATGGTAATGTTTTTCGCTAATAATGGAGAAGAATTCAATAATTTAGCATCTATGATTCCAATCTTGCATATTAGCACTAGAATGATTAATTCAATTAGCTTTCCAGGTTAAAATTGTAATTTGAGACAATTTCTCAATAATTGTTTCAAACATGGCCCATTTAGGCTGCATTTGGTTCAGTGTAAAATATTTTCCGGGTGTAAAATATTTTCAGGTGAAAATATTTTCGAGAAAGGAAAATATTTTCTAGTGTTTGGTTGTATTTTAAAAATTATATTAGAAAACCATTTTCAGTGTTTGGTAACATTCTGAAAATGCTATTTTCCTACAAATTTTTCACATTTTCTCAACCATTTTCTTAGCATCCAAACAAATTTTATTACAAAAATTTCAATATATACACTTTAAAGAAACAAAAATTTGCTCAAAAAAAATTCATTGAACTTCATACAAATTTGGTCAAACTGAGAGAGGGAGGAAAAGAGAGTAATCAAAAACTTCAGGGATAGAGAGACGAAGACAAGATCAAGACGACGAGATCATTGGTGTGATGAAATCGAGACGATGAGATCAGCGGCGCCGATGAGCTTTAGGTCGAGAACGAGAACGAGATCGGTAACGACAACAACGATGAGCAACGAGAACGAGATCGGTAACGACGACGTCGATGAGCTTTGGGTCGAGAACGACAACGTCAATGATCTCGGCAGCGCGAACTCGACGGCGCGTCTGGGGTGGGGCATGATCTCTCTCTCTCTCTCTCTCTCTCTCTCTCTCTCTCTCTCTGCACCTGTGAGCCCGAAAATGATTTGGAGGTAAAACAGAACCTGCATTCATTTTCCGGGTCAAAGGCCTTAATTTTACGGTCAAAGTAAATGATTTTCCGGAAAACTCTATTTCCATACGCAACCAAACAGATGAAAAGATGTAAAAGGATTTCCGGAAATCGTTTGAAGCTAAAACAAACGCAGCCTTAGTGAATATATTATTCGTAATCATAACGCTATTGCCTTTTCCAGTTTCTCATCCTATATCCTAGAAGCTATGTGCACCTTTTCCAGTTTTACCACAACAGAGAAGTCCGTGCTTGGTATCACCGCATCACTATTATTTCAAGCCAAGAGGAAATTCAATTATTTCAAGGGTTTTTTTATTTATTTATTTTTCCCTTTTTTCTAAATTTTATTTGTTGGAAATTCATTGAATTTTGAAAAGACATCGCATGTCACAAGTGGATGATTTTCCCTTCAACAAATTAAAAGTGGGCTATGACGCATGTGCATATGCTGTAGTATCTAATTGGCTAAGGTATAATCCAAGGGAATTTTTACAATTTCATCAACTTATATTTTATAATTCAAACTAATTTCATGAATTTTAGCCAAGTAATGTGTAATATTCAAGAATAATTTTTGTCAATCTTAACAGTTTTGGCCTTAGGTGTAATTTTTTTTTATTAAGGTGATTTTTTTTTTTTATTATAGAGAAAGGTGAATTTAATTTTAAAAATAGAAGATTTAATTTTACAAATTTTGATGGAGAAATTGTTTTTCTCTTTTTCTTTTTTCTTTTTGTACAGTGATTTTCGGTCACTTTCTATTTTAAGATTGGGTTCATGTGAATTTGGATCTTGTAATATACATATTGGTCTTTTCCTGTTATTTTTAACGTTGGTTAGGATCAAACACTTTTGACCCAATCCTAGTTTTATACCACTGGGCTCATTTTTGGTCAGGTATAACTTTATTCTGAACAGAAGTCAATGTTTTCAGGCCTAAAGCCAGTTAAATTCAAATTGGGCTCATTTTGGATCTGGCCTAATCTTATGTTAAACAAAAGACAATGTTTTTAGGCCTGAGCCAGTTCGGTCCTGCTCCAGTTTCATGGGTTGGGCCGGTTGGCCCTTGTTGGGTTCAAAATGATTTTGGTCCAAGTGTTGTTGAATGAGAGCTCAGTTCGTTGGGAAGCAATGAATGATTTATGCAGATTGTTGTTGATGCAACTTTGAATAATCTGAAGTATTTTTCATGAAAGATTGGGGTACATCTCATGTGTTTAGACTTTATTATAACGTCATCAAATTAGAATCATTAACTGATCCATTGAGGGAATTTTATCATGAAGTAGGTCTATTTTGAGTATTTTCATGAATGTTTGAAGACTTGGATAGCTTTGCATCTATAAATTCCAACCTTGCATAATAGAACAAGTTGTATTAAACATGTGCCTTTTAATCTAAATTGAGTTGATTGAGTCAATATAATTATCGTACAAGTATAACATAATCGAACGGAATGTGTAGCTCCTCATTCTTTATCAAACCGGTAACAAGTAATTTATTTGTTTAAAAAATGCGAAATCTATAGATTTGGGCCAAACCAATCATTTCATCTTAATTCAAACAATAAATGGAAAATGTAACAATTGAAAGTTTGTAAACTAAATGACGACCAAGCCCAACCACAAAGGGAGTATAATATACCCATGTATGAGTCTATTGTATTTGTGGACCATATACATTTTTGAAATTTCAATAACAAGCCTGAGCCAACTGCCAACTAGTGTATTATTTGTTAAAAAAAAAAAAAAAAACCGTGTATTCTTTAACTCCGTTTTCTATGACTGCAGAGATAAGCAACCCAATAAATTAGACATCACACATATCCATCACGAGGACAAAAGGAAAGGGCTTACACGACAGAAGACCTGTCCTTGTTATGCATAATTCACACATTTATTTGCTACAGATTTCATAGAAATTAGAAAACATCTTGGTTAGGTTAGACACCCATCACTTCCATCTTCCACCAACTTGCTTTCAATAAAGCAACCCGAAGTCTATTTTGGAATCCTACAGGCTCTAGCCATGGGAGAAAAATCTTCTATCGACCTCACAAATAGTACCAACTTGTTACTAAGTAGTTAGTACCATATTTTAAAATACATTTAATAATAGAAAATTGTCAAAAATCTTGTATCTCAGCTTTACGGCTTTGCACAAGGGATGATGGGACCAAGAAGACCTGTCCTACTCGATGCTATAAGGTTGAATTTAATCAACCATCTTGTTGGCTTTATTCCGTGTCAAATTTACTTATAATTTAGCAATTAGTAACCCTGTGTTTAGGTGGGAATCATGTAAGGGTAGTGTGTGAGAGAGTACGAAGAAATGTTCAAAATTGTGCAGTGAAGCAGGGACTCGCGGCTTGATCTCATGGGCGGCTCGCAGCTGGATCTCGCAGGTGGCTTGCGACTTGCAAGCCGCCAAATGATGCACACGAGTGAAGCATGCAGAGAAGTTGAACTGTCATGCCAGCTGTAGCATTACAGGACAAAAAGTCCAGACTGGCCATTCAATTAGCTCGTGGTTTGGACTCGCAACTCAGTCAAGTCGCCAGTGCACTCTGTTATGGAAAAACTGACTCTCCGCATTCTTTTCTCACTCCAATATAAATACCTTTTATATCCACAAAATATTGAGAGCTTCCAAAGAGAATTTTGAGAGAGAAACTCTAGAGAAAAACAAGATTGACTCATCCACAATCTTTACATAGTGACTATTCAAATTCCTCAACTCTTACCCTCTCCATTATTACTTCCTTGAGAGGTACATTAGCCAAAACCTTTTCTCACCATACCCATATTTATGAGAAGGCTATTTGGTTCTTGTGAAGTAGTTAGGAAGGGACCAATTGATATTGGTTGATGCTATGAGTTATAGCGGAATCTGGTAAGCTAAAGAAGACAAAGGTTCGACGTAATCTCGTCGGAGCAAGA
The DNA here is from genome assembly GCA_028535165.1 of Quercus tomentella. Taxonomy (NCBI): domain Eukaryota; kingdom Viridiplantae; phylum Streptophyta; class Magnoliopsida; order Fagales; family Fagaceae; genus Quercus; species Quercus tomentella. Next base: position 15,498,999 of record JAPQVY010000156.1, read on the forward strand.
AGCTTAAAGGGCTTAGGTACACTGGGTAGATTAGGCTTGAAGGGTCTTCTGTTGTTCATGTATCCCAACTTCATTCTTTAGTGGATTATTTACCGCTTGGAAGGTGGCAGAGAGGTTTTACACCAAGAGCTTCAGTTTCCTCTTCGATAACACATCGTTGTGTTGTCCTTGTGTTTGCATCTCTCTTCCCTTAATCTTTGTCATTTAATTTCTGCTGTGGATGTGATTTTATTTGATTTAGATTGTTTATCAATTCTGTTATAAGCTTATATTCATTTTTCGCACATATATTGTTTGATATTAAGCTTGAATTGGTTATTTGTAAATTGGGGGTCTAAATGTTCAAGGTGTTTTATACACTAATTGAACATTCAGATGCGGTCCCAAGTCTTTGGCTATAGAAACTTCAACTTTTTTTTGGATTCAGTAGGCCCCTGTTCTTTTTGTTTTTGTTTCCTGCCAAGTTTGAATTGATTATGGTAACGTATGATACAAAGGCAAATTTTGCCCACTGCGTATTCACTCACAACAATAGATTAAAATTTTTAAAGCTTTATGCATAATTTTAAATACAAAGGAGAATTAAATTAATATGGCGAAATTATACAGTTAGTTCCTGAAGTTTATCCTGTATGCGCAATTAGTTTCTCAAGTTTCAAATGAGCACAATTGGTCCCTTAAATTTTCAAAATGAGCCGTGTAAGTCCTTCGATTAACTTCCATTAGTAGTATTGCTGAAGTGGTTAACTAAATAATGACTTAACATTTTTTAAATGATGTGACATTTCTTTTTATTAAAAAATTACAGATTAAATTTTTGAAGTTTGATGCATAATTTTAACCATAGAGGAGAATTAATAAACCCTAGGACAAAAAGTTGTAAGAAAAATCCTTAGAGCAACCACATCAACCCTTGTATAGTCTTCTAAAATAGAAAAAAGTACCCATTTTACACATTTTAAGCAAAAAAACACCAACATTAGTGGGTTTAAAAATGTGTAAATATACACATTAGCTACAGCAAATGTGTATATTTACATGGTTACTGTAGCTCGTCTATCTATTATTTTAGATTTTTTTTCTCTCTCCTCTCATTACCCCTAACTCTCACCTCTCTCTTTTTCTCATGTCCTCTCTCACCTCACTCTCACCGATCAACTCTCTCACATGCCATCAGATCAACTCTCTCATTTCATCAGATCACCTCACTCTCGCTGACCCACGCCACTGACTCAAGCCCTATCGCCGATCTGTTGTGGATCAGATTAACTCTCTTAGATAACGGTTGCTGGTTTTCTCTTGATCGCCGATTAGGTTGTGGTGGGCTATTTCTCTTGATCGCGGATTTGTTTGTTTGTTTGTTGTTGTTGTTGTTGTTGTTTTTTTTTTTTTTTTTTTTTTTTTTTCTAGTTTTTTGGTTGAGCTTGAGGCTGCGGTGATAGTGATTATGGGTGTGGGTTGATGGTATTGGTGATTGTGGGTGTGGGTTGGTGGGTTGCCGATCTGTTCTATGGGTTGTTTTTCTGGTTTTCTAGTTTTTTTACATTTTTTTTTTTTTTTGGTTGGATGTTGGTGTCGATCTTGTTGCTCAGTGGGATGCCGGAGGCTGGGTTGATAATGGTGGTTGCTTGATGATGGTGGCTGTGGGGGTTGTGTTGAGAGATGACAGTGTTAAAAGAAATGATTATTTTATTGAATAAATGTGTAGAATAGATAAACTGACGTGGGAGTTTTGTAAAAGTAAGTGTGTATAATAGAAAAAGTAGGTTTTTTCTTGCAAAATAGATGGAAATTTTGCACTAACTAATGTGGTTGCTCTTAGATAGAAGACGAACAAAGGTGTTACATAGAAAACCAAACCGGAACCAAATTCCTATTCCATCACAGTAAATCACGGTAGAAGATCTGTACTAACTCCTTGTTAAGTCATTAGATTAAAGTCATTTATTAGACACCCATCACTTCCACCAGCTAGCTTTCAACAAGGCAGAAGTCTATTTTGGAATCCTCCAGTGGTCCAGCCAGCCAGCCAACCAAGGGAGAAAAATCTTGTAGCAATCTCACAAATAATTATACTTCAGTTGTTAATTATTACCATTATCAAAAAAATAATAATACTAAGTAAATATTTTTCTTTTTTATTTGAGATGTTATTATTTCCAATTTATGGGGTTCATTTGATGATAATTGCTCTTATCATTATGTTAAGACACTAATTGGTTTTTGGTATAGATAGAGTTCACATTCTGAATCTTATTCGATGATATGAGATTTTACCAACTAAGTTAATTGGAACACGCGTTAATAATAATAAGGGGTAAATGCACTTTTAGTCCCTATATTTTGACATTTTTCCATTTTAGTCCCTGCATTTTATTTTTACCACTTTTAGTCCCTAAACCAATTAATGTAGGACATTTAAGTCCTTGAAGCACAATTCTGTCACTAAACTAACGGAAAAACTGACGGATCAATAAAATAATAATATTTTTTGCATGTGGAAGCAATAAAATAACGGGAAGAAATTAGACTCACCAAGCAATAAAATTAACCTCATCCCCTGTTTTGGGATATATGAAACAGGGGATGAGATTAACTCGGTTTGAGAGGTAAAAGATGGCAAAGGACATTTACATGCATGGGTTGTACTTGGACAGCTGGTACCGAGAGAGGCCTGCATGCAGTCCGTGTGTGAGCTAGCTGGCGAAGGTAAAAACTGGGTTTTAACATGAGTGTCCACCTCAGTCAGTCTAGGAGATATAGCTGGAGAAATACATTGGTCAGCGAACTCAATAGGGGCCACCACTTCACTCACGTCAGATTGGAGAATTTGGAATGCATTAGAAGATTTTAAGTTGACTTGAGGGGGACTCGGTGGAGAAATTTGAGATGAGGAAAGTTTATGTTCAAAAAATGGCTCTTGGCCCACTCCTCATAAACGTGTAAAAAAATATGGCGTAAAAAAATATGGCATTAACGATACTACAGAAGGTAAACTCATTTGGTTTGACACCCTCTTTCGCCAACCAGAGATAAATTTTAACAGCTCCCTCTGTGTCTTCTCTTTGAGCATATCCAGCTACCATTGCTGACCATGCCACAATGTCCTTCTCGTCAATCAATTCAAATACTTTTGCAGCTTCATCAATGCAGCCCATCTTAACATAAGCATCTAAAAGTGCAGTTCCTACTGAAGATGATTTCTCATAATTAGTTTTAATGACTTGTGCATGTAGTTGGAAAGTAGAAATGGCAGGATGATCAGCCGTAAGGATGGTAGAATAAGTGAAATGGTTGGGTCTAACACCTTCCCTGTTCATTTGGCAAAATAAATTCACTGCCTGCCTTGTTCCACCATTCTGTAAGTACCCACTGATCATGGCCGTCCATGACACAACATTCTGAACCCCATCCATCATAGAAAACAGTTGAAATGCACCATCCATAACACTGCACTTACTGTAAGCTACCATAAGTGCCGTTCTAATATTGTGATCAAAGCAATACCCATTTTTCAAAACCTGACAATGAAGCTGTCTAGCAAAACCTAATTCTTTAAGGTTAGCACATAGTTTAATCATGGTAGCAAATATCATCTGTGTAAGCATTACACCTGCAAGTCGCATTTGATAAAACATTTGTAACATAGCCTGCAACCATACTGTTCCACGAAACCTCATCCCTCTTCTCCATACTATCAAACGCAACTCTAGCATCTCTAACCATCCCTGACTTTGAATACATATTAATTAAAGAATTGCACACAAACACGGTAGACTCAAAACCATTCTTTATTACCATTGTGTGGACTTGAATTCCCTTATTAACCATACCATCATCTGCCAAAGCTCCAAAATCATGAGATAATGCCTTACCTACCATAACGCGCCAAAAAATTTGTTCAATGATATGCGATGGTAAGATTATAACGAAGAAACGTAAATCCACGATCAGCACCAGCTGGCCGCCACTTCTTCACTTCACTCGACACCCGCTTTAGGGTGCAAAACAGAGAAACAAACATATTTCTATTCAAGGAATCCCCAACGATTGTGTGGACATGACCTCATCCCCTGTTTCATATATCCTTTCCATCTTTTACCTCTCAAACCGAATTAACCTCATCCCCTGTTTCATATATCTCAAAACAGGGGATGAGGTTAATTTTATTGCTTGATGAGTCTGATTTCTTCCCGTTATTTTATTGCTTCCCCGTGTAAAAAAATATTATTATTTTATTGATTCGTCAGTTTTCCCGTTAGTTTGGTGACGGAATGGTGCTTCAAAGACTTAAATATTCTGCGTTAATTGGTTTAGGGATTAAAAGTAGTAAAAATAAAATGTAGGAACTAAAATGAAAAAAAAAAAAAAAAATCAAAATGTAGGGACTAAAAGTATATTTACGCCTAATAATAATAATAATAATAATAATTTTGAGTTTTGAAGTCAATAATAATAATAAGTTATACTAGTAAATAGTAACAAAGGCATAAGTTAATTATTAACTAGCTATTCATGCGTGCGATGAGACTTTTTTTATTTTTTTTATAGTGTCATAATTTTTTTTTTTTGAGTAAAGACGATAGAGTCATAATTTTTATTTTATATATATATATATATATATATATATATATATATATATATATATATATATATATATGTATATAAATATTTTTTCTATTTTGAAAATCTAACTGCAGAGTAACCTTATTTTTTAGACAATATTTTAGTAGGAGTTAGAGTTACATTTTTACTGGATTGTCATTTAGTTTTTTCTCTACTTAAACATAAGGGTGTATGGGCATTTTTGAACAAAAAAAATGAGGAATCCAAACTGAGGAAGCCCCTTAAATAGTAGATAGATACTATGTTTAAAAAAATCATCTGTGTAGTGTGTAGTATGTACAGTTGCTGCAAACTACCGTAGCTTCGTCCCTGTTCACCGTAATGTTTAGTATAGTCCATGACAAAAGAATAATGTTACAGTTATCACAAACTATTTTACAACAGTGGCGGAACTAAGATTTTATTCTAGAGGGGGAAAAATTAAAAGAAGATATTAAAAGTGAAATTAATCTAAAAAATATTAATCAACAATAATAACAAAATAAATAAACAATTGTAAGCAAATATGAATATATTTCATATTATTAAAATAAATAAACAAAAATAACCAATTCATAGCTACTAAAAACTTTACAAACTGATGAAGTAAAAATGTGATTAGTGTTACTTAAAAAATATAATGAATAAATGTTTGAAATTATTTTTTGTAATTGGTGACATGCCAATTTGTAAGACGTAGGTAGTAAAATTTGTAATATTTCTAGCATCATTCAAGAATAAAATGCTGTGAAAAGTATCATAAATAGTGAAAATAGTGTAAATAATGATATAAAATAAAAATATTGAAATAGGTGCAAGTTTCACGTAGGACAAGACAAAAGCATGGTTTGGTGCTTGAGAACTTTTTTTTTTCATTTCTTTTTCCTGTGTCAGAGTCACTTTCAACCAAGTAGAAGTGCTTTTTTTCTTTTTCTTTTTTTCCTCCATGTCAGTAAGTAATTGCTTTAGACTACTAATGTTAGAAAATTTTAGGAGGAGTCAGGGGGGCAGGTGCCCCCCCTCACCCCCCTTTGGCTCCGCCAATGTTTTACAATATTTTTATAATCTATTAATATGATAAATTATTAATAGTTTTTATTTGTGCCCATTATCAACATCACTTTTTTACATACTAATAACCACTTGTCATATCAGCAATTCGTAAAAAAAATTATAAAACAGTTTATGACTTTAGTATTTTCCATTACAATATAGCTAGCTGCAAGTGAATGCTTAAAAAATATTATAGAAGTACAATCGAACATGTAAGATTCATCTTGTGTTTGAAAGATTTATTTATTTTTCATGTTTATCAATGTTCAAGTGAGGAGAGAGTGCGAGAGAGGAGAAGAGAAGAGAAGAAACTCGCAATATTGGATCAAATTGAGAAAAATTATACAACTAATTACTCTTCATTAATTATAGTAAGCTATCTATTTATACTAATCAAAATACCACGCCTGATCTTTTCCATTGATACAACTACACAACTATCTATGTTACAATAAACAAACTAACATAACTTAATCTCTAACAGAGTACTTCTCCACGTGCATGAACTGAAGAAACACGTACTGTAAATCATAGTATCTCCAAGTACTGAGACTTCCACCTGATAATGAAGCATAACTGCACCGATAAATAATAAAGAGAAATTAAAAAGAAGAAATGAAGTCACAAAAAAGAAGCTACAAAGTGATTTCTTTTTTGAATTACCTTCAATCTTTGCATCTCTATGCTTCTTCCCTTGCAAACGAGCCATATTAACTTTGACAGCCACAAAAAGCCTATCTTTCTTTTCATCAACAAAATTGAAGTAAGCATGTCTCCAAGACTTCTTTATCACCAAACTACCGCAAACAATCCAAAATCCCACAATGAACCCCAAAACAACACTTACATAGAACCATAACTTTTCAGACTTGAATTCCTCAGTGTCTTCATCTACAGCTTCTGTATCCCCATCACTTGGCAATAATGAGCAATTTGTTATCAATGGAGGCCCGCAAAGTTGTGGGTTACCCTCATAAATGGACGGATCAATGAAAGTTTGAAATTGGTTGGCTGATGGAATTGGTCCAGACAAGTTGTTATGTGACAAGTTCAAATGACTTAAAAAAGTCAAAGAAGACATAATTGGAGGAATGGGACCTGAAAGATGGTTGCATGAGAGGTCAAGAGTTTCTAAACCATGCAATGCTCCCATATTCTCTGGTATCTTTCCGGTCAATTGATTCCATGACAAATTTAAGGTAAATAGTAATGAGAGCTTTGTTAGTGCTTCTGGAATCTCTCCGGTTAGATTGTTTCTTGAAAGATCTATACTATTCATCAAGAAAATTTGGCTGTAATATTCACGTTGGGCACCCTTTGCAGTCAAATCCATATGCTCCGAGTAGGTTAGTGGAAGAAGGAGACTACGAATTGGTGATATAGAATATTCGACCAAAGATTTCAAACCAACCAAATTGCCCAAACAAGTAGGGATAGATCCTGAAAAATTATTATGTGCAAAGTCCAAAACATGTAGACGAGCGAGAAAACACAGTTGTTCCAAAATGGGTCCTGAGAGCATGTTTCCTCGTAGGCGCAATTCTGATATTGAAGGTAGCCTTTTTCCAATCCATTTTGGCAAAGTCCCTGAGAATCTATTACCTCCAACATCAAGTGCATATAAGCTCGAGCAGTTTTGCAAGGTGGAAAAGAGATCTCCAGAAAAATTGTTGTAGCTTAGTTGCAGCCAATTAAGAGTAGGTAGTGAGCACAATGAGGTTGGGATGTTACCCAATAGATTGTTTTGCGACAGATCAATGGCCTCTAAATTTTGCATACTCATCCAATGCCTGGGGATGTTTCCAGATAAAAGATTGTTCGATAAATCAACAAACCACAAACCTGTCGGCCCAATGGTCAATGAGGGGATACTACCATTTAGAAAGTTTCCTGCAAGATCTAGGGTGACCAATTTTTTCATACGTTGGAAGATGTTTACTGGTAATGGTCCAGAAAGATGGTTTTTCCTTAATGAGAGATATGACACACTAGGCCACAGTGGGAGTGAACCAGTTAAATTATTGTAACTTAGATCTACCCACTCAAAAGATAATGACTTAGGAAGGTCTCCCCTCAATTGGTTATGAGAAAGATCTAATTTCAAAGGCAGCGAAGACAAATTCCACAACCAATTTGGTATTTTAGCTGAAATTGAAGAGTTTACAAGGGAGATCTCAAGAAGATTCTTCTGAGTTTTGAGCCATGCCGGGAATGCAGGACCCAATTGGCAGTCTTTGATTAGGACATTTTGGAGACTAAAAGGGGGAGTCCAATCATGTGTCACATTGAGAACTAAGGATTTCCTAGTTGATGACAAGGAAAACCAAGTTAGTTTTTTGAGATTTAGGAAATGAGTTTCAGTCATGGTACCTTCCCAAGAATTACTGAAGAGATCCAAAGTGCTCAACTCAGTCAGTTGTCCAATAAATTCTGGGATGGTTCCATTCATCAAGTTGTAAGAGAGATCTAGTATCTCCAAACGTGATAAATGTTGTATACTTGATGGAATTGGGCCTGAGAATGAGTTGTTGGTGAGATGGAGCTCTCTTAAATGTGTAAAATACCCCAAGGAATGAGGCAAAACACCACTAAGTTGGTTTGATCCCAAATTTAATTGTTCTAGTCTAAGGTTGCCACATCCGGATAATGCTTGGATCAATTCAGTAATTGGGCCACCGATAAAAAAATTGAACGACATATCTAAATTCTTCAAATTGCATAGGCTAGCCCTTGCTATGTTAGGGATGCGGCCTTTTAGGTCACATAAATTGATCCTGAGATTAATGAGGGCAGTAAGATTAAACAACCATGGGGGAATAGAAGAAGAGTTGAAGGCATTATTTGAGAGATCAAGGACCGAAAGGGACGTTAAATTCACAAATGGAAGAGTTTGAGGGAGATGATGAAGACCACAACTTGACAAATACAACTCTGATAGTGAAGGAAGCATATTAACAACTTGCAGCCAATGAGTTTCTGCTTTGCTAAGGTCTATGTTTTGCAAATTCAAGTATTGTAAGGAAGAGAGATTGGTGAGCCAATATATATTTGAAACCGAAAGAGTTCTTTCAGAAAATTGAGATGGAATGAGATTAAGATAGCTCAAATTTGTTAAATTACCAAGACTGGGAGACACTACTCCAGAAAACATTGTAAAGGAAAGGTCAAGGAATGTCAGCTTCTTGAGAGAGCCAAGGAAATATGGGAATGATAATCCTTGGAAATTGATGTTGCTTAGGTTTAAGTAACTCAAATATTTCAGATTTTGTAATGAAGGATCTAACTTACCACTCAAACAATTAGGCTGATCAGGAGTATATTGGCTTCCTCCTTCAAAACCACATAGATTTGAGCTTCCAAGATCAATCTTTACTACGTTGCTCGTTTGATTGCTACAACCTATGCCTTCCCAATTGCAACAATCTTGACCCACCCAAGAAGAAAGCCTATTGAATGGATCCTTAAGACCTTTTCTGAATTTTTGAAGGGCTACTCTCTCTATCTCAATGCAACGCACGTTGGCATTTACAGCAATAGAATTGGATGGTACAGCTTCAAGTGAAATAGATTCGGTTATCAAAAGAAGGTAAAGAAGGTTAAGAAGAAGTACAAAGGTGGTATTCATGTTGGCCATTTTCCCTTATCTCCTTACAAGGATCGTTGTCATAGATGCTTATTTATAAGCATGCGGATTGTCTATTAACTTTTCTTTTTTCACTTGAATTATTGGTACTTAGAATTTGCAGGATATTGTTTATTATAGAATAGTTTTGTTTAAGAAATAAATATAAATTAATTTTGTTTCTGTTTTATTTGCTAAATTATTAGTCTTCTACTTATATCAATGGATAATATTTTGTTAAAAAACATTTGTTTTCTGAGTGAACAAGCAGTAAAAAAGGGGAAATATATATATATATATATATATATATATATATATATATATATATATATATATAAGAGGTTATATGAAATTAATTTTTATTACATCAATCAAGCAACATATATACTAATGTCTTTTATATTTTGTTATGCTTTTCATTAGAAACACACACGCATATATAATTACATTTGAATAATAAAATAGATGATAAAAATAAAACAAAAAAAGTTATTTTTTTCAATGGAACAAAGTTTAAGTTACATGAAGAATGTACATCGATTGGGACTAAGTTTTTATATATGTAATAAAATAAAATAAAAACCCAAAGTTTCTAATAGATTATAAAATAGTTTAAAACAATAAATAATAATTGCCTTTGAATTTCTTGAAATTTTTTTTAATTAAATTTTAATCGATGTAATGATTCTATTTGAACAAAGTTTAGCTATAAAATTGGTTATACCCTAAGGCTACAACCTCTTAATAAAATAAACATCACTACATATTTTGAAAATCTAACCATTGAATTTCATATTTTTTACACTCTTAATATACATGTCAAATTTTGAGTCAATTGAATATTATTATTATATGATCTATAAGCTTATATTTTATGCATAGTCTTAAGCCACAATAATTGGATTAATTTAGATTAATTTAGAAAATCCAATAATTGGATTATAGGGTATTTTATTCTTAGTAAACATTCCAAATTACTTATCAATAAGATGTTATGTACTACCATCCATAACACAATCTTGTGTATAATATTAAAATAAAAAATTGAAATTTAAACATTTTTAAATGAGATATTTATTATTTTTTAATCCAATATATTTTGTAAGCATAATATTATAAAAAAGAAAAAAGCATCTAAAAAAAAGCATTCGATAAAAAAAATTATAAAGTTATGTAATATTAAGTATTAACTAATTAAGAGTTTACACCGTATCTCTTGATGTGTCTAGCTAGGGTTTAACCCTCCCTCTCATTGAAATATTTTTAAAAAGAAAACGAACAAACAAATTTTTTTTTTTTTTTTTAATAGGGGATTTCAACCTATAACCACTTCTTGAAAATTACTCTTATTGTCATGCTAAAACACCCATTAATTTTTGGTATTGACAGATTCGAACCCTAGATTTTTTTATTCGATTATAGGAATTTTTAGCAATTAAGCTAACTCGAACTCACAACAAACAAAGAGTTTAGTGGAACTTAATCCATCCTCCTGTTTTAGTCCTTGTTATTAATGGTGCTATGTTTTCCATACCAAAATTCCACACTCATGTTTGATTGATCACTAGTGGAAGCAAGCTAAGCAATCCTGACTTCTTAGCCATTTGTTATTAATGGTGCTATGTTTTCCATACCAAAATTCCACACTCATGTTTGATTGATCACTAGTGGAAGCAAGCTAAGCAATCCTGACTTCTTAGCCATTTGGCCCATTCCAAGTCTAAGTCGTTGTAACTTGTAACTTACGATGGCTAAGCAAAGAAGAATGAGAAGAAAGCTAGGGATGAAAGCTAAAGATATCATTTTGAATTGACGGTGAGGATGAAGTTTTGAATGTGAGAATATTGGGATTTATTAATTGATAAGACTAGAAAGAACAATTTATAATAAATAAAAACTAGGGAGAATAAGGCAAGACAGGGGACACGTGAATGAGAAGAAAAAGTATTGGAAGTGGGGCTGGGTAGATAAAATGAAAGAAAATTGAGATATTTTAAATAATATAAGAGATATTTTATTATTTTTGTAATAAATTACAAAAAAAAATATCATCTTTTCTTTAATTAAAATATATTTTAACCTCTTTATATATATTATTTTAATTAAAATTGTTAAATTTTGTATATGCATTTTATTATTTTTATATTAATAAATTATTAAAATAATTATGATGTCATCACGGTTTAACCTCGGTTTGACCTCAGTCCGACCTTAAAAACCTTGAACCTCTCCCTTTTACGGTTTATTGAATGGTCCGGGTCTAAAAACCACTTAAGAACTAAGAAGCACCATCATTTTAAATTTTAAATGGCATGAGAAGAAACAAGAAGTGAATTTTATCATGAAGTAGGTCTATTTTCATGAAGATTTGAAGACTTGAATAGCTTTGGGTCTATGGATTCCAACTTTGCATATTAGAACAAAGCTGTATTATACATAGGCCTTTTAATCTAAATTGAGTTGATTAGTCAATATATTACTCGTACCAAGCATAACAAAATCGAATGGAATGCGTAGCTCTCCATTGTTATCAAACTAGAAATGAGTAATTTATTAGTCTAAACCATACAAAATCTGTTAATTTAAACGGAATTAATGGTTTCATTTTAATTTAAACTATATGGGACAAATATAACAATTGAAATTTTCATAACAAGCCTAAGGCAACTGTCAACTACTATATTATTTGTAAAAAATAAAAATAAAATAAAATAAAATAAAAAAAGAGAAAGAAATAGTGTATATCCATCATGAGGACAGAAGGAAAGGACTTATGGCAGAAGACCAGATTTAGATCCAGTGCAATACCTAAGTTACTCCGTATTCCCCTCACAAAAAGTTTTTACGATTCTCACTTATTTTATTTAACAGTTGAGATTAAAAGTTGCTTTTTTCAACTCTCAATCTCAGCCATTGAGAACAATTGCATCATCTCAATCCTAGAAGACCAGTCCTCGTTACCCTTAATTCACGTATCACTTCCACCCGCTTGCTTTCAGTAAAGCAACCTAAAGTCTATTTTGGAATCCTCCACCCAAAGACCTGTCCATCTCGATGTTGCCCCGAGTCTTTATCTACAGAAACTTCAACTTTACCTAATTCAATAGACTTCACTTGCAATTAATAGCTTCCAACAATAATAAGTTAGACCTGGTGCATTTGAAAATGGGAGATTCACTAAAAAGCAAATTGCTCATCTAGGTCCCTTTTCTTTCTATTTTTAAATGATATGAAACTCTTAATTTTGTTAGAGTTAGTATGTGTTTGGATCCGGCGTTTTGCATTTGCGTTTTTTTTTTTTTTTTTTTTTTTTTTTGCTTCTGCTACATTCATTTTAGGGGACAAAGTTACTATTCACGCACTGTTCACACACTGTTCATGCACTGTTCACGAGACCCACGACTACTTTATTCAGAAAAAATATTAAAAATGAGTCTCACGGCACTATTCACCCATTTAAAAATTATTTTGCTATAGTGTTTTCAGTTTTCAGTCAAATAAGCTGTATCCAAACAAACTTTTAGAAAATAAAATCTAATAATATTGAGATTTTCATGTTCTGTAAAATTTTGAATCTTTATAATTACATCTCTTTACTGCGTTCTTCTGTCTTTTAATAAAAATATAATGAATTGAAATGTTGGCTCTGAAACCGCAGCTACCACAATTGTGGGGAATTCAAGTCCCACGTGGCACTAACTGATATGGGAATGTCTCATCCCATTAAACACGGGCACATCAATGATGGAGAATCATTACCCCACACGGCACCTATGGAAGTCAACCTGGTCAGTGTACCCATTAATGAAGGATTTTAAACCGCAACTCCCACAATTGCGGGGTATTCAAGTCCCACACGGCACTAACTGATATGGGAATATCTCATCCCATTAAACACGGGCACATCAATGATGGAGAATCATTACCCCACACGGCACCTATGGAAGTCAACCTGGTCAATGTACCCATTAATGAAGGATTTGAAACGGCAACTCCCACAATTGCGGGGAATTCAAGTCCCACACGGCACATTAGTACTAGTTTAGCAACGGCAACTCCCACCAATCACGAGCACATCACTGATGGAGAATCATCACACCACACGACACCTAGGGAGGGCAATCTAGTAAGTGTACCCATTATTTACGTAGAGGAGACAGAGCCAAGCCCTAGGTGCATAGCAGAAAAACCAAAAAAACAAACACAAGAAATAAATGCACCCCACAAGCCTAAGCCGAAAGTACAGGACACCAAAAAACGAGCAACGTGGACAAATATTGAACGAAATACAAGCTCTCTCTATGGTTGAAGACTCAAATGGTGGGGAGGGTGTTGGACCAAAAAAAAAAAAAAAAATCACTCAATGCTTAGCGATTTTAAGAGAGATGTTTGATAATAATAATAATACCTATTCATTGAATAAATTGGATCCAAATATGAAAATATAAATTACTTTTATTATGTTCTCATTCTGTTATTAATCATATTAATTTTTTTTTTCAATTTGGTTATCAATCGGGATAAATTACCACTTCAAATCATTTTATCACATGTAAAGAAGGAAGAAAGAAGACTAAAGAAAATGGTCTTGTTTTATTTTTCATCAAAAAACAAAAGAGTTAATTGAGCTACAGAACTTTTGACAAAATTCATCAAATTTTCTTCTATTCTGAACAAGCATATTTGATTATTTACCACTCAATCAAATAAATTCATTTTTTGTGTGTAATTTTAAAATACAAAAAATATTGAAATTTAAATGAATGACAGAGTTTTATTTGTTTTAATATTTTGATATTTTGGAAGAATAATATATATTATCTATAACAGTATTCCCCTATTTGATCTAAACTTTTTTAAGGTAAAATATATACCCTCATCCAGTAACCAATGAGTCAATGACTTCTCTAACAAATGTTTTAGGATTATGGTCAATAGCAGCTCTTTTAAACAGCTACTAAAGCATGTATTCCAAAAAAAAAAAAAAAAAAGAGCTATATCTGCACATTCAAATTGCCGTTACAGCTTTAATAATAATTAAAAAAAAAAAAAAACATATAGTGGCACTTTCAAACCAACAAGATAGCTTGCTCGAAATTGTCGGGACCTATACCGGCATTTTTCAAACTGCCAGTGTAGCTCACTTGGGGCTATTGTCACACTTATTGGCCTGCGATTGAAAGCATTGGCATTAGATTTTCAAAATATGTAATCATGTTAATTTATTTAGTGAGAATTGTAGCCCTACAACTAAGTTTGTAGCCAAACTTTGTCCTTAAATTTTGGTCCCCTTAACAATATATTAGGTCCTTACAAACAAAAAGAAAAAGCCCAAGAAAATTTTTATCTAACTAAAATTTTGAAAATGATGTAACTTGCAACATTGATAACAAGACTATCATGCAAAGACTTCAAAATAAGAAAATTCGTAAAAGAAAATTGTAAGGCTTTATGTATTTGTGTGTGTGTGTGTGTATTTTTTTTTTTTTGGGTCAATATATAAAGTTTTCTTTATTAAATTTTGTATAATTTCAGTATTTTAATGACCACCCTAGAAAGTATTCTGGGAGCCGCCATTGGCCATAGCCTTTGCTGTTGACCACCATAACTTTAGATTACAAAATTTTGAAATTTAAACATTTGATTGATGATATTGCTATTGATCTTTTATCTTTTAGAAATTTTGCAAGCATGAAAGATATAAGAAAGAAATGTAATCTAATGGTGAATTTATTTATTGCTATATATTTACTAATATTCTTTTTTATAATATGCATTTTTACATAGAAAAGAAAAACATACTGATTGCCCTAATTTAGTTTCCAAATTTCTCAAAATTCCCATTATATTGCCAACTTTCTTGGGTCCAAACTCTAGCATTCCATTCATATAAATATGTTTAAAATTATGGATGTAAGTGAACCAAGCCGTTCATAAATAGCTCAAACTTGGATTTATAAAAAACTCGGTCATATTTGTGTTTATAAATGAGTCAAACTTAAGCCTTAATTTTAGGCTTGTTTAATAAACAGGTTTCGCCCCAGCACCCCCCCCCCCCCCCCCCCCCCCCCCCCCCCCCCCCCCACAAAAAAAGTGTACATAAATAGGCTTTTAAACAATAGGGCTTGATAAAATATAAGACCAATGTTGGCTTGTTTATGGGTTTGGTAATGAATTTGTTATAATCTTGAAAAATAAACTCATATCTTATAAACTATTAATCTCGCAATAATTAATTTCTTATTTTATATTTGAAATTGGTAAAAAAAAAACTCATTACTTGAGAATGTTCGTTTTTAGAACCCTTTAAACTAAATTGTTTAACCTAGTTATTTAACCAAGTGAATACTTAGGTTTATTATCCAGATCTAGGTTAAAACAATAAAATCATATCATGTAAAGTAACGGAAAATAAAGAACACAATGATATCATGACCCAGGAAAATCAAACCGGTAAAAAACCAAGGGAGGATATAATCTAACTATCCTCAAGGTAAAAAGCAAATCTACTATAGAGAATTGAAGTTTACAATAAGTCTTAGACCACTAACATCCTATTGCTACCACATGTAGAACTTACTGACACAACCATGTGCAAGCACCTAATCCACAAACTCCTTCTCTATTAGGCCTTTGCAACACAAGCACCCACACTTGTGATAAAAACACAAACTCTCCTGTTTGTGACTCCAAGACCACCTTTAAAGGTTTAGATTATCAGTAGCATTGATGACTAGAGAAGGCAGCAACTTCTACAACACCGGATCTTGAGATTCTTCAAGGAATAACACCTATAGAAGATATGAGAGAAGTTTTTGGGTACAAAACCCTAGATACAAAGAAGGCACACTCTTCTCTCTCTGAAAAGCCTTATTAAAAACATGCTTTGGGTTTCCTTTATTTACTAGAAGAAGTATATCTGAAACCCTAATCCTTTTTGGGCTTGAACTACTATTAGGCCTAATTAAAATTCTACAGATACGACTCTGGATCGATCGAGCCTGTCTCTCGATCGGTAGAACCAGGCAAATTCTAAAATCTTCTTTCTGTAGCTTACTTGTTCTTGAATCTTAACTTGAATCGCCTTGAGCATTGTCTAATAATACTTATAGACTCTAGGATCTATATCTAGACAAGTTTGTTCTCACGATTTACCAATTGTTCTAAACTTTTAGAACCTAACAATCTCTCCCTTTGGCAATTCGTGAAAAAACTTACATACAAAATGAAATGCTCAAATAGAAGAACAACCCAATAAAATAAAATCTCCAATTTCATCACAGATCCCAATCTAAGACTCCTAACCTAGAAGTTGCAAGAAGAGGTAGAAGATCTTGATCAGAATGTACCTGTCTTTCCTAAAATCACTCAAAAGAACACATCACTGCATGTGTGGAAAGAAAGACATATAAACAATAAATAATCAAACTAAAGCAAATAACAAATATGCAAACTAACTCTCCCCATAAGTTAGATACATCAAAAAATTTTATTTTCTCCCCCTTTCAAAAAAATTTTCAACTCCCCATAAACAAAACAAACAGGATTCCCAAGTTTCATCTATTTCTCCCCCCTTTTTATCACGTATAGACAAAGACAACTCAAACAAAGAGTAAACAGAAAACATACGCAACAAATGTCAAGAGAAAATAGAGAGTTAAGGGAACACATAACAATTCAACTCTATAGAAAATAGAGACAACTCCCCCTATGAAGAGCAACAACCCTCCCTATGAACAACAAAGGTTAAAAACGAGCTTCTCCCCCTATAAAAATAGGAAAAGTAAAACAAGTTTTGGGAAAAATAGTTTTGGGGAAAATTTAGGAGGTGGGGAAACGTAAAAACACACAAACCGAACTTTAAAAAAATTGAGGATTCACTTGAAGAAAAATAATCTCTCTTTCAATATATGCAAGCTTGACACTCTGTGACCCATAAATAGATGGTCTTTTGAACTCAAATCAAGTAGAGAAAATATTTAAACAATTATTATCAATCATATCTCAAAAAAAATATTTTTCTCAATTCACACATAAAAAAATAGGATATACTAAAATGTTCAAAACTCAAAAATTAATCAATCAATTTTTAAATCAAGTTGAGTACCCAATTTAGCAAAGTGCATGCATGTTATGTGTGAAAACAATGAGAGATATGACTGCAAAACTGCAAGATGGATACAAGGAAAAAAAAAATGCAATGCATGTGAATCCTAAACATAAATGATGCATGAAAAAAAAAATTTCGTCAAAAACTTAAAAACTAAAAAATTTTCAGTTTCGATCGGTCGAGCATCGATCGAATACCAATCAAGTCAGGTAGAAGCTAGACTTGAAAAATCTGAAAATTTTCGATTGATCAAAAATCCTACTCAATCGATCGAAATTCTAGAAAATTGAATTTTTTGAAAATTTGCAAAAGATTATGCAGAAACTACTCAAACCAAGGGATTTCATGAATGAAATGCATGAGAATGAGTTTAAATGTTTTTCAAAAATATGAGTATTCAACCCAGAACTTCAAAACAAGTTTTTTAATCATCAGAAACACAATTTTTGCCAACCCTTAAACATATTTTGCATCAAACACCATAGAAAACATAATCTTGGATGGCCAAACTAGATTCACACAAAATTTCATGTACTAAGTTTAGTAAAGAATAACTCATGAAGTGTGTACAACTAGTAATAGCATGAGATACATGTGAAGTGATATGTAGATAGTAATCAATTACAATTTCTACATTACTAATCACATAGTTTAAAAGTGACTATCACCTAAAGAGTTACATCATATACACATCTCCTAGAAAATAAGCTTGCAATCATGTAATTTTTTTTTTAGCCTTGTAGTGTACATGCATTTTTTATTTCTTTGCCTATTTTTTATTATTTTAAGGCTACACCTTATTTTCTTTTTGTGCATGTGTTACACTTTCTCGAATACAAAATCTTACGATATGCACTAAGGTGTTCATGATTGGCTTGTAAACAATGGTGAGATGGTTATTTATGCCTTTCTCTTAGGATTTTTTAGTCCTTACAATCAAAAGAATGAGACTTCAAAATCAAGAGCATGTGATTAAAAAATATAAAGAACTCACACAAATAAGCACTACATAGCATAAACTAGCAAAGTGCATAAAAATAAGCGCATCCAAGCTAAACAAGGTACATAGTCATGAAGTGCAAATTTCATAGGCCAACCTCAACTACACATTTATGATGTGTAATACAAAACAAAAACAAAATCTTTTTGGATTTTCAAAAAATATTTTTGACCAAAAATAAAAGGCACACATTATGCTTAATGAATAAAATGCAAAAACAATGCATGATTGTGCTCAACTAAGGTATAGAGGGTATACAAACAAGAAATACCAATTTCTTAATTAAACCATGAGTATATGTACAAACTAGTACATACTCACACAAAGTCAGAAATAGCTTAGCACTTATGTAACACATACTATTCAAGTTTCTCCACAATGTCAAGCATGTTCTAAATCAAGAGAGAGGTATCATAATTCATGTAATCCTCAAGAAAAATAAAACAAGACTTAAAAAAAAAATATTTTTGTTTTTTTGAAAATTTTCAATGTTTTTGGATTTTTGAATAATCAAAACAACCTAAGAAAAATAAAACAACCAAAAACTAAAAGTAAACATGTCCACAAATAATTGAAAGAATTAAATCAAGGACAAGTCAGTAACACTCACCTTAGAGAATCTTTTCTCACCCATATAACACGAGTCTTTGGCTTTGTAGGTGAAAATCCATGTGAAGTAGAGTGTATTTAAGGGATTACACCAATCTTCAGAGAAATACTAAAATCCTGCAAATTCCTTTCATAGGCCTCAAAAGGATCAACTGAAACAATAGTGTCCTTTTTATTCAAAACATCACAATAAAAAATAGTATGACACTTAAAATTATCCATGATAACAGGGATCAAGGATCAACTCTAGGTATAATAAACTAAATTAAGAGCTAACCCACTCTGATACCACTTGTTCGTTTTTAGACCCCTGTAAACTAGATTGTTTAATCTAGTTATTTAACCAAGTGAATACTTAGGTTTATTATTCAAATCTAGGTTAAAACAATAAAGTCATATCATGTAAAGTAGCGGAAAATAAAGAACACAATGATATGATCACCTAAGAAAACCAAACTGGTAAAAAACATGGGTAGGATTTAATCTAACTATCCTCAAGGTAAAAAGCAAATCCACTATAGAGAATCGAAGTTTCCAAAAAGACTTAAACCACTAACATCCTATTGCTACCACATGTAGAACTTACTGACACAACCAGGTGCAAGCTCCAAATCCATGGACTTTTTCTCTATTAGGCCTTTGCAGCACAAGCACCCACACTTGTGATAAGAAAACACAAACTCTCCTGTTTGTGACTCCAAGACCACCTTTGAAGGTTTAGATCATCAACACCTTTGATGACTAGAGAAGGCAGTAACTTCTACAACATCGGATCTTGAGATTTTTCAAGAAATAACACCGGTAGAAGATATGAGAGAAGGTTTTGGGTACAAAACCCTAGATACAAAGAAGGCACACTCTTCTCTCTCTGAAAAGCCTTATTAAAAATGTGCTTTGGGTTTTCTTTATATACTAGAAGAAGTATATCTGAAACCCTAATCCTTTTTGGGCTTGAACTGCTATTGGGCCTAATTAAAATTCTACAGATACGACTCTCTATCGATCGAGCCTGTCTTTCGATCAATCAAACCAAGCAAATTCTAAAATCTTCTTTCTACATCTTACTTATTCTTGAATTTTGACTTGAATCACCTTAAGCATTGTCTAATAATACCTATAGACTCTAGGATCTATATCTAAACAAGTTTGTGCTCACGATTTGTACTGATTGCTTCTTGAATAATAATAATATTTTTAGTAAAGTGCGTTTTTGTCAACAGATTAGCCAATTTTAAAATGACATATGTTCCTAACATGATTCACATATGTCCTTACATGCTCAATAGCTAGCCAATGATCTTTACTAGGCTTGCTAGTAAATTTGCTAAGCACTCCTACTGCATATGCAATGTCAAGTCTAGTACAATTAGTAGCATAACGCAAACTACCAATGATGCTAGCATAATCCTTTCGATTAAAAATCTCATCATCATAATTCACAGGAAATAAATGAACACTAGAATCAAAAGGAGTAGCTATGCTTTTATGATCATGAAAATTATATTTTCTCAATATTTTCTCAACATAATGTGATTGATCAAGAAATATTCCATCACATGTTTTTGTAATTTTGATGCCCAAAATAAAATTAGCCTCACCAAGATCTTTCATATCAAAATGGCTTTTAAGCATATTTTTTGTCTCATTTATAACATGCATATTAGTGCCCAAAATCAACATATCATCCACATAGAGGCTAATAATAACATGTAAATTATTCCATGATTTAGAATAAATACATTTATCACATTCATTTGATTTACAACCATTCTTAATCATGCAGGAATTAAACTTTTCATGCCACTGTTTTGGTGCTTGTTTTAAGCCATATAGAGATTTAGTTAGCTTACATACCTTGCTTTCTTGTCCAAGCTCTGCAAAGCCTTCGGGTTGATCCATATAAATCTCTTCCTCTAGGTCCCCATTTAGAAAAGCAGTTTTTACATTCATTTCATGAATTTTCAAATCAAAAATTGCAGCAATAGCAATTAACAATCTAATAGATGTAATTCTTGTTACAGGAGAAAAAGTATCAAAGAAATCAAAATCAGTTTTTGGTTTAAAGCCATTTGCAACAAGTCTAGCTATAAATTTATCTATTGATCCATCCGATTTCAAGTTTTTTTTAAGGACCCATTTACAACTTATGGTCTTACAAATCGGTGAAAGATCTACTAATTTCCAAGTTCTATTAGAAATTAGAGATTCCAACTCATCATTTACAGCTTCTTTCCAAAATATAGCATTAGGTGATGTTAAAGCCTCTTTTAAATTTTGGGGATTTTCCTCAATGTTAAAAACATAATAATCAGGACCAAAATCTTTTTCAACTCTAGCTCTTTTACTCCTTCTAGGTTCCATTTCAAAATTTTCTTGATTTTGTAAATGTGAAGTAGAAGAACTAGGTTGTGACAAAATATTTTCTTCACCCCCACTATTTTTCAATTTAAAAGGAAATTTTTCTTCATGAAAAATTGCATCACCAGATTCAAGAATTATTTTGTTTTCAAGATCAAAAGATCTATAGGCTGCACTATTAATCGCATAACCAAGAAAAGCACAGGTAGTAGCTTTTATACCTAATTTAGGTATTTTAAGGTCAGTAAGCCTTACATAAGCAAGACAACCACGTACTCTCAAATATCCCAAATTTGGCTTATGTCCTTTCCACATCTCAAAAGGTGTGGCATGTGACTTTTTATGTAGCACCCTATTCAAAAATGACATGCGGTTAAAATAGCTTCACCCAAAAAATGTAAATGTGCATGATATTCAATTAGCATGGCATTTGTTAACTCAATTAGAGTTCTATTTTTTCTTTTAGCCACACCACTAGAAGCAGGTGAATATGGTGCAGTAGTTTCATGGATAATTCCCAAAGACTGAACAAATGAGTTGAATGCACTTGATTCATACTCACGGCCTCTATCACTTCTTATTCTTTTTATTTTTCTACCGAGTTGATTTTCAACTTCTTTTAAAAAATCTTGAAATTTTTCAAAAGCATCACTTTTATTTTTCAACAAATAAAATAGTTGTATATTTTGAGAAATCAGCAATAAAAGTGATAATATATCTATTTCCTCCATGCGTTAAAACTCCCTCAAAGTCACATAAATCTAAGTGAATTAACTCAAGCAATTCGGTATTTCTTACAACACTTTTATGATGCCTTTTTGTAATCTTAGCTTGACTACAAGTTTCACATTTTTCAAAATCTTTTGACAGTTTTGGAATTAATCCTAAACTATTCATGATTTCCACATATCTACTATTTATATGACACAAACAAGCATGCCAAAAATTAATAGAAGAAGCATATAAACTGAACTGGTAGATTCTTTATTATTTTCAACATTCAATTTAAACATTCCATCACAAGCATAACCCTTGCCCACAAACAATCCCTTTTTAGTGATTACATAATTATCAGATTCCACAGTTTGCTTGAAGCCAGCCTTGTTAAGCAAAAAACTTGACATCAAATTCTTCCTCATGGACGAAGTATAAAGTACATCTTTCAATGTTAGCACACGTCCAAAAGTGAATTTCAAATCAACCTCACCACTCTCAAGAAACTTGGTTTTGCTAGAGTCACCAAGCATAACAGTTTTTTCTTCTTCAAAAGGAGTGTACAACTTGAACCAATTTTTGTCATAGCAGACGTGCCTATTAGCACCAGAATCTGCCCGCCAACCTTTAACATTTTGCACCATATTGATGTTTGTAATCATAGCCACTGAATGCTCTTCGATTATGTTAGCTTATGAGACAGATTCACGTTTCCGAAATTTGCAAAATCAAGCAATATGCCCACTCTTGCCATAGACAAAACAAGATCTATTAAATTGATCTTGTGAAGGGGGTCCTTGGTTCTTATTGTAATTTTTATTTGAGTTTCCCCTTCCTTGAGGTCTATTATTATTTTTGAAAACTCTTTTTTTAGGCTTCAATTGAACATTTCTAGGAAAATGATTTTTGGGCATATTATTATTGGTTGAAATAAGGTTTACCTTTGTGGTGGAATTACCATTGCTCTCTTGTGTCATGAGCGCATCTTGTCTTCTAGCCTCCTCCTCCACACGGATGCGTGTGATCAAAGTCTTCAAGGATGTCTCCTTTTGTTTATGCCACAAAGTCTTTTGGAACTCCCTCCAAGATTGTGGGAGTTTATCAATTATGCCAGCTACCACCAAATCTTCATGCCTTCGGATCTCAATTCTGCCACAATCATTTGGAAGTCTTGTGCTTGATCCACCACCGATTTTGCATCCATCATTTGGTAACAGAATAATCTACTAGTAGCATACTTCTTTGCACCAACCTCCTCTGTATCATACTTGCTTTGTAAAGCTTTCCAAATTTTCTTGGCAGAATTATAAGTTGTATCATAATAATGATAAAAATGATCAGCAAGACAATTCAAAAGATAAGAGCAACAATTATATTCATCTTTTGTACACTGATCTATTTTTTCTTGATGGAGACTATATTCTTCCTCACTCATCTCATTGGTAGAAACCTTTGATGGATTCTTGTCAGTGAGGATGTAGGTGACTTTAAAAAGACTCAAGTAGAAGAAGACCTTTCCTTTCCACCTCTTGAAGTGGGCTCTCTTAAAGCGAAAGGGCTTGTTGAGATCTCTAATAGGCTCATTTGGTTTCTCTTGTGTAGGCTCCATGACATGAATCTCCTTAAAATTGTTGGTGCAAACACAATAATAATAGAAATAATACTTCTAAATGTTATTAATTTAATTTAAAGTGAAAATTACACAACACTATTTGGACTGAGGTGCAACACTCTCTCTCTTTAAGGAGATTCAAGTCCTTAGTTATCTAAACTTTGTAACTGGTGCAGACCTTCTCTGACTTGTCTGCCTCAGGATACAACAGCCCAACAAGTGTCGTATGGCTAGAACACCCTTCCTTGCCAAGAACCTCTCTATTTTTTTTAGTGTATTTTTGCAGTAACTTGGATTGAGTCTGAATGAGTCTATTTATAGGCTCAATGGGCCTCACGAAATTACTACCCAAATTAATTTGATTAATTAGATCCATTATTCTGATGTAGTGGGTGTTACAAGACTAATTGCTAAATATTAATCTGATTAATTAGGTCCATTACTCTTCAGCTCCCTCTTGTGCACGTATCTATCCTAATATCTAAGTCAATTCATATTAGCCCATTAATCACCACAATTAAAAAGAACAAAATTGTCTCTCTCCTTTTCAATGTGGGATTAAACATTTTCACTAACTCCTCATCTTCCATATTCACTCCCACATCTTTACATTTATATTGTAATATTTATTCATTTTAATTAATTAATATTAAAATGTTCCAACATTAGGTATTATAATTTGGTAGGACATCCATATAGTAATTAGAAGACACGTGTCTTTATATTAGTATTTTCAATTTTTTTATTTTAGCAAAGCAGAAAAGATAACTATTAATTAAAACATGATTAAAATTTTAACTTACAAATTAAGTTATTGATAATTGCTATCTTTTTAATTCTTTTTATTTTAGGAGAAAACATCATTTAGTATTGTATCATTTTCTGAAGTCCAAAGCTTATTATTTACAATATTGAAATTATCTTCCTTCACTACAGGTGCACAAGGATGATGGCTATTCACAAGGTTGTTATCATGATTTTCTGCTTATGATATATAAGATTGGAGAAAATTATAATCAATCTTATTGCTTCCCTGTTGTAGTCATGTATTTTTGTTTTCTACTATATCAAGTATGTAAAATTTTCATCATTAATAAACTTTGTGTTTTAATGTACTATTGAAGATTTTATAGCTAAAGCTTTTTTCTTTTTTTTTTCTTTTTTTTTTTTTGAGAAATTTATAGCTAAACAACTATTCATAATATAGACCCTATTGGATTACAATCTTGAGAAATTTTAGGCTGATATATGAAGACTAAATTTTTGCATAGAAACATGGATTTTTCCACGCAACCTTAACTGTATTTTCTCTTGCCTTCTGTTATGTATGTTTACTGTTTACCTTCTAATTGGGTTGTCTTAGTCAATACGTAACAAAAAGGGGGAGAAATAAATGAAATTTGGAACATGTTTGGAAAATGTTTTTAACTGTTTTTATTTAGGGGGAGATGAAATTGTTTTTGAAAAGGGGAGAAAATAAAAGTTTTTTATGTATCTAACTTAGGGGTAGAGTTAATTTGCATATTTTTTATTTGCTGTTATTACATATTTGTTAATTGTTGTTTATCTGTCTTTATTTCCACACATGCGTAGATGTGCTTTTTTGAGTGTTTCAGGAAAGACAGGTACATTCCAATCAAGAACTTCTGCCTTTTCTTGCAACTATTGGGTTAGAAGTCTTAGATTGGGTTTTGTGATGCATTTGGGCATTTTATCGTGTATGGGCATTATGTTGTATGTAAGTTTTGTCACAAAATGCCAAAGGGAGAGATTGTTAGGATTTGAGTTTGTAGTGTTGGCAAACCATGACAAAAAGTAAGTCTCATTGAGTTAGAATGGTGTATTTTCAAGTTAAAGACAAAAAACTCAAGTTCAAGATGAAAAAAGTGAGACGCAATCTGGTTCTCTCAATTGCTCTCAATTGCTATTCGATTGGTCGAAAGTAGCAAATTAGAAAAAATTGGCAAAAGTAAAAAGCCCATAACTTGACCATTTCAAGCCCAAATCGCGATCCGTTTTTTACAGTATTTAAAGAACATTATACGCTAACCCTAGGAGGATTTTTTTAGAGAGAGGAGAGTGCATGTTGTGCCTCCAATTGTCGATCTAGTGTTTTTGTACCAAAAACTCTCTAAAATCTTCTACCGGCAATATTCTTTGAAGAAACTCAAGATCTGATGTTGTAGAAGTTGTTGCATACAAGATCAATTACTGTTGATGGTCTAACTCTTTGAGTGGGATCTCAGAGTCACAAACATGGGTGTTTGTGTTAAGCAAATTCAGATAGAAGAGTCCATGGAGTTTGAGCTGCATGTGCTTGTGTAAGTAAGTACTACAAGAGGTAGCTTAAGATTTTAGGGAGAAAATCTATTGTAAACTTCCATTCTATCATAGTGAATTTGTTTACCTTGAAGATAGATTAGGTTAAATCCTCCCCAAGTTTTTTACCTTGAAACTGTTGGTTTCATTAGTTTTCCTAGGTAATCATATCTCTTGTCTTCTTTACTTTTTTGCACTTAGTGATATGATTGTTTGTGTTTAACCAAGATCTGAATAATAAACCTAAATAACTACTTGGTTAATTATTTAAGTTAATTAAACAAATCTAGTTTATAGGGATCTAAAAGAACAAACAAACACTATTGCCTTTTCCTTGATGCGTGCTATAAGCTATGTGCGGCTTTTTTGTGTTTGCTATATTCATTTAATATTGTCGCTTGCTTGCTGTGATATTATCCTCTTATTGTGTCCCCCTTTGAATTATATTTGGGGTTTTTCTTTTCATACTTACAAATCCATCTAATCTTGATGGAGGTCCCTAAAAGAGTAATCTTATTCTGATCCAAAGGATGATTCTCCCTTCAACACTTAAAAATGGGCTATGACGCATGGGTGTGTGTTGTGGATTCTAATTGGCAATGGTCTAATCCTAGGGAGTTTTATGAATGTTGACAGAGTAATGTGTCAAAAAAAATTAATTTTGGTTAATCTTAACAATTTAAGGTGTAATTCAATTAATATGGTGAATTTAATTTCAACAATTGAAGATGTAATTTTAAGTTATTTTGTGAATTTCAACCATTCAAAATCAATTCAAATTAATTTTGGTGAATTTTAACCAATTAAAAAATATGTAATTTAGGATAACTTTGTGACGTTTAATAACTCGTAAGTGAAATTGAATTTTCATGAATTTTATTTATTGAATGTGTAATTCCAAATAATTTTGGAGAATTTTGATTATTCAAATTCATTTTGGTGAATTTCAGCCATTCAAAAAGCATTTCAAAATAAATTTAATAAATTTTATCCATTCAAAATGTAAATAAACTTTGATGGAAATTTTCTAAGCTTTTGTGTCATTTTCTTTAATATTGGGTTCATGAGAATTGCGATTTTGAAATGAACCGATTGGTCTTATATGGGTCCAGGTATATGGTTTATGTAGTTGCTTGCTCAATTCGGTTTGGCCCAATCACTTTTGACCAAATGCCAGTTTAGAACTGGGCTCATCATGGATCAGTCCTAATGTTAATCTAACCAGTAGTCAATGTGTATAGGACAAAGCTTGTTTGGTTTGACTAGGCTCATTTGGGATCGGACCTAATCTTACGACTACATTTTTCCTTTTGCCTTTTTTTTTTTTCATCCAACTCATTTTTCATATAAAAAAAAAAAATGGCAGAAACAGTGGGAGTGAAAATGCTCCCATCAGATTTCCAAGTTTCACATTATTTTATTTTGTGCTAATAAAAATAGAATATGATCGTCTTATAGTTGTACCTAGATCATATATTAGGATTTTTTTTTTTTTTTAACTTTTTATTTTAATAGGATATTAAGAATTGTTTGCTTGAACATAGTGCTCTCAATTGCTGGTCATCCTACTCTTCTTAAACCACTAAGATTTTAAACCCCATTCCACTTTCACGTCATATGTTGTTTGTAAACATGGTATAGATTGAATCATTCTCTTGGAAAATTTTAGAGGAATTACTATTGAGGAATTAGTGTAACTAACTAGTCACAAACTCGCATGATAAATGAAGAAATTTGGCATTATATATTTTTTAATGTAAAAAATGAAAATAGTAAATGAGACGCGATAAATGTTAGTCCAAAACCCTTTTAAAATGATGTAATTGGAGTTTCAAACATTACACTAAGAAAGTGATATAATTGGACCAAATGGACTAGATGGGACTGATTTGACCCAAGTGGACTGCAGTTTACCAATTGGACCAAAGTGAGCTGCAGTGGACCTAATGGACCAACGTGGACCAAAATGGATCAAAGTGGACTAAAGCAAACTAAATGGGACCGATTGGACTGATGTGGACTAAATAGACCGAAATGGGTAGAAGTGGACCAATATGAACCTACTATCATTTTTACCATGAAGTATTTTCCCACCTGTCTATTTGCAACAACTAACAGCCAACATGCAGCACAAAGAAAATAAACCTACTTATAATAAAGACCCTAACTAAAAAGGTATACATAAATTGTTAAAGAGTCTTGTATTTCACTAGTATTATTGCTTCTCTTTTATTTGAAGAACTATGATTCAAAGTGTTCAAACCATCCCGCCTTTGTAATTATTAAATTATCAACACACACACAAAAAAAAAAAATGTTCTAAATAAATTTAGATTTTTTTTAAAGAAAATACATAAATTTAGATGAACTCCATTAAAGGTACAAAAGTGAAACAAAACCACAAACAAAAATGGAAAAAAGAAAAAGAATATCATCAATACTCCAAGTAGCACATACCTGTATGGTACTATATCACACTTAACTAACATTTTTTTCTTTTTCTTTTCTTCACTTTCTTTCGCTTTTTTTTCAACGTATATTGTCCTTCCTTTTCTGGTCCAGTGTAACATTGTGTTTGTGATCCATTTGATCTAACCACAGCTCATCTAACCCCAAATTAGAGATTGATAATAAATAAAAAAATTGGTATCGGTTCCAGTTGTGTGATACAAAAATAGCAAAAGATGTCTTAACTCTTTAAGAAGCCGGATATCCCAAATGGGCACTGGCTCTATTGGGCCATAGGGAAACATATCTCTTTCGCGGAAGGGCCTAGTTTCCCATTGATGGCCCATATGATCCCAGAGACATTCCAAGGGCTAGTGTAGTGGGCAAGCCCTACGGTTGTAGAGAAAATCCAACATGTAAGGAATGGGTGGAAGAAAATAATTATTGTTCAATCCAGGCCGCTCGAACATATTTGATACCTACAGACTAAACTGACTGGAAGCAGCTACCCCTATATATGCAATGTAATCTCCTTGAATTCCCAAAGCCCGTATGTAAGGAACTTTGTTCAATGAATGGGCCTCTATTTGTAGGCCTTAAGCATATGTTAGGTTGGGATGAAAAGAGTAGGGATGGAAAATGGGAGAGAGAAATGAATTTTTCATTGTTTAATTGTGGAGTACAGTTTGTTTTAAATAATTATGAGCTCAAATTTGGATTATAACACTTAAACTGGTTGAATTTGAAAACGGAATTTGTATTATAGCAAATCCAATTTTTCTTAAAAATTGTGTTTGCTACTATGCTAAAACTTTACTAAAAAGTATTTATGCTAAATGAAATTGTGACTGGTTTGCAAAAAGTATAGAATGCAGTTTTTTCCACATTCAAACAATTTTTGTTGTATTTTTATTTTTTTAAATGGTTTACAATGTGACTTGAGTATCTCTCCTCTCTGGTCTATAGCTTCTATTACGGAAAACAATATTAGATCCTTACATTTGTCCTTTCCTCACGGAATGCATTTCATTTTCTTGGGAAACCAAAAAGTAAATAAATAAATCAGTATAGTCTCCCAAGTCCTTGTAGTGCTCTGGGTTAGGTTATACTCACTTTATTACGCAGGTTTGCAATTAGCATGTTATAATATATGTGTAACATTCTTAAAAAAAAAAAAATTATATAGAAGCACTACATCAGGTCATAGCGCTACAGAAATTTCGGTTAGAATAATAATATTTCCTATAACTTTCTTCCCTTATTTTAATTCTAGGCGTAAATGCATTTTTAGTCCCTACATTTTGACGTTTTTCCATTTTGGTCCCTACATTTTCATTTCACCACTTTTAGTCCCTAAACCAATTAACACGTGACATTTAAGTCCTTGCCGTAAACTAACAAACGGAAAAAGCATACGTGGTTGATGGAAAAATAAAATAAGGTTATTTTTTACATGTGGCATGCCCCACTTCGACATGTGGATTTCCCGCCCCAAACCCAGTCATGTGTATGTCACGCGAGGCACTCACCAACCAATCTAGTGTGTAGACACTGAAAATCCCAAAATCAGACTTGAATCCCTAAAATTACCCTCTCTGTCTCTCTCGAACCATCAACCTCTCTCTCAAATCACCATCATCAACCATCTCTGTCACTTGAAGCCACCATCATCATCAACCATCTCTCAAGATCTTCAACCACTTCGAAGTCCCTGATCAGATGGAAGCAAGCTCTTTAACTAGTTCAAGCTTGAGGAGGAGAGCTCCATTGAGGTGCTACTATGCTAAAAAACCAGTGTTAGTCGTTCTGTGGATAATAGACAACCCTAGCAGAAGGTTTTATGGTTGTCCAAACTACTGGGTATTTTAATTTGAGTATTTTGTTTTATTGGGGTTTGGTTTTTTTGTTTAAAATCTTCTTTGGTGGTGGAATTTTTTTTTTTTTTTCAATTTTCTTGTGTTTCATTATCAAGTGCTTGGTTTGCATTGCAGGTTGGGCAAAAGTGTAAATTCTTCCAATGGCATGATGATAAGATATGTGAACATGATAAGGTACTTATCCCAGAGCAAAGGCAACAGATTATCACACTAGAAGCTGAGGTTGCAAGCTGTTGCAAGAGAGAGAATTTTTACACTGTGGCGTTGGCATTCTTATTGGTGATATG
Source organism: Quercus tomentella (assembly GCA_028535165.1). NCBI lineage: Eukaryota > Viridiplantae > Streptophyta > Magnoliopsida > Fagales > Fagaceae > Quercus > Quercus tomentella. The sequence continues at coordinate 15,529,613 of JAPQVY010000156.1, forward strand.
TGGGATTTGTCCCTATAATTGTATGTTTGGTTAGATAGGTAGTGGAAGTTTGGTTAGGCAACAAGTGGGAAGTGTGGAAGTGTTTATGTTTGGTTAGGTGGGTGGTGGAAGTATATATTTGGTTAGCATGTTACATAGATGGGGGAGTTTCAATATCCTATGATTGCTAATGTATATGGCTGGCAGTGTGTAAACTTTTTGGTTAGGTAGTTAGCATGGAAACACCTGCTGGGTTTTTTTTTTTTTTTTTGGGTACCATTCTTGGAATGAAATGAATACCCCTGTTCCTTGATGACTGGACTAGCAGTGTGTTGGTGATGTGTTATGCAATGGTAATTATTGTGAACTTGCCTAATGAATCTGTGAATCTGTGCCTAAATATTGTGAATCTATGCCTAGATACTGTGAATCTGTGCATATTTACTGGGAAGCATAGTTAAGTCAAGCATGCCTAATTAAGTTAGGCATACCTTTACTATTTCCTAGCCTAAGATTTATTTGGCTTCAAGGCTCTCATTATGGGTGAAATTTGCAAATAATGTACCAATTGATTGTTAAATCTTAAAGTAAATAACAATTTAAGCTATTTTCTTGATCCTACTCCTGAAATGAGAAATAAATACTATCCTAGCAAACCTGTCAGTATTTGTTTTTGGGTAAAGGGAAAGAAACAAGGTTTGAAGGAGGGGTACAACAAACCTGTCAGTATATGTTTTAAACATGAAATATAGAAACTCTATATACCAATGGTCTAAGGATATCAACACATATATACAACAAACCTGTCAATATCACTAGTGTCAAGATATATAGCAAAGCTCAATAAAATATCTAACACAACATCTTCATTAACAGCTTCTCATTGCTATGAAAACCAAAACAAGACATAAGATTCAATATTAACCTAAACAACACAAAGACAATAGAAATACATCTTCAACTTATCATTAACTACTACTCATTGCTATAAGTATTAAAACTGGACAAAGGGTTCATGTTTAAACAAAACAGCACTTTCTACCATCACTCGAATTACAAAAACAACAGGGCATTGTTCCATAGTTTACCCTATCACACTAACACTATAGTTAACCCAAAATCCCAATATTACACAAACACCATAATTACATAGTTAAGCCAACAACAGGGCATTGTTCCATAGTTAATCCTATCACCATAAATACACAAAACAAGTGACATTCATCAAGCAAAGGAAAAATGAACTTGTGCTCTCTTCATTTCCTTGGACCATGCACAGATTATTGACTCCCACCATGTCTGATTGCTTCCATGTATCTGGATGCATTCTTAGAAGCCTTTAGAGTCTCTGATGTGACCATCCTTTTCATTTTTTACCTTGGATTTGGGTTGTTGTTGTTGGAGTTGTGATGTGCACCTGGATTCTATGTGGTGCTGTCTGATTGGTGTGGTGTAGTTGGAGTGGAGCTATGCTGCTGTGTATAAGAGTGGATGAATGTTCTTCTGCTGGCCTGAAATGGATTGGATGAGCTTGTCCTGGCATGAGGTGTTACACTTGGACTGGATTGGTGCATCCTAGTCTGAGATGGTGCAAATTGAGTGGCTGAGCTTGTCTTGGCCTGAGATGGTGCACTTGGCCTAAAGCTAGGCAAGTTGGACTGGTATTGTGCACTTGGAGTGGATGGCTATGCATGCTAGACTGAGGTAATGCACTTGGGCTGAAACTAAAGCTGTGCATGCTAGCCTGGTATGGTGCAAATGGTGTGGCTGAAGCTACCCCGGTTCTGGTTCTGCTGGTCTACAAACAAGAAATTCACACACATTAATATTGAATATTGAAAAGCAACTATTTCACACACATGTCCATATATTACCTTATTAGATGTACTGGTTTTGTTTATGGTGCCTAGTAGTGAGGAATTTCCTCCAATCTCACCCTTGTAGCAGCTTCTATTATGCCTTACCTTACCATAAGCTTTGCATTGCTTAGAGATGCCATCTTTCCTACTTGTTGGCTCATTAGGTTCCTTTACTCTCTTCTTCTTAGGTTTGCCAGGTGGTCTTCTTTTGATGGGAGATTGAACTGGGGTCACACCACAAGGTCTCCACATATTTTGTCCATTGATTGGTGATATGATTGGCTCATAGCATGCCTTGTATGTAAAGACATGGTGACATGGGTGAACATACAACTCAGCATCTTGTCTATTGAAAAATATGCAAGTGATTGCATGAACACAAGGTAGGCCACTTATATCCCACTTCCTACAATTTGCATTATGTTGTGGCCAAGTCAACAGTGAAACTTTGCAAACCATTTTTTACTTCAAACTAGGTCTATCCTGCCCAACAAGCTAACCACCTACTGGCTGCCAGTTTTTCCTTGTGCAACCTCTTTAGAACCTTGGCACAAATATCTGATTCTACTCTCAAAATCTTCTCTCGGTTCTCTTGAAACCTAGTCATGAGATATAGCCTGATACACTCAAACAATGAAACATTAGATATTAATTGCAACACTTGCTAAAACCAATACCAAACAATGAACCTAATTAACTGTAGGTGATCACAAAGACTCATACCATGCTAATTATAGGTTTTGACCTGAATTTAAGAATCCTACTATTGAAAACTCTCACACATATTGTTTAATATAGTATCAGTCAAGTCATCCTCACTAAATACATGTCTGGCCCATTTTGTTGTTGAATAAGCATCCAACCAACTGTGTGCATCAATATCAATTTCCTTTAGCTTATCCATCACCCTATCAAACTCTTCTTTATAAGTTGCCTTGGTTGCCCTCCAAAACATATCTTTGATCAGAACACCATGATAGTTCTTCCTAAAGTTGTTATAGAAGTGCCTGCAGCAAATCCTATGTTCATACTGTGGTCAATTATCAATGAAAGTTTGCACCAACCCCTGTCACAAACAATATCAAAGGAAAATATGTGAAGTTAGTGACTTAGAAATACAATGAGTAAATGAAGATAAAAACAACCAAATAGAGAATAAACTACACACCTTCTGTTGGTTTGACATAAACACCCATCTCCTATTCTAACTTATGTCTACAAGTAACAAATTGATGAATCAAGTCCAAGAATCCTTGGTTTCATCCTTTACTACTGCATATGCAAGTGAGAAATACTCTTCATTAGGATCTCTGCATACTGCAGTAATCAATTGCCCCCCTTGACTTGTTTTTCAAATGGCAGACATCCAAACCAATGAATGGCCTGTATCTAACCAAAAACCCCCTTTTTGTAGCCCTCCAAACATATGTATAGCCTCTCAAAATAAGGCACCTCACATACAAAATCCATCTCAATTGCTAAATCACCATCATAAAAGGTATGTACCTTCATAAGTATGGTACTGCCAAGACTAGCCTTCCTTAATTCTTCACAGTACTCCCACAGCTAGTTCTACTATTGTATATATGCCCCATCAACATATTCTCGGGCCTTATCCCTATCCCTACTTGCTTTTCCTGCACTTATGTTTAGGGTATACTTCTCATGGACAGCATCTTGGATGTCTCTCAGCTTGATATTAGGCTATCTTTTCACCTTCTTCATCAACTTCTCCCTAATTTATGATGAAATACACCTAGGATTCTTAGTTGGTAGCTCCTCTCCCTCGACACCTTTGTTAGATAGGTAACAAACTTGCAGTTTTCTTGGCAAATAGCTCTTATCCTTTGCAAATCATTTTTAACAAATCCGATCCCCCATCCACCATGAACTGCATATTCTGCTATAGCTTCCTTGAATTGCTTAGGTGTAGTAAACAACATATCTTTCTCAAAAGAAATATGTCAAGCCTTAGCCACTGGCTTAAACACAGGGAACTTCCTAACTTCTTTTTTCTATTCCCTTCCATCTCCCACATTTGTCCTTTTATCATCCTTAGAATTATCATCACTATCATACCCAAGCTCATCATTAGATGATGATTCCACAAGACTGTACAATTCATCACCCTCAATATCAGAGTTCATTATTCCAGCACCCATTTGGCTTGGTTCAACAACATCATCATCATCCTTACCATCCCAACTGTCACTATTATCTTCAACAAAGTCCTTAACACCATGGTTCAACTCTACATCATCTTCTAGGCCACTTCCCACACTATCACTGCTATCACTTATATTAAAGACCTCAGGTGGGTGCTTAATGATGGGTTCTTTACCTACTCTCCTTGAACCCACTTGAGAAGCAGCCATCTCAATGGGAACATTAGCATTAACCTCCTCGATAACAAGTCCTACACCTACTCTCTTAGCATACACTTGTTCAACATCTACCTCAATTGGCTCATCCTTATTGTTAAAAGTTTGATCATTAGCATACATGTCATCACTATCATAAAAACTATAAAATTCACCCCCATCATGGTCATCATGTTCACTGTCATCACTATAATTAATATCATCATTGTCATAATAACCTATAATGTCTTGCTCCACTGCCAATGGCTGCATACCCACACCAACATCCTCTCCTTCATCAACTAATATAGGGTCATCTACTAGGTGCTCTACATACACATGAATCTCTTCATGACCCCTTACTAATTCTGTCATGTACATGGCATCATGATCATCAACAACCAAATGGAAATCTGTCATTTCTTGGTCATACCAGGCATTTTATACCACAGCCTGCTAACAGATGTGTACCTAAAGTCCCTACATATACCCTCTATATCAACTTTGGACCACCTTTCAAGGTCACAATTATCAACTACTTCTACTACACCTCCCGCACATTTTCTAGGATTCTGAGTAAAATAGCCACCATGATGCACAGATATACTAAATAGCTCATCCATTCTGCATGCAACATAACCCCAAACCAATTAAACAATGGTAGTTACAAAACAAAACAACAGCTATTTAAGAAAACAACACTCATTTACCAACACAACACTTAATGAAATAGTTCACTTTGCATGCAACATACCCCCAAAACCAATTAAACAATGTTAGTTACAGGAAAAAAAATTATTTAGAACAAAATATATATTATTTAACAAAACAACACTCATACCTAATAAAATATTTCATTCTGCATGCAGACAACATAACACTTAATAAAGTATTTACCAATACAACACTTAATCAAATATTTAAGTAACAATACAACACTTACGTCAATAGTTTTGTTGTACTAAAACAAACATATGCATAGTTATCAACACTTGAATTACACAAAAAACCCTCATACAATAATGTTAGGCTTACTTAACTCTCTTCAACAGGAGCACATGGGGAACACAGCGAACACATGGACCACAATGTAAACCACAAACAAACACATGCAGACAAGGACCAACAAATAGTCAAAAGTTAAAATATACAAAAACTTTGTGGCCCTTACTACCAGATCCAACCAATAAGCATATTGTAAAGCTATAAATAAGGGGGGAGAGAGAGAGAGAGAGAGAGAGAGAGAGAAGACCTTTTCACAAAGACAAAGGTCTCACAGCTTTTATTTTCTCCACTATTTGAAAAGTGTGGGTATCAAGTGATAGAGATGGTTGATGATGGTGGTTTAAGAGAGACAGAGAGGGTAATTCTAGGGATTCAAGTCTGATTTGGGGATTTTTTAGTGTCTACGCACTAGAATTGGTTGGTTAGTGCCTCACGTGACATACACGTGACTGTGTTTGGGGTGGGAAGGCCACGTGTTGAAGTGGGACATGCCACGTGTAAAAAAATAACCTTATTTTATTTCTTCGTCAGCCATGTATGCTTTTTATTTTCTTCACTATTTGAAAAGTGTGGGTATCAAGTGATAGAGATGGTTGATGATGGTGGTTTTGAGAGATGGTTGATGATGATGGTGGCTTCAAGTGATAGAGATGGTTGATGATGGTGGTTTGAGAGAGACAGAGAGGGTAATTCTAGGGATTCAAGTCTGATTTGGGGATTTTTTAGTGTCTACGCACCAGAATTGGTTGGTTAGTGCCTCACGTGACATACACGTGACTGTGTTTGGGGTGGGAAGGCCACGTGTTGAAGTGGGACATGCCACGTGTAAAAAAATAACCTTATTTTATTTCTTCGTCACCCATGTATGCTTTTTCCGTTTGTTGGCTAACGGCAAGGACTTAAATGTCATGCGTTAATTGGTTTAGGACTAAAAGTGGTAAAATGAAAATGTAGGGGCCAAAATAGAAAAATGTCCAAAATGTAAGGACTAAAAGTGCATTTCGCTCTTCTCCTTCTCCTTCTCCTTCTCCATACCTCTCTTCCACTTTCCTCAAACGCTTCTTCAACAAGCCACAATAATAAAATAATTAGAAGAGGGAAATCAAATACTCTGATTCTGAATTCTGAAATACGAGAAGCGCTAAAAACGCTCGACTGTTATGGGGCATATTGTAGAACATTTAAACATAGATCGATAATGGGTTACCAAAGGAATATAAGATTTTGAACTCGTTGCAGAAATGGAAATATGGGAAAACAAACACTTGGCCCAATTCGCAAGTTCCAACAAGGTTTACCGGATTTTCTTGGGTCTAGGAGTGAGTGTACACAAATGTAGATGATTTGGGCCTAATGCAAGATCCAGAAAGGGCTTTTAAATTGAGGAGAAATATCAAATAAGTCCCTAGCAACCCAATCATAAGATGCTGATATACATTACACACAAAAGAGTTGACAAATTTTTGACAGATGTTTGTATTGATTTTTTTTTTTTGCTTAAGTTACTTTTTTTTTTTTTTTTTTTTTTAACCTATTGTTAATAATCTGCCAACTGCCACTAGGAGTGTGCATGGATTAGGTTAAGGGGTTTTTGCAATCCAACCCACCATGGTTGAGTTGAAAAAAATTCAACCTAACCTAACCCAACTCACCGAAGTCAGGTTGGACCCATGGGTTGGACAGTTTTTATTTTTATTTTTATTTATTTTTTATTTAATTGAGCATTAGAACAACACCGATACAAATAAAAGCAAATTTATAACTTAACAAACTTAAGCATGGCACTAAACCAACACGAACTATTTTTATTAGTGTTTCAAAGTTAGTAAGATATCATGCAGTTCTATCCCAACTCAATTTATAAACAAAAAAATCAATAATAAAATTATTTAATATATTTTTTGATTATATATTAAATATAGGTAGGTCAAGTCGAGTTAGGTAGATTTGTGAATTTGCTAATTTGCACCCAACTTGGCCCACCATAAAAAAATTTTGACAACTAATTTTTCCGTCACAACACTAGGTTGGGATTGGGGTTATAGTTCATGACTGTCACACAAGCCCCGCACTTTTCAAGTGTCACACAAGAAGGAATGGTGACCAACTAGCCTACTTGTTTGCAAAACATGCCCGAAATGGTGGGCACTATATTACTTGAATTGAGGAGAACCCTTATTTCTTAAAACATACTTTCTCAAATGATGTAATTTTATTTTGTTTGAATTAATATGAGTTCTATTTTTCTATTTAAAAAAACACTTAAATAAATTTCCTCCCCCCCCCCCCCCCCCCTCTTTCTCTCTAAGGTATTGGCAGATGTAATTTTTTTAATACTCATTCTTTTTTATGTTTTCTTGCTTACATGTTTGTTTGTACGTTTTTATTTTGCACAAGTTTATAATTATGAAAGGATTCTCTTTTTAAGTTTAAGCCTTCGTTTAGGGGTTCATAAAGGAATGGAATTGAATAATTATAAAGGAATGGAGTGAAATGTATTTAATTAAAGAAAATGAATGGAAAAGAAAGAAATGGAAATAAAATTAAATAATCTTGTTTGGATGTTTTAAATAAAGGAATGGAAGGTAAGTAACCTTATTTAGGAGTAACATACAGTTAAAGGAATAATATCATTTCATGAAAATATTACTATTAGAGTCCTATTTTAAAATAAAATTTCGAATATATAGGAGTATTTTGAGAGTTTTAGTAAAAAAATTAATTAAATTTAATTTCATTCCCTCCAATTTCTCCTAATTCTAAGGGGAATGAAAATTTGAGATTTTGAGGGAATAGAGAAGAATGAGTTTTCCCTCTTAAGTTCTACCAATTTTATTCCCTCCCACTTAAACTTCCCAACAAGACATTAAAACTCCTAAACAAGGGAAGAAAAGAATATTTTAAAATTATTTTTTTCATTCCTTTTCATTCCCTTCTTCCAAACAAGTTATAACTTGTAAGTTTTCAAACATTTTTTTTTTTTGAGAAACCTGTTTTCAAAATTAAAACACTATTTTATACTAGAATTTGGATTCTCAAAAAAAAAAAAAAAAAAAAAAAAAAAAAAAAAAAAAAAAAAAAAAAAAAAAACTAGAATTTGTGTATATTTCAATTGGTCATTTTGTATATAGAAATACAAAGAAAAAATAGCGATGTAATATAAAAAATAGGAATAAAAAAATATTTTAAAAATATTTTTTTTCGTTCCTTTTCATTCCCTTCTTCCAAACAAGTTGTAACTTGTAAGTTTTCAAAAACAAATTTCTTTTTTTTTTGAGAAACCTGTTTTCAAAATTAAAACATTATTTTATACTAGAATTTGTATTCTCAAAAAAAAAAAAAAAAAAAAAAAAAACTAGGATTTGTGTATATTTCAATTTGTCATTTTGTATATAGAAATACAAAGAAAAAATAGTGATGCAATATAAAAAAAATAGGGATAGTTTATAATTTTTTTCCAAAAAAAAAAAAAAAAAGGTTTAAGAGCCTCTGAACACGCTATATTTCCCAACTTTGCATGCCACTTAACTAATAGACAAATATTATTATGTTCTTTGGCATTTTATGGATATGAGTCCTTGGTCTTGGTTGTTTCTAAATTATTCCTCACCTTCTACTTCACCAACTTTGGTGGGAATAGGGAGGAATTAGTTGGATTTGTGTTGTTGAAATGATTTAAAGTGAAATCCTCTCATCTGTATTCAAAGTAAATATTTTTTGATAAGCATACACAACATATATGTAAATTCATATTCCTTTCTTCTTTTGTCAAGAAAATTTGAAGAATCTTGGTGCTTTTGTTTCAATTAGTGTGCATTTGGATTAAAATGAAAAATTAAAATTATTTCACTATTTAGCTTATTTTTGCAACTATTCATGGTCCCCGCTGCACTTTATGGGCGTCACTGTACTATTTTAACTAACTTTTACATTTATCTATGGTACTTTCAACAATAATTTTTCAGTTTCAACAAAATAAGTGGTATCCAAACACACCCTTATAGTTAAGTCGCAAACCCATATAGAAATTTTCTACATGTTCTATTACACGATTGATTTTTTTCCCTTGTTTATTTTTTCTATTAGACAAAAAAAAAAAAAAATTAAGAAAAAAACAATTGGTCAAGATTGTCACTGAGAACACAATCCCTTATTTAGTTCTGGAATATATATACATATATATATATATATATATATATATATATATATATATATATATATATATAGGTGTGTGGTGTTGGGGGGGGGGGGGGGGTGATTGATAATTCATAGATAGGCATGCTGTCATTAAGTGTAACGAATCTATATCTATATATATATCTAAAAGTTGAAACATAGAATTTAATGTTACTACTCTCTTATTGTGCCACATCATCCACCTATTTTTAACTCTTCTTCCCTTTATTAATTTCCCACTTTCTCCAACATTTCCTTCTAACTTCTACCTTTTGATTTTCCCACTCCTCTCTACCCTACCATTACTCTTTCTCTATCCATTCATCTTCCTCTTATTTTGACTCTTCTTATCCCATCTTCTTTACTATAAATAAACTATTATCTCTCATTCAATCCATATTTCCCACACTAGAATATGATAACTCTCTCTCTCTCTCTCTCTCTCTCATAGTTTTTTTTCTGGTTTCATTTCGGTGGGTCTCTTTCTTACGTCTCCCTGTGTGTTATGTATGTATGTGCGTGTGTGTATATTCTTTTGGTGTATTTTTAATTCAATCTTACATCTCTACTTTAAGTTGATCTAATTTGGTTGTGTTTTAAAGCTGTTATCTTTTTTTTTTTTTTTTTCCCTTTGACTGTTAGATGTGGTCCTATTTTATTATAAATATATTATATAATAATATTATGTTATTCTATTACATAGCATGGTTTTGATAATTTGGTGTTTACAGCTATATCTTTTATTCTATATTTGTTATTCTTTGCCCAAAAAAATGTGATTCTCTCTCTCTCTCTCTCTCTCTCTCTCTCTCTATATATATATATATATATATATAAAATTCTTTCTTGCAACTCTTGATACATTTTAGTGTTGTATTTTTTGAGTTCGCATCACAAGTCTTTTTACTCCCTCTTATAGTTTTGGGTTGATTTTTACTCCCTCTTAGTTAGTTTGGAAGTGAGAATTTGAGTTTATATCAAAACACAATCTACATGACTATCATGAATTTAAATGTGCCTATCAATTATTTGAATAATGTCAATTGTAATTATGTGATATTTTTTTTTATTATCATGATAATATCTTTGAGAGAATGAAAGTTTTAAATTTAAAAATTTTAGTTATACTAAAAGAAATTAAGAAAAATATAATTCATAATAAAAATATTTAGAAGAAAATGGACCACTTCAATCAAAAGGATAATATCAAAGAAAAACACCAAAAATGATAAATTTATATATTTGTAAAAATAGCGAGATTGGTAGAAATTATTTTTAGAAATTGTTTAATATTTTGGAAGAACAAATTATATACAATTAAGTTAAAGAGTAAATTATATATTAGACCATATCTTAAAATAATCATATATTCACACACATCATGTGTAATTAAACCCGAATGTCATGATAAGGTTACTCTAGGCTCTTGCTAAGTTCTGCCTTAATTGTTCATTTCAATTTTGGTCTAATTTCGTTATTATAAAGTTCCTTATCCGCTGTACATTTGTTAGAAATCTAGCTTAACCAGCAACTAAACCAATGGATTATTTAGCAAATTTAAAAAATAGGATAAATTCCACAAACCTCCCCTGAGATTTGGGTTAATGCCAATAAAGTCCACAACATTTAAAAAGTGACCATCTTGGTCCTTATTCCCAAACGGTGTGTAACATTGTTACTTTTTTTTTCTTTCTTCTTTGTTCTTTCCTCTCTCCAGAATTGCCTCTCTCTCTCTCTCTTTCTCTTTCTGAGTACATATTATCACTCACAACTCACAATTTCAAAAAATCAAAAATTGAAAGATAAAGAAGGAAGAGATGTCGGAATCGACGAGATTGCCGGAAAGGCTAGGGCCGCCAGGCTGGCAAAGGCGGTCGATGATGGCGTTCATCTCGACCTCCAAGGCGCTCCTCTTGTCCATCAAAGCTATTGTCTTTGATTTCACATTCATCGCCACCACTGTTATGGGTGTGTGTTTCGGTCACCGGCTCAGTCGTTTTATCAACGCAAACCCGCTTAGATCTGTTGATGTTTAAGCTTAGACTAGTAACGTTTCACTCTCCTCCGCTCAGATCCGGTGACGTTTCAATTTCTTCTATTCAAATCCGGCGCCGTGGTGGTGGGTTTGCAATTTCTCTTCTCTTTTCCTCTTTGCAGTGGCGCTGTGGTGGTGGGTTTTGTAGTGGGTCAGTTTTGGTTTGGATTGGTGATAGAGAATTTGGTATTTTGTGGGTGTGTTGGATTTTTGTGGGTTTTGGTTTGTGTTTCTAGTTCTGGGTTTGTTGTGGGTGGTTGGTATTGGTATTACTGATGGGTTTGTGGGTTTTGTTGGTGGTCAGTGGTTCTGGGTTTGTGGGTTTTGTTGATGTCGTTGCTTTGCTGGTGGTTAATGGTTTATTGGGTTTTGCTGGTGGTCGGTGGTCGTAGGGTTTGTGGGTTTTGCTGGTGGTCAGTGGTTGGTGGTTGCTGGCTTTTTGTGGATTTTGCTGGGTTAGGTCGCTAGCTTTGTGGGTTCTGTTCTTCAATTTTTTCTTCTTCTCTAAATTAGAAAAAGGGAAGAGAAAAGACTTAGGAGAGTGGTGAGAGAGAGGACAGAGGGTATGTAACGGTGTTAGAAACCGTTTGGGAATAAGGACCAAAATGGTCACTTTTTAAATGTTATGGACTTTATTGGTATTAGTCCAAACCTCAAGGGAGTTTTGTGGAATTTACCCTAAAAAATAAAATAAAAAACTAAACAAGTGGATTTAAAAGAAGACATGAAGAAGATGACTTGTGCGACATGTAGCTTAGGCTCAATGATCTATCTACATTCTTTAATTTCTATTGAGAAATTTAGTTAGGAGATGATGTACTGCAAGATAGTAAATACCCGCGTCACTGATTATAAATTGGTCTTTTGGCTTCTAATAGTCAATCCTAGATCCACGATTATAACTTAACAATGTGAAATATTTTTAGGGAATTTTTTTTCATTTTATCCTCCAAATGTCCCGAATATACAAATATGAATATTTTGTCAAATTTGTGCCGACAAATGAACTAATAAATGAAGCATTGTTTGGATATAGGAGCTCTGATTAAATATATATGTAACCAATTATATGTTATCTTAGCTCGCAATTCAAATCCCTAGTTCAAGAAAAATTTTATATACTATGTTAATGTGGAAGCTTAATATAAAATCTAAATTAGTCCCCCCAATCTAAAATTACTTGGAGCATATTTAGAACTACTTCAATCCAATTTAAAACGATTTCAAGTCCATTTGAAACTATTTCAAACACATTTAAAACTCTTTCAACACGGTTTAAAGTTAATTCTAACTCATTCGAAACTAATCCAAATTCTCTTACCAAAGCTTATTATTAATTCAAGTGTAATGAATTTAAATTAAAAATTAACCATATTCCAAAAAACAAGTTATGCATTTACAATATATCTTCATAGTGAACAAATTTTCCTGATGAAAAAAAGTAACAAAATTAATTGAACCAGGGGGAAAAATTGTAAGGATGTTAAACTGACGTTTACAATTATATATCAACAAACTACATCATTTTATCCCTTACAAATGGGAGTAATAAAGAATAAGTAACTTGCAAACTCTACCAAATGATATCCGTACAAGTTTCTTTCGAAAGTTGGTAGAAATTTCAAAACTTAAGTGCACTTGTGCATATGCAGGAAATAACTTGCAAGTATTAAGATATCATGATACTCCTTTTCATATATTTACTTGAAACTGTGGTAACTAATTTTGCAATCTTGAAAAATTTTGAAGTATTTGTTTTAGTACAGATGGGTAATGCCATCAAATGAAAATAATTAATTGGTCAATTTATTTAAATCTGCCATAATGTAATTAAATTAAAATTATTAACTGATTAATTAAGTCTATCATGAAATGGGTCTAGTTCTTCATCTGCAGCTGATAGAAAATAAAGAAAATATAATATAGCTAGTGTTCAATTACTAATGGAGAAGACTTCAATAATTTATTGCCTATTAATTCAAATCTCTTATTGTGTCCCCCTTTGAATTATATTTGAGTTTTCACACTTATAAACCCATCTAATCTTGATGAAGGATCATAAGAGAGTTATCTTATTCTGATCCAAAAAATGATTTTACCCTTTAACACTTAAAAATGGGCTATGACGCATGGGTATGTGTTGTGGATTCTAATTGGCTAAGGTCTAATCATGCGGAGTTTTGACAATTTTAATTACTTATTGTATAATTCAAACTTAATCTTCTAAAAGTTAACGGAGTAATGTGTCAAAATTTTTTAACTTTGTGAAGTTTATCAACTCAGGTGTAAGTGAAATTGATTTTTCCTGAATTTTATTTATTGAAGGTGTGATTCCAAATAATTTTGGAGAATTTGGATTGTTCAAAGTGTAATTCAAATTCATTTCGGTGAATTTCTGTCATTCAAAAAGCATTAAAATAAATTTAATAAATTTTATCCACTCAAAATGTAATAATTTGAATTAGATTTGCGATTCATAAAAAAAAAAAAAATGTAATTTGACTTAATTTTACAAACTTTGATGGAAATTCTCTCTCTCTCTCTTCCTTTTTAAAATTTTTTTTGTGCACTTGAGCTTTTGGGTCATTATATTGGGTTCATGAGAATTGAGATTATGAAATGAATCGATAGATCTATCCTGTTATTATTGATCTGGGTCCAGGTGTTTTTATTTATGTAGTTACTAGCTCAGCTTCTGTTCAGCCCAATCACTTTTGACCGAATGCAAGTTAAGAACTGGGCTCATTATTGATCAAGCCTAATGCTAGTTTGGTCTGACTGGACTCATTTTAGATTGAACCTAATCTTATGACTGGCATATTGAACAATTTTCTTTTTTTTTTTTTTTTTTTTTTTTTTTTTTGTTTTTTAATTTTTTCCACCCACTCATTTTTCATATAAAAAATACAAAGAAAAAGAGGAGGGCTACATCCACAATATTTTTAAAATACTTTTACAATAAATCATAGGTGGTAAGTCGACATTGGTTATTATGAGTGGGATATTATAGATCTTATTCTTATTGATCACAAGAAAAGAGCCCACTAATAACATTTTTCATGATAACTTTAACTTTCATGACTTTGTCAAAAGAGATACGCTAGAAAGAATAATTGACATTATAGATCCTATTCTTCTTTAGACAAGAGAAGTGGCTGAGACAAAGATGAATGATAGTACTCGCAATGAAGGTCAAAGTATTAGTCCAATAAATCAAGAATGCTTGATTTTGATATCTGAAATTGGAGTTGCTTGTTCTGTTGAATTTCCAAGAGAAAGGATGAACATGAGTATTGTTATAACTTATAATTGAGTTACATTCGATTTGTCAAAAACTTCTTGGAAGTTGGAACTATATACGTAGACAAAGGCTTCAAGTCATAGATAAATTATGCTTGTCTTTGTTAGATGTTATAAATTGGTAGCATATCTCCCAAACCACATGATCTAATTTGATTAGCTCCTTATGCAATATACATGGTCTGCAAGTAAACCCAATTATCTTTTTGCAATCCCTAATCGCATGATTTTTTTGTCCTGTAAATAGCTTGTTCAAAATCAATTGTTTTTCCGAAGTGAAATAAAATCTATTTTTAATTTGTTGATTTCTACCATTGAGGCTATTGATATCACAAAAAATTGGCCTATATATATATATATATATATATTTTTTTTTTTTTTCCAAATAGAAATTCTACTTTAGTCTAATTTAAGTGTATACGTGTGTGAAACTTCCTAATGAAAACTTGAACCTCGGCCCTTACCTTCCACACTCTATAAACACTTATATTGTTGAATTGACCATTGCGTCAAAGATGCACTGTGGTGACATACATCTTATCATGTTAGATGGGTGTCTCTATTGATAATATATAGTTAAATTAGTACCAATTGCTGACATAGATATTTGAAGGTTACAAAATTAAAGGATTTTTTTAGACAAGTTAGCTTGTTTATAATTCAAAATAGAATCTGAGTCAATAGTCACTAATTCTCCAAGAACTGAATAAGTTGGGAGCTAATTATACAAATGGGCGTTCCTTTTTTCTTTTTTAAAATTCAAATGGGCCGGCATTCTTGCATCATAAATTTGCTTACTAGTAAAACATAAAAATTTACACGTTTAAGTTATGGACAATATTTTCCTCCAAACAAATTTGGAGGTAATTTCTTCCAATCTGCTATATGCCTGCTCATAAGATCATCAATATGTACTTTTAGTCATGCAATCTATTTAATGGTTATGTGACTTTTTTGTATGATTTAATAACTCAAGTGATGATGACATGATGTAAAAATATGAATTGTCTTATAAACTGACATGTAATAGGAAGTAGGAGATTCCTTCAACCTAATTTAGAGGAAAAAATTCAACATACTAATACTGTCATTATTTTCTCAGCAAAAAATAAAAAACTATCATTATTTGAAATCCAAAGCTTATTATTCTAATGAATTGATATTATCTTCCATCACCACAGGTGTACAAGAATGATGACTTTATATGAAGGTTGTCATCTCGACAGGGCGAGTTTATATTATAATATATAACAAAGAAGCAAATAATCAATCTTGTAGCTTCCTTATAGCTATCAAGATTTTTTTTTTCCTTCTCTCGTGTATCAGGTATATGAATTTTCTTTCTTTAATTATCATTGTGTCTTTAATGTAATACTGAATAAGATTTTTGTAGCCAGTACTACTCACAATAAAGACCTACAGGCTTTACAATTTACATGTTGAAGAAATTTTAGAGCTAGTATATGATGGCAACAATTTTGCATGAAAAAAAAATATTTACCTTATAGATTTTAGTTTTGGTTGAATATTAAAATTTATTTATAAAAAAGCTGAAAAAATAAGAGGAGGAGGCTTCAGACCATGCTGACGGCCCAACAAACAGACTGAGGTCGACCTGTCCAGTTACAAAATAGAGCCTAATGGGGTCTGGGCTACACAGTGAGCTTACCAAGTTACACCAAGTCTTGACGCAAAAAGCAAAAGAACAAGCATCAAATTTCCCACTCAATAATTTGATGCCTTCCAACATGGGATCGATGGATTAACAGGGGAGAGCTTCTTGTAGCTGAGTCTTGCTCTGTTTCTTTCTTATACATTCCCATATCACATAGAATTGTATCTTGCAAGTAGAAATCATGTTGGTCCTCCTTATGAATGCCAAGGTAAAGGCCTAGAACCATGATCATTTTGACAAACAAAATATGTGCTCAAATGCACACCAAGGACCAAAGCAGGTTCCAATACTTGTCAAGCCTGATGGTCAATGTTAGAGATATTAGGTTTATGTGTATTGGTTCAAGAGGCCCAATTATATTGTTTACTATATATATGCCTAACTCTAGCTCTAAATCACTAACACCACATATATTGTGAGGGCCAAAACTAGTAAATCACCTCAGACATTGGTCTTGGCCATGGACACATCTTTGCAATTATCAACAAAAAAAAAAAAAAATAGTGTGACCTTTGTGTTTCAACTTTCAAGTTTCAATAAGTTAGATCAATTTCACTCTACTCTCTAACAACAACTAATCTTAAAAGTAATCAACTATTTTTTTTTAATAAAACCGATTGAATTGAATGAGAATAATTTGTAAAGAACCTTATCTCAATTGGTTTCAATATTTCCTTTTATGGCCAGAGGCCCAGAGTCCACTACCATAATTGCAGATGGTTAACCTGGGCCCAATTTAAGATCCATTTTCGATGAAAAGGATTGTGCACATTATTTTTTTGATTTGATCTTGGATTGTGCTCATTTGATGTGCTATATAGGCAATCACTCTCCATAACCTTTAAGTGGGCTCTAGTTAGCTCAATTGGTAAAGTTTCTAATAATTGTATAAGAGTCTGGTGTTTAATCTCTGCTTATACCAAAAACTGATTGGTGTCTTAGTCTAATGATAAAGAGTTATTATCATGAGCGGAAGCCATAAGTTGAAACTCTCTCAAAAAAAAAAAAAAAAAAAAAAAAAAGAAACTCTCAATAACCTTTATTATTATAACAATAGCCTAGCCAAGAAAGATACTATCTTAGTACATAATTAGATCTGTAATTATGTTAAGATTGTGATCGGTATACTATATTAAAAACTAATTTTAAAGGGGTGAGTTCATGTAACTTTAGCATTTTCTCTTCATCATCTATAGCTTAATAGATAAGATAAGATTTGAATAATTCTTTGTTTCAAAGAGCTATTCAAATCTTATCTTATCTATATTAATCTCTGTGTGTGTGTGTATATATATATATATATATATCCACTAAAATTATTTTTTTTCCTCAATAATAAGAACTAATAACAACCTGATACTTAAGATTTGTTGAGAAAATATTGTAAACATAACATTTTTCTATATGTATTAAGCAAGTGTATCTTTCATATATATATATATATATATATATATATATATATATATATATATATTTTTTTTTTTTTTTTTTTTTGTTGTTGTTGTTGTGTGGCTTTAGAGAGAATACACAAGTGTAACTTAATCAATGCTTAAGTTTCGGTACTTGTGATTCACGATTGCAAGCAAAACCAATTAGGATTTCCTAGTCAGCCTGACATTGAATCAAAGCCATTTCTAGTCTTTGATACTCATTTTCTTGAGAGGAAGATAGCCTTGGTCGTTATGATTCAAAAATTTCGGTGTAGTACTTTAGAAGAGGAAAATGACTGGACTACGAAGGCTCGTGCTTGACAATTTTGTGTTAAGTCTTGCCCAGCCCCCTCTTTTGTGTGTGTGTGTTTCCTGGCAAGTTTGAAATACTCATGGGAATGCAGGGACAAATATTATCACCTACAGCTACCATATAGACTCACTCAATCAGTAAACAGTAATTTGTGGGAAAAATCCTTAGAGAAGAAGACAAACAAAGGTGTACATTGAATTCAAACTAGGTAAAGTTTTGGAATGGGCAATGCTAATCTATTTTAGTGTAAATAAGAGAATAAGAGGTACGTACTATCATTTTAAATGGCGTGAGAAGTGCCAATAGAATAAGAGAAATGATATATCCACAATATTTTCACAACATTTTTACAACAAATCCTAAGTGGCAGGTTGTTACTAGTTATTATTATTGGAGCAAAAAAGCATAGAATAAACCCACTATGTTGGCAGTAATATTGATTTGATCCACAAGGTTCAATAATCCTGTACCAAATATCTAAATAAACCCAAATGTTCACAACAATTGTGCATAAAGTATAATATATAATTTAAAATTGTATGTAATTGTTTGGTTAAAATTTGAATCTTAAGTTTACGTTTTGGGGTAAAAGAGAAAAACAGTTTATAATTAGTTAGAAAAAAAAAAACCAATTACCCAAACTATAAAACATTAGTGGGTATTAAGTATATTTTAATTTGGATTGCTATAAAAGTATTGTATACTATTATTTTGAATAAAAGATTTGAGATTCAATCCTTGGTTACACCAAAAATTAATTAGTATCATAGTCTAATGATAAAGAGTTATAATCGGGAACAGACGCTATAGGTTAAAACTTTCTACTATAAGACCAAAAATTATAGGGCTTTGCATCACTTGAGGGCCTTAGGAAATTGTCCAAATGGCCTAAACCAAAGTCTGTCCTGTGAATCATAATAATGGTTTCCTAAGTTAAAGTTCAATATATTAGATTCACAACTTATATGAGGGGATGAAATATTAGAAAATTCTGAATGAGTGACGTACCTAAAATCTCATATCTCCATTGCCCATTCTAATTCTCCACCAAGAACATTGGGTCAAGTTTTGCAATTTTGAGCTTCAAAATAAAAAATCGACTTTATTACTCCGGGACTTTCAAATGTTGGTACTGGAAATTGGCAAAGACTAGTGTTATAAAGACCTGGTAATGTCATCGATGCCCAGAATTTTAATATTGTCAATGAATAATAACAAGTCAAAGGTCTCTTAATGTGAAAATTTTACTAAAATATATGGTTTGGTTGTAATCAAAATAAGTGGATTTATTTTATCTAAAAGAAAAGTGGATTTATTCTCATAATTATATTGAGAATTAAATTCAATCATGTGGTTTATTAGTCAATACGAATATGCAGTCATATGATTGGTTTAATTGGAAAGCCAAAGGTTTTAGTCTTCCAAGCTATTTCACCTATTTAATAGGTTAAATTAATTCATCTTCTAGAGGAAATACAATATTACAATATTAGCTAGTATTTATAATATTGTAAATACTAGCTAATATTTATACAATATTAGCGGTCAAAGAATGACTCATTGTCAAGAATTCCAGTCTCGACCCCTTCAATTAATAAGTCTAGGACTAACTATGTACGTACTTCATCAACCATCCACCTTGCGATTTTATTAAAACTCAACCTCCAATAATAGACCACTTTGTTATTTTTTAAATCAATGAAACCTCCATTGGCTATCTCGTTATTCCACGCAGTTTAATCACCCTGATGTATTGGAAGCTGGCAAAGACTAGTGTTCTAAAGACTTGGTAATGTCATCGCTGACCAGACTAATAGCCCATCTGATGGGTCTTAGCTGTGTTGAGTTGTAGCAAGTTTATGGGTCTTTGTTTTCTCTATCCATCAAGAGAGAAAGAAAGATAAAGTGATGTATGGATCATTTTTTTTTGAGTTTGTTGCATATTTTAACTTGACTAGTTAGGTTTCCTTTTTCTAATTAAAAATAAAAATTGGTTATCTTGTGTTCACAATTAGTCACTCAAGTTTCAAGTGAGCACAATTGGTCCCTCAATTTTGTAAAATGAACTGTGTAAGTCCTTTGGTTAACTTCCGTTATTGGTACTGCTTACATGGCTAACAGAATAATAACTTGGTATTTTTTAAATGATGTGGTATTTCTTTATATTAAAAAATTCAGATTAAACTTTTAAAGTTTGAAGCATAATTTTACCACAGAGGAGAATTAAATATTAATAAACCCTAGGATAGAAAGTTGTAGGAAAATATCTTAGATAGAAGTCAACCAAAGGTGTTACATAGAAAACCAAATCAGAACCAAATTCCTATTCCATCACAGTAAATCACGGCAGAAGATCTGTATTGACTCCTTGTTAAGTCATTAGATTAGACTATTAGAGTCATTTATTAGACACCCATCACTTCCACCAGCTAGCTTTCAACAAGGTAGCTTTCAACAAGGCAAAAATCTATTTTGGAAACCTCCAGTGGTCCAGCAAAATGACAAAGAAACAATAGAATTGCATTAGTCAATAGGAAATTAAATAGGAAGTCTGTACTTCTATAGAAGTTTGTATGTATATATATGTTTAAGTATTGCAAAGGGGACAACCAAAGCTAGCTATTACATCTCTGTACACCACAAATCCGCCACTTGATTCGAATATTAGCTAGTCACTCATGGCTCTGCCTTGTGGAAGTGGGAGGAGGTGGACGAGGGCAGTAAAGATGACATTCTGCTTGTTCTTTCTCATACCAATGTCATCAGTTGGAAATAGAAACACTAACACCATATTCGATAAGAAACAAAACCTGGAGGTTCAGCAGCAATTGAAGCGCCTTAACAAGCCTGCTCTTAAATCCATCGAGGTTATTAATCACTTCATATAACATGTTTGTGTTCTATATTGTATTTTCAGCTTTAGTGACAGTGGCTACTCTAGGAATTTTGTTTAGGGGTTCAGTAAAAAATTTTAATAAAAAAAGAACTTAAATATATCGAGTTACCAACAAAAAAAAAAAAAAAATAATAATAATATATGAAGTTTTACAATTTCCTTCTACAAGTATTCAAATTTTGAATTATGAGTATTTATTGCCAATGTGAGTAGGTATGAGTCTACAATCATTTTATTTTGTTAAGTTTACCTAACATTTTTATTTTTATGCAGTTTTTATTATCTATTTGTTATTGTTTTTATAAAAATATTTTAAACTAAATGACTAAACTAAACTCATTGGTTTTGTATTAATTATTGATGCACATAACCACACTTATTCATACATAAAATTATATACTAGTGTCTACTTAACTAGTCAAATGTTTGGATAATCGCTAACTTTACGATTTTTTTTCTTAAATTTTACTAACTTTATAACAAAAAGTTATTATAACACGATAACAATACACACACATGTAACAAATCATCTCTATTTCCTAATTATGAAATTATATAAATTTATATTATATTTATATTGTACACACAAATATCCACACACATCATAATTCACACAAATAACATTATAATAAAAAGTAATACACACAATCAATATTAGACACACTCACACATATAATATAAATTTATAAAAAATTGTGACACTTACAATTCACAAACACTTACTCTATATTCTTAAAGTTGGAAATACTAATAAAGGTGTGCAAAATTTAAGTCAGGGTGTGCAAAAATACTTTTAAAAAAAAAAATTATATTATTAAACTAAAAAAAATATATATATTTTATATATATATATATATATATATATTTTTTTTTTTTTTACTTTAGTCTTAGAAGAGTCATTCACTTTTGTGGGTTATGGTTTCCTCATAAGTCCCATGTACAATACTAGTGTAATTTTATTACAACATTGAATTTAGACTAATATCTATGTATGTGTGATGAGAAAATGTGTCTGATACAGAGCCCAGATGGAGATATAATTGACTGCGTAGATATCAACAAGCAACCAGCTTTTGATCATCCTTTGTTAAAAAATCACACAATACAGGTAACTAGTTTAATTAAGTAAATTTCATTTGGTATCATGAATAATTTGATACTTATTGTATGTATGGTATGGGCTGGGTTTGCATTGGTATCTATACCGAATGCAATAGATGAGACCAAGTTCTTACCCAGAAGGGTTTTCAATCGATGAGAGCAACGACATCTCTTCAAACTCCGAGCCCAAATTTACTCAGCCATGGCACTTGAATGGAAGGTGCCCAGAAGGAACCATTCCCATAAGAAGAACTAAAGAAGAAGATTTATTAAGGGCAGGTTCTGCAGCAAATTATGGAAGGAAAAAACACCGTTCCATCCCTAGTGCACAATATAGTGCCGGTCAAGTTATCCATGAGGTACTATTTCATTTTTAGGACAAGGAGTTGCTGCAAACATGTTTGTATGAGTTGCTACAAACAGTATTAGGTGTCAACTTATGGAACCAACATGTGTCTTGCACATGACCAGCCAAATTTCCCAAATTTCCTTAACCATAGGTAGCTTTAACCATCAGGCATCAACTCCCCTCTCTCTCTCTCTCTCTCTCTCTCTTAACCAACCCAACTAAAATATAACCCAACCATCTCTCTATTTGCTGGTCCCTCTCTCTCACTCCACCACAGTTCACCACCGTATTTTGGCAGCGAGAGCCTTTCTTACTTATTCCCTTTACTATGTCTCTCATGATCTTAGCCTCTGAGCAAAGCAAAATATCCCAATTCTCCAAGGAAAGCAAAATATCTATTAATTAATTGATCTCATGATTTTGATTTGCCCAACTCTCTGAGCAAAGCAAAATATTCCTCCCACACATCCACTTGAACCAACTCTCCACCTACAGCTTCACACTCTCACTGCCAATATAAATTCAACCTAAAACACAACATTCTGAAGAATATAGTCTTTCTTGGTTGGCTTTGCTTTGATCTAAAGTTCTAAATCTTTTGTGCGTTTGCAAATATAAAAATTTTGGCAGTAATTTTTTATGTGGTCCACTAAGTAATCGGATCTAAGTCTTCTTTTTTTTCCTGAATAATCGGATTTAAGCCTTGTGCATACATATTGAGTCACAGCTGTAATAGATCTACTCATCTACCTCACGTCCTCACCAGATTGAAAATATTTCTTCTTCTTTTTTTCCTTTTTATTTTTTCTCTGTTGAGAAACTTTTTTTTTTTTTTTTTTTTTTTTTCACTTTTGAAAGAGAGTGAGACTAAATGAGAGAGAAAGAAGTGTTTTGGCTCAGTTGAGCTTAGCTGATCGAGGTGTCTCCAACAGGGGGTGGCGCTGAACAGTGGTGGTGTGACAAGCACATGACCCGGGACACATATTGGCTTTATAAGTTGACACCTAATACTGTTTATAGCAACTCATACAAACATGTTTGCAGGCAAATCATTGTCCAAACTTTTAACCAATATTATTAATAGGTTTGAGTTCAATGGTATCTACTATAACGAAGGACTCAAATCGACATTCACAACCTTTATTTTTATGGTTGAGTTTCTAGCATGCAGTGCTTATTGAGCAAGGAGATAAGTACTATGGAATGATGGCAGAGATAAACGTGTGGAATCCCCATACCCAGGAAACAACAGAGTTCAGCTTGTCTCAATTTTGGATGACAGCTGGTAGAAATGGTCAAGATCTTAATACCATTGAAGCCGGCATGATGGTATATATAATTTCATCATCATCTTTTCTTTTAGGCACTTGCTAAACAATTAATTACTAATAATTTTCCTTTTTTTTTTTTACAAAATTATTTTATGTGGAAAAACAGGTCTACGAACATCTATATGGAGATAACAACACTAGACTCTTCACGTATTGGACTGTACGTGTTTTAATATTTGACTTCCCTGCCAGCACTAGCCATGTTTATATATACTGTTTCATTTTTGAAAAGCGTCTTTTTTTATAATTTTTTTTTTATTTTTATTTTATCATCGCTGCAGGATGATTCATATCAAAACACAGGTTGCTACAATCTGGCGTGCTCTGGCTTTGTTCAAGTCGACAACCAGATTGCGATGGGTGCAAGCGTCGCCCCTTATTCCAACTATGATGGTACCCAACGTTCAGTCAAATTCTATGTTTGGAAGGTAGTACAATGTTTCAATTTATTAATTACTTTATCGAGTACTTTTACTTTTTGGATACACATTGTAACAAATGTTACAGATATGTTTGAATTTCTTCTGGTTTTAGTTGTAACAGTGCATATTTGAAATTCTTATTTCTCAGTTTATGTATTTTTATATACAACTTTTTAAATTTAAAGGTTTAATTATTTTTTTCTATACACAATTTATTTTTACCTAACTTATTTTTTAAGACGGTGAATTTAAGTGTCCATGTTGTTCTACACAAAAAGATTAATTTTTTTTTTCTCTTTCATTAATCTTTATACCTTCATTTATCATTCAAAATATCACAGACTGATTTGCATGACATGTACAATGAGGTAGGACATTAATGGAAAGGGAGACTGGTGGATGAAAATTGCGGACAGAGACTTCGGATATTGGCCATCTTCCATATTCTCGATCCTGTCTGATAGCGCTTCATCGGTTCAATGGGGAGGAGAGGTGATAAACTTAATGCAAGATGGGCAGCACACCACAACACAAATGGGCAGTGGCCATTTCCCTGAAGAAGGGCTTGGCAAGGCTAGTTTCTTCAAAAATCTCAATGTTATTGATGGTTTAAAAACTCTCACGGGTCCTCGGAACAGTCAAACAATCATTAAGAATCCCAATTGCTATAATCTCATAAATTCTGGAGATTCATTTTATTTTGGTGGTCCTGGTAGAAACCCCAATTGTCCATGATCATTTAGATTATTGTTTCAAAATAAGGAGAAAGAGGGAAACATATGAAGAGGGGAATCATTTTCTTGTTTTCTTCATGTCACTCCAAATGTACCTAAAAGCCATATGTCATATGAAACTCTCTGATTCAATAATATAAAAAAGGTTATTCTATGGAGTAGTAAAATTAAAAAAAAAAAAAAAAAATTATCTAATTTAATATGTTGGAATTTAAGATTGTATGGTATAGTATATATACTCTTGCTTTTCTCCATTCCAAACAAAGAGTTCCCATCCTCTTCTCCATTCATTCTATCTTCCTTGGTGTGCTTTGAGATTGTCTCTTCCATTATATGTGGTGTATTAGTGTTTGGGAATGTGATTATGTAAAGGCCCACCAACTTCAAAAACATGGTATCAGAGCTAATAGATTTGTGGTGAGAATGACATTTTTCCAACTAGATGGAGTCATTTTAATTTTCATGGGTTACCAGTTTTTTTTTTTTAATTTTTAATTTTTTTTTTTTGATAATTGGATTATTTGCAAGTGTTTCTCAAATACCAAAATGTGGTAGATAGTGGTAAGTGGTAACATGACCAAAAGAATGTTAAAGGGCATGTGAATGCCCAAGAAGTTTGGGATGAATCTGCTTATGCAATCTATTTGTCCAATTTTTGTCTCACATAAGGATTGTATGAGGAAGAACCCCACATAGCAAGCTTGGAGTAAAAGGAATCCTACAATTTCTCACTTATGTTTGTTTAGAAGCATTGCATATGTGCATGTACCAGATCAAGAAAGGTCCAAGCTTGATAATTATAGTGAGAAGTATGTGTTTATTGGTGTGATCCAAACTCTAAGGGTTATAAGTTGTGAAATTCAAGCACCAAAAATCAGTTAGGATGTGGAATTTGATGAAGAATGCATATGGAATTGGAGCACTCAAAAAGAAATCCATAATTTCTTTTTATGAAGTAACAAACCTCATATTTTTTTAAGGGAGCAAACCTCTGTTTAAATCAATGAAATCCATAATTTTGATTACTTTTTAATGTTTAGTCCTTGTTATTAATGGTGCTATGTTTTCTATACCAAAATTCTGCACTCGTGTTTGATTGATCACTAGTGAGAGCAACCCAAGCAATCCTGAATTTTTAGCCATTTGGCCCATTATTCCAAGTCTAAGTCGTTGTAACTTGTAACTTACGATGACTAAGCAAAGAAGAATGACCAAACCAGGAAGACCTGTCCATCTAGATAGACAGACTTCACTTGCAAGTTGCAATAGCTTCCAAGTTCCAACACTAACAAATTGGTCCCAATGCATTTGAAAATGGGCAACTCATGACTGGATAGCAAATTGCTCATGTACATCTTTGTTTTTTTTTTTTTTTTGGTGGTCGTGGCAAGTTTGAAATTGATTATGGGAATGTATGATGCAGGGACAAATTTTGCCCAATGCATATACATTCACAATAGATTAAACTCTTATAAGCTTGATGCATGCATAATTTTAGTCATAGAAGAGAATTAATAAATGGTAGCACATAAAGTTGTAGAGAAAATCCTTAGAGAAGACGACCAAAGGTGTCACATAGAAGTCAAACTAGATAACGCTTCCTAAGGTGCCTTTATTCTATGCCTAGAAACATTTTGGGATGGGTAAATGCTAATCTAATGTGATGTTAAGAACTAAGAAGCACCATCATTTTAAATTTTAAATGGCATGAGAAGAAACAAGGAGTGAATTTTATCATGAAGTAGGTCTATTTTCATGAAGAATTGAAGACTTGAATTGCTTTGGGTCTATGGATTCCAGCTTTGCATATTAGAACAAAGTTGTATTAAACATGGACCTTTTAATCTAAATTAAGTTGATTGAGTCAATATATTACTTGTACCAAGTATAACAAAATCGAACAGAATGCGTAGCTCTCCATTGTTATCAAATTGGAAACGAGTAATTTATTCGCCTAAAAAATAAAAAAATCTGTTAATTTAAGAGGAATCAATGGTTTCATTTTAATTCAAACTATAAGGGACAAATATACCAATTGAAAGTTTGTAAACTAAATTACAACCGGATCCAACCAAAAAAAGGGTATAATATACCCTATATACAAGTCTATTATATTCGTGGACTACATGCATGTTTGAAATTTTCAAAACAAGCCTAAGGCAACTGTCAACTATTGTATTATTTGTAAAAAAACTTAAAAAGGAAATGGTGAATATCGATCATGAGGATGGAAGGAAAGGACTTATGGCAGAAGACCAGATTTAGATTCGGTGCAATACCTAGGTTACTCCGTATTTCTCTCACAAAAAGTTTTTAGCATTCTCACTTTTTAACTTTTTCTCACTTATTTTATTTAACAGTTGAGATTGAAATTTTTTTTTTTCAGCCCTCAATCTCAACCATTAAGAGCTATTGCATCATCTCAATCCCAGAAGACTTGTCCTCGTTATCCATAATTCACGTATTGGTTTGCTACAGATTTCCTACAAAACACCTTGATTAGATGTTGAGTCATTAAACACCTATCACTTCCACCCGCTTGCTTTCAGTAAAGCAACCCAAAGTCTACCTTGGAATCCTCCAGCCAAGGAAGAAAAATCCTCCACCCAAAGACCTGTCCATCTAGATGTTGCTCCAAGTCTCTGGCTATAGAAACTTCGACTTTTTCTGATTCAATAGACTTCACTTTCAATAGCTTTGGACAATAATAAGTTGGACCTGGTGCATTTGAAAATGGGGGATTCACTAAAAAGAAAATTGCTCATCTAGGTCCCTTTTCTTTCTATTTATTATTTTATTTTATTTTTTTCATTTTTCCTGACAAGTTCGAATTGATTATGGGAATGTATGATGCAGAGACAAATTTCGCCTACTGCATATATACCCACTGTAGATTAATCTCTTTTAAGCTTGATGCATAATTTTAACCATAGAAGAGAATTAATAAACGGTTGCACATAAAGTTGTAGGAAAATCGCTTTGAGAAGATGACCAAAGGTGTTACATAAAAAAATCCACAGGTAAATGTTGATAATATCTGTAGCAGTATCACCTTTCAAGGAGATAAACGAAGTCGGCTAAAAATAATGGAATAATTTGTTGATCATTGCCAAGAGCATCATAGGTTAATTGGCACTTCTTAGTATTTTCAACGGAGATATCCAAAATTCAATCCTTTCATCAACAATTATCAATATATTAAAAAAAATTGTTGATCACCTATAATGCTCTTTTAGTTAACAATCCAAAATACAAGGTAACAAAGTGATCTGATATTGCTTGAGTTCAAAGCCAAGATCATTCATGATCCTCTTTGAGTTATGAGCTCTTGGAATCACAACATCCACTTTTGTAGATGGAGTGGGGTTACTTGTGGTCGTCGACATCAAAGGGTCATTGTGTTGGACCTACAATCTTCGAAACTGGTAGGCTTCATATCATCACATGTTGGAAATTTAAGTTTTTTGAAAAATCTAACCCTTCAAAACAATAGCTTCCATAATGAAATCCCTCCAGAGATTGGTCGTTTGCGTAAATTGCAATTCTTACAATTGCAAAATAACACACTTAGTGGCAAAATTCATAGCAATTTATCTAGTTGCACCCACCTCGAAGGCCTTCATGTCAATTACAACCTTCTATTTGGAGGAATTCCTACAATATTTGGCATCTTGTCAAAACTCCGAATTTTTTCTATTTACGATAATAATCTGACAAGAAGTATCCCGCTTTCTTTTGGAAACTTATCGCCTCTAGAGGCATTTGGGCCTATGATAATCACTTGGTTGGGACTATCCCTGATTCATTTGGCCAATTCACCAAACTTTCATCTTTTACTTTATCTTCAAATAGGTTGTTTGGTATAGCTCCTCCCTTAATCTTCAATTTGTCTTCTTTGAAAATCTTTGATATAGGAGACAACCAAATGCATGGGAGTCTTCTGTCAAACATAGGTTTCACACTACCAAAAATTGCAGGATTTAGCATTGCCAACAACCAATTTATTGGATCAATCCCTAATTCAATATCTAATGCCTCAAACCTATATGCTCTTGTTTTGAACAATAATATATTAAGTGGAAAAGTTCCTTCTTTGGAGAAGCTATACAAAATTACTTTTTTTGGCATTACCCTTAACAATCTTGGAAATGGAGGGGCAAGTGACCTGAGTTTTCTCTGTTCTTTGACAAATGCCACCTATATGACTAAATTTGCTATAAATGCCAATAACTTTGGGGGAG
The DNA here is from genome assembly GCA_028535165.1 of Quercus tomentella. NCBI lineage: Eukaryota > Viridiplantae > Streptophyta > Magnoliopsida > Fagales > Fagaceae > Quercus > Quercus tomentella. The sequence continues at coordinate 15,558,819 of JAPQVY010000156.1, forward strand.
AGTTACCCAAATGCATTGTCAATTTCTCAACTACTCTTGACACATTATATTTAGATAATAACAAATATCTAGAAAGATTCCTACTAAAATAGGAAACTTGATTAACTTGGGGGATCTCAGCAAAACAAATTATCAGGTGATATTCCCTCTGAAATTGGAAAGCTTAATAAGTTACAAGATTTAAATCTAGCTGAAAATAGTTTCTTTGGGAACATTCCATCATCTCTTGGAAATTTAACTCTGTTGATAAACTTGTATTTATATGAGAATGATCTTCAAGGCAACATCCCTCTAACTCTAGGCAAGTGCCAAAATTTGTTTCTTTTGAATCTTGCTAATAACAATCTCATTGGTTTATATCCCCACAAGTTATTGGTCCCTCATTCTCACTGGTTGTTTTAGATTTGTCTGGCAACCAATTCATTGGTGTCCTTCCTATGGAAATTAGAATTTTAAAAAATCTAGAATATTTTTGAAAACATGTTGTTTGGTAAAATTCTAGCAAGTCTTGGAAGCTGTGTAAAATTAGAATTTTTAGACATAAGAAGAAACCTCTTCTAAGGGATCATTCCTCCATCTTTGGGATCATTAAGAGGTCTTCAAGAATTAGATCTTTCTAACAATAATTTGTCAGGCCAAATTCCAAACTTTTTGGAGCACTTTGTCTACTTGAAATTTCTAAATTTATCTCACAACCATTTTGAGGGTAATTTTGAAGAACAAAGGTGAAACCTTCATTATGGGAAATGATAAGCTTTGTGGGGGTATTCTTGAATTTCTGCTTCCTAAATGCAAACATGAAAAATCCAAGAAGAGTAAGTTGACCCTTACGTTGAAGTTAATAATCTCTATATTTTTTGGGCTTCTTGGAGTAATTTTGGTTGTCACTTATACTTCTTTCTTCTTTAAGAAAGAAAAGGAAAGTAAATACCTCTAGTGATTCAAGAAAATTTCCATTGAATGTATCTTTCCAAAGCCTCTTAAATGCTACAAATGGATTTTCTTCTACTAATTTAATTGGTGTGGGTAGCTTCAGGTTAATGTATAAAGGAAGTCTTGATCAAGATCGACACATAGTTGCTATCAAGGTGCTCAACCTTTCACGCCATTGAGCTTTTAAGAGTTTCAAAGCTGAGTGTGAGGCACTAAGGTATATCAGACATCGAAATCTTATAAAGGTGCTCACAACATGTTCAGGTGTTGACTATAGAGGTCATGATTTTAAAGTATTGGTATATGAGTGGTAACCTAGAAGAATGGTTGCATCCAACACCAAGAGTAGATGATGCTCATGAGGAGAAAAGGAATTTGAGTCTTCTTAACATATTGAATATCGCCATTGATGTTGCTAATGCATTGGATTATCTTCACAATCTGCCAAACACCTATTGTTCATTGTGACCTCAAGCCTAGAAATGTTCTTCTCGATGATGAATTGATTGGACATGTAGGTGACTTTGGCCTGGCAAGATTCCTTCTCAATGATACTCGAGATTTTTCCTCTAATCAATTAAGCTCCATTGGGGTAAGAGGAACAATTGGTTATACTCCTCCAGGTGAATATCTTTATCATTTCTTAATTTTAATTCTCTTTTTTCCCATTAATTATTACTATAATTTTGAGCATGAAAGATGGTTTTATAAGGATGCATTATAGTTAGGAGATATATGTGTTGTAACAAAATGTTCCATTTCTCTTTATCTTTTTTTTTTTTTTTTTTTTTATTATTTTTAAATTACATGTCATTGAAAAATATCATTTAAGATTTGTACGATTATGTAGCGCCCCCCCCCCCCCCCCCCCCACGACAAATTTTTGGATGAAAGCATGCTCATATTACAGTATATATAATGTACAAGTGCAGAGTATGGTATGGGAAATGTAGTGTCAACATATGGTGATGTTTACAACTATTGTATATTATTGTTAGAGATGTTCTCACTACAACAAAATGTATTTTCAGTGACGAAAAAATTCGTCACTAAAAGTCCAGTTTTTCGTCACTATAGACCTTTAGTGACGAAATCGGACTTTTAGTAACGAAACTCATTTCATCGCTAAAACCCCATAACTAAAAGTCTTGGTGACGAAAAATTTCATCACTAAAAGTCCAATTTGATTTTTATAAAAAAAAATTTTAGTGACGAAAACGTTTCGTTGCTAAATGTTTTCCTCGCTAAAAACACCATTCAGTGACGAAAATATTTCGTCACTAAAAACACTTTAGTTTATTAAATCATATTTAGTGACGAATAATTTCGTCACTAAAACTATTTTTGAGTACATATAGTGACAAAAATATTTGTCACTAAAACTATTTTTAAGAAAATCTAAGCACATATAGCGACGAAAGTTTTCGTCACTAAAACCATTTCTTACAAAATTTTGCTACATTTAGCAACGAAATATTTCGTCACTAAAAAAATTTTTTGTTGCTATATTTGTGACGAAAAAATTCGTCGCTAAAACTTATTTTCTGCTTTTATTTTTTTCATGGCTTTGATATTAACTTGTAACTTGTTATTACATTATTAAAACCTCACATTTGAATAATACATTTATTTCAACAACACATTTATGAAAAAAGATCCATACATTCCACAAGTAAAAAATAAAACAAGTATCCAATTCAAACTCCTTCCTTACAATAATTGTTTGCAACATATACAATAACTCAAGATGTTTTATAACAATACAAAAAGTATAGCATAATATAATTAGAACTAACGAAAGATGTCCTCATATGTCTTCAAGTAATGCCAAAAGTAAATCTCCTAAAAGCCACCAATAAGAAATCTGCACAAATATAAAAATAATACTACATTAAAATCGTAAAGTAAAAACATTAACTATGTTATAAGAAACATTTCTAACAATGCATTAAGAGTAGTCACACTATGTAATGTGAGTCAATTGCTAAAATAAAGTACTAACCAAAAAGTGTTTTTACTTGAAGTTGAACCACCCCCATAGGTAAGAGCGTCATCATAACCCTTGCTCCTCAAACCAATCACAAACATCACAACTATAATGCTTACAAGTATTGAAATCAAATAAAATACTATTCATCACATCTAATCAACAATACTCATTCACATTTGCAAGAATTGAAAAACACTCTCAATATGTATTTAAACCACCTTATAACACCATGCAAGCCACCCGCTTGCTCCAACACAACAACCCACCACAAAACCAATCACAAACATCACAAGTATAGAGTTTTACAAGTATTGAAATCAAATAAAATACTATTCATCACATCTAATCAACAATACTCATTCACATTTGCAAGAATTGAAAAACACTCCCAATATGTATTTAAACCACCTTATAACACCATACAAGCCACCCGCTTGCTCCAACACAACATACTACCACAAAACCAATCACAAACATCACAACTATAATTCTTACAAGTATTGAAATCAAATAAAATACTATTCATAACATCTAATCAACAATACTCATTCACATTTGCAAGATTTGAAAAACACTCCCAATATGTATTTAAACCACCTTATAACACCATGCAAGCCACCCGCTTGCTCCAACACAACATAGCACCACAAATCCAATTTCCAACATCACAAGTATAGAGTTTTATAAGGTTTTCAACTAAAATTTACTTACTTTGCTCAAGCTAAGCTTACAACTTTCAGAAAAAATCCATAGTTATTGCAAACAATGTGCATTTAGCCTGCAAAAGAAAAGATAAATTTATAAGTACTTCAGTCTTGAAAATGATCCTCTCATAAATTACTACACAAACTCATAGCTTACACATGTAATACAGGTAGTGCTTACACATGTAATACAGGTAGTACTTACACCAATCAGAAAAGTGATGAGGGGAAAGTTATCTTTAACATCCCCTGCAGATACAAAGAGATTACCATTGGCACTACAACGAATAGCTCTTATGGAATCCTTATGAAAGGGCTCGTTGGTATCATCCACCAAAGAAACTGCACTAACCCCTCTGTAAAGGAAGGAACTAAAGAATTGTTGCTCAATTACATTCTACACTATCAGAGAATCACACTCATCAAATTTGCACCTTTTTCCCCCCAAAATTCTGATAAGTTGGGAACTTCATTTCAATTGACAAAAGCCAAAAAGTAAGAACTTTCATCAAAATCAATCATTAAATGCTCACTTAGTAGCTGAGAAAACATAAAAAACTGAATTTTAATAAAATTACCAAACTATGCTAATGCAAGTATTGAACTAACTAAAACATTATAACAAAAACTGGGTTTTTATTAACTTTCTCTCACATTTCTCGGCAATCAAATAAGGCATAAACTTCATGCTTGAGCAAACACCAACACATTATTAACCTCCAATCCGAAATTAAACAAAAAACACAAACGAGGGCCATGACAATGAGCCATACCACAACAAAACAAACATGAGAGTATTTAAGTCATGCCTTTCTGTTTGATTTATACCATTCTCAACAAAAATAAAAATACCCATTCTCAACAAACATGAGCCAAAGGGCCCTTGTCACCAAAAAGTCTCAATAATTATCCACTTGCTGTCCCTTCTTCTCCCAATTTATCCAACTAGTCTCCAAAACCACCCCAATAGAATCATCATATTGCTTTAATCCAAATTTATTGGGTAAAAAATTGTGTTTACCCAATTTATTGGTTATTGCTTTATCAGTCTCAATTTGACTAAATCAACTTTCAGTTCACAGTACATTTCTCACATTTACAAACAACCATTTTAGATTTATATCATCCACAATAACAAGCTCATGGAAATTAACAATAACAAAAACAATGATCAAAGATAATTATTTAAAGGTAGCTCATCATTTATCATATTATATAAAAAGGTCTCAGAACCACCATATCATCAAGGATAGGATTATAAAAACCCAGTTCTCATAAAGACTCCCCAAAAAAGAAAAAACCATAAGCACAAACCCAAAAAGAAAAAACAAAAACAGAGAGAAGGGAAGGCAGAAAAAAAAAAAAAAAAAAAAAAAAAAAAAAAAAAAAAAAAAAAAAAAAACCCTTACTGATTTCGGATAGAGGCCACGACGAAGGGAGGCGAAGGGTCTTTGGAGGTGGGAGGTGAATCGGCGAGCTGTGGGAGGTGAAGGGTCATTGGACAGCGGAGACGACTTCTGGATCGTCGCGAATGGTCTGAATTGGCGACGAATGGGTTCGAATCGTTGAGAAAGGGTTCGAATCGGGGACGAATGGGTTCGAATCGTCGAGAATCGTCGCAAATGGGTTCGAATCGGCGATGAATGGGTTCGAATCGTCGAGAATCGTCGCAAATGGGTTCGAATTGGCGACGAATGGGTTCAAATCAGCAACGATGGGAGCTGAAATAAAACTTCAAAACCGTCGCAAATGGGTTCGTATCGGCGACGGTTTGGGTTCTAGCATCGGCAACGGTTTGGGTTCTTATCGGTGTCGCTTGGTTTCTTTTGGGATCGGGGTGGGTTGGGTTCTTTTGGCGTCGGTGTTCTTTGGGAGTCAAACAAGGTAGTGTTCATCAAAATGAAATAAAACAGGTCATCGTATTTATAGTGGTCTTTAGCGACGAATTCTTTTCCGTCGCCAATGTCCACTTCGTCATCGCAAAAGGTATGGTTTTTAAGTTTTTAGCGACGAATTTAAGTTTCATCACTAAAGACCCAGGCTTTGTTAAGATTTTTAGTGACGAAATTCATATTTTGTCACTAAATCATACTTTTTAGTGACGAATTGTGATTTCGTCACTAAAAACATATAAGTGCAAAACTATTATTATTTTTAATGACGAATTTTTTTCGTCGCTAATTCTTCCTTATAGCGACGAAAGGATTTTCGTCATTAATACTATCCACAGCAATACCTATAGTGACGAAATATTTCGTCACTAAAAATTTTAACTTTTAGCGACGAAATATTTCATCGCTATAGATTAATTAAACTTGCGCCAAAGTTTCCCTCCTCTGGCGCCCATTTTTCAGATCACAATAGCGACGAAATTTATTTTTCGTCGCTAAATGTTATAATTTTTTTCATTATTAGTGACGAAATTCATATTTTGTCACTAAAGCTGTATTTTTAGCGACGAAAAATATTTCCTCTCTAATTTTCGTCACTAAAAATACATTTTGTTGTAGTGTCTCTAGGAAAAGGCCAACTGAAAACACTCTCCAAGATAACTTAAACCTCCATGAATTTGTTAAAGCAGCTTCACTAGAACAAATAATTCACATTATAGATCCCATTCTTCTTCAAGAAAGAGAGGATGAGGAGACAGTGATGAATGAAACTTGCAATGAGGGTCAAAAAGGAAGTACCAAAATTCAAGAATGCTTGATTTTGATACTTGAAATTGGGGTTGCCTGTTCCATGGAATTTCCTAGAGAAAGGATGAGCATCAATACAGTTATAGTTGAGCTGCATTCAATTCCAAAAGAATTTATTGGAGGGAATTAGTATCACAAACAAATAATTCAAGATACTGGTAAAAAGAGATTAGTATTTGTTATTTCAAACTGACAAGAGATTAGTACCATTGTTGTAGTTTCCTCTCACTAATGCGTTTAAAAGTTATCCTAGTTTGAGTTCTCTTGTGGATTATTGCAGGTGGCTTTGGAGGGGAATCCCTCACATAGAAGACAAACATAGGTTTAGGAAAGCAAATAGATGTACTGATGCATTGTCTGCTTTGTGGAGGATAAAAGATGGGGATTTAGTTTTTTTCCCACTTCTATTAAGACTTAAGACTGTTGTTGATTTTTAATAATTTGGTGGACGTTAGTCTTCCCCTTGTATCTTCTATTTAGTACCACTTGATATTGTAAAGGTCATTCTGCTATAATTACCTTGTTCCTTCGGTTTAGTACCTCTTAAAATTTGAAAAAGTCATTCAATAGAATGAGAAATTATAAGGGTCTCATGGTGAACAAGTGATGTGGTTCACTATTCCAGTAAAAGACTCTCATCTGTTTAAAATTGTGGAGTTTTAAATAAAAAACTAAATACTGACTCAGCAATTTTAAACAGGTGGGAGTCTTTTACTGGAATGGTGGATAAGTGACGTGGTCCACCATGAGGACGGTATAATTCTCCAATAGAATAGTAGTAACTGTATTAATGAACTAATTCACTGGTTACAAATGTCTCAAGGAAGCCAATAACTTCCTCCAACCAGACTTGAGGCTAACCTATCCTATTTGCTAACTGAGTTAATGTAATAAAATTCGATTAATAATCTTGTCATATTCCTTGCCAGTTGCGCTCCTTAGTCCTTAGGGCTGAGCACAAATCACCTAAGGTATTCATTTGGGCTTGGGCCTCTTTGTCAATGACGAGGCCTCCTGATGCTTGGATGGGCCAAGTCCCATTGGGCCTTCAAACCGACCTGTTCCCCCACAGTAACTTCAACTTCTTGTGTATTCATAGGTTCCAAAGTCTCAATAAGATTATGATGTTATCATCGAAAACACCACGTCCAGCTTGATTCCCAAGCCAATATATCAACACCGATAATGTCTACAAGGTCAATCAAAAAACATGCACTAATTTCTTGATCTCTGCCGCCATTTCATGCCTCAGTTGCTCCTATTTGTAACACACAATACTATCATCAAATTCCAATTATTTCATCCAATGCTCACATGTACCAAAAACAAAAATGGTCCCAGAAGAGTGGTATTTGGCTTTGAAATTTCCTCCATTTATGTTATTTTATAAAAGCGGAATTTCCGCTAATCATCCACTATATTATTTTACTAAAAGGAAAAAGAGACGGACCTCCATCAGCTGTCTCATGTGTGGTATACTTTAATTTGGATTGCTATATATAAAAGTATGGTATATTATGTTATCAGATCAAGGATTTAGGGGCTTTGTATCACTTATAGGGGTCAGGAAATTGCCTAAGTAACCTATACTAGAGTCGGTCCTCTGAATTAAAATAATTGTTTCCTAAGATAAAGTTCATTATATTGGATTCACAATTTATATGAGATGATGTAGTATTGATTTTAAAGTGTTGAATAATTTTGTACTTGCACACTTATACCAAGTTATTCTCATTTGCAACCTTTATCCATGTTGGATGAATCACTTGCATAAAGTCTCATATCTCCATTTCAAGTTATTATCATTTGGTCAAAGTAAAAATGTAAGAATCATATAATTTTCTAAATTACCTATTTTGCAAAGTTCTTCTTGAAAATCCAAAATCAATTTATATATATATATATATATATATATATATATATATATATATATATACATTTATAGTTAGGTAGAGGAATCTAAATCCTAGTTATCATGTGAAAGTTTGAATAACTGTATATTAAAATGTGTATAATAAAGTACAGGGATATGTCTTATATATAAATAGACAAAGTGTGTTGTACAAGTAACTTACAACTATAGGCCTAAGCCCATTGACTTATACTTTAACATTATTCTAACAATTGGAAACATCAAAATATGTCAATCGAGCTACAAGACTTTTGGCAAAAAAATCCATCAAATTTTCTTCTATTCTGAACATGCATATGAGATTTTTTATCAAAATAACTAAGACAAATTACATTCTACCCACTTGAGGTTTAACTAAAATTTAAGTTACTTACCTGTGGTTTGAAATTTGATATTTTACCCACTTGAGGTTAGATCAATTAGATTTCTATAACCGACCTTTGCTAAAAATAAAGCTAAATATGTGATTTTGCTCCACTTTTATGTCTCTCTCCTCCAAAAACACAAAAAACATAAAAATACAAGATCAACTAAGATAAAAAACTATCCATCAGAACACTTGCATCATAGAATTTCAAACCACAGGTAGACAACTTAAATTTCAGCCAAACCACAAGTGGGTAAGTTGTAATTTACCTAAAAAATTATTTATCACTCAATTAGATAAACTCTTTTTTTTTTTTTTTTTGTATAATTTTAAAGTAATTATTTTTTTTAAAAAAAAATTAACAAATAAGAGAGTTATTATTTGTTTTAATATTTTGATATTTTGCAAGCATAATAAGATATAAAGAGGTAACGTAATCCAACAGTCAGTGAAAAAAATTCAATAAGAATGATGGGACCACGAAGACCTGTCCATCTCGATGCTGCACCAAGCCACCAAGTCTTTGTTGGGAGGTGCACAGCACCTTGAAGTCTAGCCCATATAGGACTTGTATTTGAGCATTGAAGGAATCCTATTTCATATTGGAATAGGTGTACCAATTGCACAAGAAGTCAAACACTTTTATTCCTAATTGAATTAGGAGTGTCAAGCGGCAAAACTTTTATATAAAGCTTGTGCATGTGGTTTTCATGAGAGTGAGAGAGATTCAGAATGAGACTGAAGAGTGAAACACGGATTTGAAGTCGACTGAAGGAAAAAGATTAGTGCTTTGTGCGGCATTGAGGGAAAAAAGAAAATGTGATTTTTCTTTTGCTCAAGACACACAAGGAAGATAAATTGGAGGTTTTCTCTAGGACGATTATTTGGGTGCTACAACCACAGAGAGTTGAAGTATTCAGAGTGGAAGATCTTGCTACCGGGTTTTGTGGTGAGGTTGTATTTGTTCCTAGAAGTATTATTGTATTTTCCAAATTTATTGTGAACTTAGGTTTTGGGTATAACTTGAGTGTTGTAATCTCTATTTTATTATAGTGGATTGATTGGATTTGCCATGTGGTTTTTCCCTCTACACTGGAGGGTTTTCCGCGTAATTTCTTGGTTTTTTTTTTTTTTTTTTTTTTCCTTTCTGTAGATTTCTATTTTCTTTATTGCTTGGGTTATATTTAATTTAATTCACACATAGACAGGGATTGATCCTAACAAGTGGTATCAGAGCATTGGTTGTTGGACGTGATTGTCTTATGTTGAATTAAATGGAAAATATGAATATGAATATGAGCACTATGATTAAACTGACGGCGTCAAATTATTCGATTTGGAAGCCGATGATGGAGGATGTCCTTCACTGTAAGGATTTGCATGACCCTATTGAGGGTGATAGTGCTAAGCCAAGCGAGATGTCTGATAAAGACTGGGAGAAGTTAAATAGAAAAATCATTGGATGTATTAGACAATGCATCAATGTGAGTGTGTTTCATCATGTATCTTAAGAGACTAATGCAGAAGCTCTTTGGGAAAAATTGAAGGCTCTCTATGAAAGAAAGATAGCTCAAAATAAAGCATTTGTGGCTAGAAAGCTTGTGAATTTGAAGCTTAAGGAAGGGAGATCCATTGCCGAGCATTTGAGTGAGTTCCAAGACTTGGTGAATCAGATGGTTACAATGAAGTTGATAATTGATGATGAACTTCAAGCTTTATTACTTCTGAGTTCCTTACCTGACAGTTGGGAGACTTTGGTGTTGTCACTTAGTAACTCTGCTCCAAATGGTGTGCTACAACTTGCAATGGTCAAGGATAGCTTGTTCAATGAAGAAACAAGAAGAAAAGACATGTGCAAGGATAATGCACAGGCTCTTGTCACAGAGAATAGGGGGAGGAGTAAGACTAGAAATTCTAAGGGGTGTGGTAAATCTAGAAGTCAGTCAGAATCGGAAGGAAAATTCAAGTGTTTCTATTGTGACAAAGAAGGTCACATAAGAAGAAACTGCAAGGCTTGGAAGAATAAACAGAAAGATGAGAAAAATCATAATAAGGCAGAAGAACAGAATACCACTACTGTCTCGACAATTGAAGATGTGGTGATCTGTGTAGGAGAGGATGAATATTGCAATGTTTCACATCCTTATGTTGAATAGGTGATTGACTCAGCCTCTTCCTGTAATGTCACTCCAAGAAAGGAGCTCTTTACTTCATACAAAGTAGGAGACTTTGGGAGAGTGAAGATGGGCAATAACAGTTATGCTGACATTGTGGGAATTGGAGATATTTGTGTTGAGACTAACACTGGATACACCTTGGCACTGAAGAATGTGCGACAAGCGCCAAATATGCACTTGAATCTAATTTTTACTCATATTCTAGATAAAGAAGGCTATGGCAACTATTTTGGAGATGGTAAATGGAGACTCTCCAAAGGATCATTGGTGCTTGCTAGAGGGAAGATTCGTTGTACACTTTACAAGACACAAGTAAAGGTGTGCAAAGATGTTGTTAGTGCAACTCAAGAAGATTCTACGCCTAACTTGTGGCATAGGCGGTTGGCTCACATGAGTGAAAAGGGGTTGTAGATTTTGGCAAAGAAGTCTCTCATTCCTTTTGCCAAAGGTATGTCACTTAAAACTTGTGATTATTGTTTATTTGGAAAACAACATAGAGTGTATTTTTGCACTCCTTCTACTAGAAAGCCCAATGTGTTAGATCTTGTTTATTTTGATGTATGTGGTCCCATTGATGTGGAGTCTTTAGGTGGTAATAAGTATTTTGTTACTTTTATTGATGATGCTTCACGAAAGGTGTGGGTGTATTTTTTTGAAAACTAAAAACCAGGTATTTGAGCACTCCAAGAAATTCCATGCCATGGTGGAAAGAGAGAAAGGGAAGTCTTTGAAGTGTCTCCGTACTGATAACAGAGGTGAATATACATCTAATGAGTTCAAGAGTTACTGCTCTGAGAAAGGTATTAGACATGAGAAGATAGTTCCTGGTACCCCACAGCAAAATGGTGTGGCAGAGAGGATGAACCGCACTATTGTTGAGAAGGTCAGATGTATGTTGAGAATGGCTAATTTGCCTAAGTCAGTCTGGTGTGAAGCTGTTCAAACTGCGTGCTACCTAATTAATCGGTCTCCATTAGTTCCATTGGAGTTTGATATTCTAGAGAGAGTTTGGACTGGGAAAGTTGTCTCTTACCCTCACTTGAAGGTATTAGGGTGCAAGGCATTTGCACATGTGCCTAAGGAACAAAGATTGAAGCTTGATAGCAAAGCCACTCCTTGTATATTTGTTGGATATGGAGATGCAGAATTTGGCTACAAGTTATGGGATCCTAAGAAAAAGAAGATGATCAGAAGTCGAGATGTGGTTTTTCATGAGAATGAAAATTTGGCAGACCTTGAGAAAACTGAAAAGACAAAGGATGCTATTGTAGGTGTTCCCGACCTTACACCTACCTTTTCTTCCTCCAATCATGCCACAAATAGGGAAAAGGTGCAAGATGAGAATCTTGGTGATGATCCAATAGCAGCTGATGGTGATGAGCCAGCAGGAGTTGATGGTGATGATGCTCAAGATATTGAAGATGTTGAACAAGGGGAGTAGCCTGTTCCACCAAAGATGGAAGAATCTAAAGTGAAGAGGTCTACTAGGGAGTGTTGTCCATCAACTAGATATCCCTCTTCTAAGTATATTTTGCTTACTGATGAGGGGGAACCAGAATGCTTTCAAGAAGTAGAGTCTCATAAGGACAAGCAGAGCTGGATGAAGGCTATGCAAGAAAAGATGAATTCTTTGCACAAGAATAAAACTTATGAGTTGATTGAACTTCCTAAAGGTAAGAAGGCATTGAGAAAAAAATGGGTTATCAAGCTAAAGAAAGATAGTGAAAAGTTAGTGAAGTACAAAGCTCGATTGGTGGTCAAGGGTTTCAGTCGGAAACATGGGGTTGATTTTGATGAAATATTCTCTCTAGTAGTAAAGATGAGTTCCATTAGAGTAGTTCTGGGATTAGTAGCTAGCTTGGATCTTGAGCTTGAGCAATTAGATGTGAAGACTGCTTTCCTCCATGGTGATTTGGAGGAAGAGATCTACATGGCACAACCAAAGAGATTTGAAGTGAAAGGAAAAGAACACATGGTGTGCAGATTGAAGAAAAGTTTGTATGGCTTGAAGCAAGCTCCAAGACAGTGGTACAAGAAGTTTGACTCATTCATGGTGGGTCACGAGTACACAAAGACAAATGCAGATCATTGTGTGTATGTCAAAAAGTTTCCTGATGGTAAATTTCTTATTCTTCTGTTATATGTAGATGATATGTTGATAGTAGGGCAAGATGCTAGTATGATTGGTGATTTGAAGAAGGATTTGTTCAAGGCCTTTGATATGGAAGACTTAGGTCCAGCACGACAAATTCTAGGCATGGAAATTGCACGTGATAGGAAAGCCAAGAAGCTATGGTTGTCTCAAGAAAAATATGTTGAGCAGATACTTGAAAGGTTCAACATGAAGCATTCCAAACCAGTCGGTACACCTCTTGGTGGTCATTTCAAGCTAAGTAAGAAGTCTTGTCAGTCATCCATGAAAGAGAAAGAGAACATGGCATCAGTTCCTTATTCCTTTGTAGTTGGGAGTTTGATGTATGCTATGGTTTGCACACGACCAGATATTGCTCATGCAATTGGTGTTGTCAGCAGGTTTATGGTTAATCCTAGAAAAGATCACTGGGAAGCAGTGAAGTGGATCTTCTGATATTTGAGAGGTAGCTCTAAGTCTAGCTTGAGTTTTGGTAGCCTAAACCAGTTTTGGAGGGTTATACAGATGCAAATATGGCTGGTGACCTTGATGGTAGAAAATCTACTTCTGGGTATTTATTTACTTTTGTAGGGGGAGCTGTATCATGGCAGTCAAAATTGCAGAAGTGTGTTGCCTTATCCAAGAATTGGGTTTGATGCAAGACAAGTATGTAGGTCATTGTGATAGTCAAAGTGCAATAGACTTGAGCAAGAATGCTACGTTTCACTTTCGCTCAAAACACATTGAAGTGAGATACCTTTGGATAAGACTAGTTGTTGAAAAATGATTGATGCAACTGAGAGAGATTCATACTGAGAAGAATCCAGCTGACATGTTGACTAAGGTTGTGACCAAAGAGAAGCTTGAGCTTTGTACCAGAACTGCCGGCATGAATTCTAACTGAATAGTTGGGATGAAAATCTCTTTCCTCGATGGGGTAGAGGGGGAGATTGTTGGGAGGTGCACAGCACCTTGAAGTCTAGCCCATATAGGACTTGTATTTGAGCATTGAAGGAATTCTATTTCATATTGGAATAGGTGTACCAATTTCACAAGAAGTCAAACACTTTTATTCCTAATTGAATTAGGAGTGTTAGGCGGCAAAGATTTTATATAAAGCTTGTGCGTGTGGTTTTCATGAGAGTGAGAGAGATTCAGAGAGAGACTGAAGAGTGAAACACAGATTTGAAGTCGACTGAAGGAAAAAGATTAGTGCTTTGTGCGGCATTGAGGGAAAAAAGAAAGTGTGATTTTTCTTTTGCTCAAGACACACAAGGAAGATAAATTGGGGGTTTTCTCTAGGACGATTATTTGGGTGCTACAACCACAGAGAGTTGAAGTATTCAGAGTGGAAGATCTTGCTACCGGGTTTTGTGATGAGGTTGTATTTGTTCCTAGAAGTATTATTGTATTTTCCCAATTTATTGTGAACTCAGGTTTTGGGTATAACTTGAGTGTTATAATCTCTATTTTATTATAGTGGCTTGATTGGATTTGCCTTGTGGTTTTTCCCTCTACATTGGAGGGTTTTCCACGTAATTTCTTGGTGTTTGTGTGTGTGTGTGTGTGTGTGTGTGTTTTTTTTCGCTTCTGTAGATTTCTATTTTCTTTATTGCTTGGGTTATATTTAATTTAATTCACACATAGACGGGGATTTATCCCAACAGTCTTTGGCTAGAGTACTGAAAACATCAACTGTTTCTAACAATAATTGTTGGTTCTGGTGCATTTGATATTAGTGGATTCACTATGGTATCAAAAAAATTGAAAGAAGTGGTTGGGCATGGGGCCATTATTGTGGTACTATATGCAGCATAGTGGCCCTGTTTCAGCCCTATTGAAGCATAGTGCAGTAAATAAATCAAGTTGTTCGTAAATCGCTTAGACTTGGCACGATAAAAAATCCGTTCATATTTGTCTATTTAGAAATCAACCTAACTTTGAACCTTAATTTTAGTAAATATCAACCAAATAGAAAATATCAACCACGCATTTGCAACCAAAGCTTATTTAAATAATTTTTATGTTCAATTTGTTAAATATGCTAAAATAGATGCGGAAGCAAAAACATAAAATAGTGACATAAGAACACACAAGGGTTACATGATTTAGCTTGATGGCTTACGCCTATGGAGAAAACCTTTAAGGTCTACATCTTTGATATATTAGTGTAGTACAAATTATATATTACAATGAACCGCAACATGAGTATATATAATAGGCTAAATCCTAGACTAACCATACACTAACTATGGTTAATAGACTTGTAGGACAAGTATAAGATTTGGCTTGTGCACAAAATAGGATTGGGCTTGGGCCTATACTATTTGGCTAATATATCTTTAACACCCCTCCTCAAACTCAAGATTGTGAGGATCCCTTGAAGAAGCCTTAAGAATGCCTTGAAACCATGAAAATGACCATGAAGATTCCTTGAGAATGACCTTCGAAGAGACCGAATGAATCGGGCACTATGGAGAAGAACCATGCAAAAGAGGAGGAGGACGTCTGAAGAATGCCAAAAGAAGGTGACAAAGGTTGGAGAATGGCTACATCAATAACCAAGAAAGGCTATATGATAGGTTTTAATTGGGGAACCTAAGGTTTTAGTCTTTTAAAGCTATTTTATAACCTAATTATTCACTCGGTATGTGTAGTCCACCAACCCACGCATAGTACTACACCAGATAATTACGATGTGAAATTCCTTAAAGGGCTCTTACTCCAATTATGATCCTATTTCATCTAGTCAATGATGTCGCGGAAGCCTAAAGAAAGCACACATGATGCTCTCTTGATGGGACAAAAATCAAATTGTTAGTTTCTAGTAGCAAACCTCGAATTCACGAGGGGTTTCCTTGAATCCACAAGGAGATAAAAATTGGAATCCACTAGAAGAAAATTTGACAAAATGTCTGTGTTTATTGATTATAGTCTGATCTGCCTCTGACGGCTACAAAACATATAAATACTAAGAAAAACATCTAAAACCCTAATTCGCACTAATTACGCGATTAGGTGACAAAATACTGAAATTTACCAAAAATGGCAAAATTGAGTTAATTGCAGAATCACAAACTACTGGCTTTAAGAGTTGTCCCAAAACAAACGAGACCTTATTCTGACTTTAAACTAAAAGTTATTAAGAAAAAAACAAATATTACTATAAATAGCAAAAGCATTATTTTTGGGGCCTTAATGAAGAAATTCGCCTAAATTTTGGCAACGGAGTCTGGATTAGAACACCGTTTCCCTTTAACCTGCCAAATTTCATGCAATTCCGACATTGTAGCCCCGATGGCCTCTACTGGCACCCCCCTTTGAGCTTGCGTTGTGATTTCATGTGCCTCTGTTGCTCCAAGAAGGCATATGCTATCTATTCCACATCAGTCTCCCCCACATGAAAAGAACTCGACCCTAAGTTCCCACTATCTGGTACATCAGGAGGATGATAATCATACAAGTCAGCAACATTGAAGATAGAAGAAATGCTCATACCTGGAGGAAGAGCAACCACATAAGCATTGTTGTTGATCTTCTTAGTAATCTGAAATAGCTCATACTTCTTGTCCTTCAATTTGTTGTAGGTACTAACAATAAATCTCTCCTTTCTAAGATAGACTAGCACTAAATCCCCAACATTAAAGATCTTCTCATGCCTCTTCTTATCAGCAGCTTCCTTGTACTTGGCATTTGTAGCTTCAAGTTTCTGCCTCAACTCCTCTTGCATGGCTTGAATATAATCAGCCATATTCTTTGATGCTTGACTCACTCCTAGAAGGTCAAGAAAAGGTACCAAGTCCAAAGCATGTTTTGGGGGCACACAATAGATGATGGCAAATGAAGACTTACTAGTGCTTCTGCTGACTGAGTTGTTGTAAGCAAACTCTTTTTAGGACAATGCAAGATCCCACTACTTGGGCTTCTCGCCTGAGATACACCGGATCAGATTCCCTAATGTGCAATTAACCACTTTCTATCAGGCCATCAGTTTGAGGATGACTGGTGCTGCTGTAATTCAAGGAAGTGTCAAAATGCTTCCACAAGGTCTGCCAGAAGTGACTGATGAACTTGTTATCCTAGTTAGAGGTGATGGGCTTTGGCACTCCATGCAAACGCACAACTTCTTCAAAGAAAAGATTGGCCACTCAAGTAGCATCTAAAGTCTTCTTGCATGTTATGAAATGGGACATCTTCAAATACTTGTCAACCACAATAAAAACAAAATCCATACCTCGTTGGTTATGAGGAAGACCTAGTATAAAGTCCATAGACAGATCCTCCCATGGTGCTTGTGGAACTAGCAAAGGCATGTATAAATCAGTATTCTAAGATTAACCCCTGGCAGTTTGGTAGATTGGACACTTACTCACATGATTGCCAACATGTCTCTTGAGTTGTGGCCAATAATACCTCTCTTCGACTAGTGCTATTATCTTATCTCTACCCATGTGTCCACCCAAACCTCCACCATGTAGCTCCCTAATAATTTGCTCTCTCAATGAACTTTTAAGGATGCATAATTGATTACCCTGAAAGAGGAAACCATTCTGGATGTATATACTGTAAAGTTGTGATTTACAACTATTTTGTATTGGCTTTAATTCCGTGTCAAATTTGATTGTAATCATGTTCAATCTTTTGTACCCTGTATTTTATGTGGGATTTTATTGTAGGGGTTGTGTGTGAGAGAGAGTGTGAAGACTCAAGGCAATTAAAGATCAAAGAAGTTTTTGCGGGTAGCTCGCGAGTAGCCTTCCCGCGAAGTGAAGCATGTGCTCAACACATGACTGGAATGTGAAGAGTCATGACAGATGGTGATAGCTGGTTTTCGCGAGTGTCTCGCAGGCTGCGAGATACCCGCGAAACATTCTGTTTTGTCAATTTGTCATATCTGATACACCTTGTCCCTACCCACACTATATATACCCACATTACCCACATATGTTGAGGAGTACTTTCAGAGAGAAAACCCTAGCCACTACCCTTGAGTGTGAGAGATTGTTATACCCACAATCCTCTACACAATCTATTGTGATTTTCCTTAACTCCTACCTCCATTTCCAAATCCTTGAAAGGTTGATAGCCCAAACACTTACCACACCCATCCTAAGTGTAAAGTGAGGTTTTGGTGCTGCTGGGAAGTATTGGAAGAAGCCATATGTTTGGTAGATGCAATCGGGCTGAATTGTGTGATTTGGAGAGCTAGAGAAGACAAGGCTTGGCGAAGTCAGTTGGTAGCAGGAGCTTGGAGGGCTCGAGTTCATTTGGTAGACTAGGCTTGGAGGGTCTTTTGTTATTTGTGTACTCCAACTTATTCTCTAGTGGATTGATTTACCGCTTAGAGGGCGACGGAGAGGTTTTTCGCCCAGTTCTTCGGTTTCCTCTTCGATAACACATCGGCGTGTTATCTTGTGTTTGCATTCTTCTTCCTTACTCTTTTAACTTTCATTTTACTGCTGTGATTTGATGAATATGGCTTAGAGTAGTTATGTAGTTTATCCGCTCACATTTACTCTATTCCGCACTTAGTATAAGTTAGAGTAAAATCAACCGAGCTGTAATTTTTAATTTGGGGGTCTAAACAGCTCTTGTGTTTTCACACATTTTCGAGCTTTCAATTGGTATCAGAGTGGGTACACTTGCAGTGGTTTCATTACCTAAGTGTGATCCTAGACCCTTTTTGAGATGGATCGATCTCAATTGCTTAATGCTCCTCCATACTTTGATGGGAGCAATTACGCTTTTTGGAAAGTCTGTTTGAGGGCATTTCTATGTTCTATTGATGATAATGTTTGGGACGCTGTTGAGATAGGATGGACTAGGCCGGAGGCCGCCAAATCCACATAGGATAAGGCAACTCTTGCGGCAGCTAATGCTAATAGCAAGGCTTTAAATGCTATTTTCTATGGTGTTTCTCCTGATGAATTTCACAGGATCTCTCATGTCACAATTGCCAAGGAGGCGTGGCAAATCTTGGAGACGACCTATGAAGGCACCAAAAAGGTGAAGGACACCAAGTTGCAAATGCTTACCACACGCTTCGAGGAGTTGAAGATGAGTGAAGACGAGTCATTCGACTCAATTTATGGGAAGCTAAATGAAGTGGTGATTGGGAAATTCAACTTGGAAGAAAAGACGGAGGACTCCAAGATTGTGAGGAAGATTCTACGCTCATTGCTGGAGAGTATTCGTGCAAAGGTCACTGCCATCGAAGAGAGCAAAGACCTTGATTAAAATTCAAGAACTCATTGGTTCTCTTCAAACCTATGAGCTATCTCTACCATCTCAAAGGAAGAGCAAATCACTTGCTCTCAAGACAGTCAATGAGAGATTAGAAGATCAAGACTCCTCGGATGAGGATGAGGTTGAAAAGGATGTGGCGTATCTTGCTAAGAACTTCCGTAAGTTCCTAAAGTTCAAGAGAGATGGAAAGTCTTTTGAGATAGGCAAATTCTCAAAGTTCAAGAAAGAGAAGAAAGACTTCAAGAAGAAGGATTCAAGAGACTCCTCACTGTCTGAAACGGTCACGTGTTTTAAGTGCTAAGGGCATGGACATGTGAAGAAAGAATGCCCCACCTATTTGAAGGCAAAGGGTAAAGTCTTTGCAACTACCCTCAGTGACTCAAATGGTTCAAATTTTGATTCGGAAGAAAGCTATGATGGAGAAGGAAATTACTTTGCATTTATGACCATTGCACCTATGGACTTATCGGAAGATTTGAACCTTCTAGTGGAAGAACTTGGCGAGCACACCGAAGTAAAGTCTATGGAATTGGGGAAGAATCCAATGATGAAGATGAAGGAACCAAGGAACTGCAAGAATCTTATAATTCTCTTCTTGAGAAAACCGGAGAGTATGCTAGAGTGGCTAAGGCAGCCATCAGAAAAATGAAGAAAGCTGAACAAGACTACAAGAGCATACTTGTAAGGTACAAGGAAACAAAGTGTGAAGTTGAGGCACTGAATGGAACTAACCGAGGCCTACTCCAAGATCAAGTTTCTTGAGCTTGAAGTGATTCAAGCTAATGCCAAAGTGGAGCGCGTTGCCTCCAAGAAACTTGACGAGGTGCTTGCACATCAAAAGCCTTTTTCTAACAAAAATGGCTTAGGATATTCCAGAGAGAGTAGTTCAAGTGCCAATGTGTCCAAAGAAATGAAATTTGTTAAAGCTAAGGAACCAATGGTAACAGCACCTAGTGTTGAGAATGCAAAAGTGGAGAAGAAGCCAAATGGATCTGCTCAAAAGGTTTTGACAAAATCTCAAAATCCATATGTGGCCAAACCCAAGGTTAAAAGGAAATCTCTTCCAAAGTCTCAAAGATGTCCTCAAGTTCAACACTTTTGTCACCATTGTGGAGTTAAAGGACACACAAGACCTAACTGCTATAAACTTCACGCATTGAAGAAAGCGAATTCTCAAAGGTTAAGAGGACAAGGAAAGGGGAATTGGAACGCCAAGCAATCAAAAGGGCGAGAAGCTGATTATGGCTTTGGTGATGTGATAAAGATAATAGATACCATCACTTCCTGTTTGACAACCTTCAGCCAAAGGTTTGAGAATCATAGCTTTAGTACCCAATCCTCTAGGGATATCACCCCAAACGCACGTGACGTGTGGGTGAAGAAGGGTACACATGCATAAGCTTTTGACCATGTCCATGCATCAATTCTTCCTATATGTTGTGACTTTGAATTGGTGGTCTGCTTATGTTTTATGTTCTAGCCTGTTTCTTTTCAAGTTTAGTTGTACTTGTCATTTTTGTTGATCTTACTTTGCATGTTCTGTTTTTGAGTGAGTTGAAAAATTAAAAAACCCATAAAAATTGAAAAATCTCTAAAAAGTTTGATCGCTTGTGCTGTGTATATCACATGTGAGTTTGGCCTAGTACCTTTGTACTAATGGCGTAGTGCATTTACGAGCTTAGCTTGTTTTGTATGCACATGTATCTTTGTGGGAAAAATCTTGAAATCTATGTGTGACTGTTGTAAATCGATCTTCAAGCTTGTCATGAATGATTAGTCAATAGTCTTGATGGTTTTGATACATGCATAGACTTGTGCCTATATATCTTCCCACACTTTTTATGTTTTTGCTTAAAGAGCTTAACCAATGTAAATCTCAAAATGAAAAGAGATAATGAGCTGCAAAAGCCGTCGCACATACTAGTATTTGACTAGGAAAAAGGGAAAGCGACTTGTATTGAAATGTATGGTGCCCATAAAGCCAAAGGCTTACTCACAAAATTGAAATATCAAAAAGTTTAGGCACCGATCTCAAAATGAGATGTATTGTTCAAAAAATGATCAAAATGTTATGAATTGTAAAGAAGCCAAATGAAAAAGCTTCAAAGATATGTAATCATTTTTGTGGGAGGTCATATATGTTCATTTCTATAATTGAGATAGACCTCTTGACCTAGTACCAGTTATGTATGACTTGATTGAATTGATCATTGAAGCTTCACTCTGGACTAAGGACTATTCCATATTTGATACTCACACACAACACACATGACTTTTGTTCAATGAATGCTTATTTCATTTGTGTGATTGTACATGATCAAATGTGATGTGTATACTCAAATGCTTTTCGATCAAACCCAAAAAGATTTTTGAGTATTTTATATGTTTTTGAAAGTGTTTTTATGCTTTCGTGTTTTGAGTTTTTGTTAAAATTACATTTTTCATGTTTTTCTTCAAAAACTTCTTCAGAGGCATTTTCACGAGAATCTCGCGACTAAGCTCTTCCCGCAAAAATGAGTTAAGGCAAAATATTGAAAACACAAAATTTCAAATAGAGACTTTCACGACTGTCTCGCGATTGTTTCGCGAGTAAAGTCTTCCCGCGAAACGTTTTATGCTTCAGAGGCATTTGTCGCGAGTAACTTCACGAGATGGTAATCCGCGAAAAATGCGTGTTTTCAGTTTTAAAGGGCTGATGTAGACAGTTTTTTAAATCACTTGTTTTTCCCTCACTTTGCCTTCCTTATGCCTCTCTCAACCCCAAACTGTTTTTCTCTCAAAAACCCAATCAAAACTCAAGAGAAAACTTCTTCAAATCATATCTACGGTATGTCTATACAATCCTTTCTCTTTATTTCCTTAGATTATGCAGAAAATTTCTAGGTTTTACTTGAATAGGGGTATTTTTGAAAAAGGGTTGGGAACTCTATTTTTTGTGAAAAGTTTTTCAATTTCTTGATTGGGCTTTGTCCCATTTGGGTTGTTTGTGTTTGTGTTGGCCCCTTGTGGCATTTTAACATGTATTTAGGCAAGATTCAGTCATGTTCATGCATTTCCCACATGTTAATTTTACAGGTGCATACCAAGTGTTTGATATGCCCAAATGGCATTTTGGTGTTGTTTTGGACTCTAATGAGTTCCAAACTTTGGGAATTACCATGATTATACATGTTTATCATGTTTTGATCGTTGGTTGTGTGTTTTACACACTTTGACCCAAATGTGCTTAGCCATGCCATGCACATGCATCACATAGGCACACCACCTGCACACTTGATGCACACACTTGCTCACTTATCATGTTTTGCATATCACTCATGCTAGATATTTGTTGCTTACATGTTTAGCACTTATAACATGATTTTGTGACGTTGGTTATGTTCTTTTTAGGAATTTGTGCTTACTTTTATGGACTAACTTGGATCTAATCAAGTTTGTGTTCCTGTTTTGTGTTTTTGCACTTGTTTCTTTGCTTTGTGTCTGTTTGTGCAGATGTCTCCCACTATGCACTCTGCTTCCAAGAAATCCTCAAAGTGTCCACGCACGGACTCAGAGAATTTCAGATCCATTGAGGCAGACATGGCATATAATGATTGCTACAAAAGGGCAACAGTCATTATGGAAAGAGTTGTACGAATGGACACCCTTGAAGACACTGCCATACCTGACGTGTTCAAGGAGAGAACTTGGACAAAGTTGCTAAATCCAAGTGGCAATGTTTATGCTGAACTCATAAAGGAATTCTTCTCCAATGCCATTATGGACGGAGACCGCATCAACTGTTGGGTGCGACAAAAGGAATTCATTATCACAAGGGATTCCATTCAAGAATTCTTAGAAGTTTGTCCACCTTCTCAACCAATCTCCGTACACTATGATGACAGATTGGACTCTCTTGAGCCTATGGTGGAGCTCCTTGGTGGCTTTCTCAAGAAGAAGTCAATGAACACCATCCCTTTCAATGTGGAGATAAGGACATTGGCCTATGTCATGATTCTCAACCTCTACTCGGTGACGAACTTGGCAACACTGTCCGGACCAAGGACCATTTTTCTATACGATGTCTACACACATAAGGAGATTGACATATGCGAACATATATACCACCTCCTGACCAAGAGCATCACCAAAAGGAACTCAAGGACAATATTGGCATTCCCTACTCTCATTATGGGTCTCATAGCAAAGACCAAGCTGAAGATTCCAAGCAGTCTTACCATGGTACAAAGAGACTATCCCATTGGTGCCAATACCGTGACCCGAAGCAAAGCCCATATCACCGGATCAAGAACCGATGTTTCTCAAATCCCAAGGGATGATGTTGAGGAAGAAGGCGGGGACACAGAGGAAGAAATTGAAAGGTTCACCTCAGCCCCGGAGGGCTCTGCACATCCATCTTCCCAAGCATAAGCACGGGGGCCTGATCGCCTTGATCACCTTATTGCAAGGGTAGAACAGATGTATGGCATGCTCGAATCCCATGTGCAGCACACCTCTGATCAGTTTGCTTATATCCAAGGCCAGATTACTACATTATCATCTCAAATTGAAGACATGATGATGGCGCAGGGATCCGACTCAGAATTTGACCAATTCTAGCTACTTTGGCCATTCCGGTCAAAAATGGGGAGAAAGTTTTGAGGGGGAGTTGCACATTTTGAGGGGGAGCATAGCGTAGCATATCATAGATATTATTGGTTCGTTTTGGTGGCTTAGTAGTTTAGTGGTTTCATTTTATGTTTACCTTTATAGTCTTTGTAACTCTTGGTTATTTACATTGCTTTCTTTTAAAGCTTAAGTACTTTGGTTTAAAACTTTCAGTTTATATTCAGTACTTTCTTTTATATCATTGCTTAGTACTTTTAGATTTTGTTGCATTATCTTGAGTACTACACACTTGTGCCCTTGTTGGATCTTGTATCCTTGATGCAAATACTTCTTGTATTTCACATTGGTTGTGTGTTAGACATGCAATTGATTTCTGCATTGCTCTTAATTGCATTGCATGTCTAGATGATCATTTACTAGATAAATGTTCATTGTAGTCATTCTTTAATGATTGTTCTTGTTTGGTCAAGATATGCTTAACTGTTTATATAGTGTTTATTACCTTGATCACATTTTACTCGCTTATATACATACTGTGTATTCATCTTGTCATAAGCTTAATGAAGGTTTTGTTTATGTGTGAGTGTTTCAGGTTACAGGTATATACAAGCAAGTGCTTCACAGCTTCCAGATTAGGTGTGAGTGGGTTTTACCAGTATTCCCAAACTTACGTTTAAGTCTAGAGTCTGTTTTAGGGGTTTTGTCACAGAATAGCTAAAGGGGGAGATTGTAAAGTTGTGATTTACAACTATTTTGTGTTGGCTTTAATTCCGTGCCAACTTTGATTGTAATTATGTTCAATCTTTTGTACCCTGTATTTTATGTGGGATTTTATTATAAGGGTTGTGTGTGAGAGAAAGTGTGAAGACTCAAGGCAATTAAAGACCAAAGAAGTTTTTGTAGGTAGCTCGCGAGTAGCCTTCCCGCGAAATGAAGCATGTGCTCAGCACATGACTGGAATGCGAAGAGTCATGACAGATGGTGATAGTTGGTTTTCGCGAGTGTCCGCAGGTAAGGCCTTCCCGCAAGATACCCGCGAAACATTCTGTTTTGCCAATTTGTCATATCTGATACACCCTGTCCCTACCCACACTATATATACCCACATTACCCACATATGTTGAGGAGTGCTTTTAGAGAGAAAACCCTAGCCACTACCCTTGAGAGTGAAAGATTGTTATACCCATAATCCTTTACACAATCTATTGTGGTTTTCCTCAACTCCTACCTCTCCATTTCCAAATCCTTGAAAGGTTGATGGCCCAAACACTTACCACACCCATCCTGAGTGTAAAGTGAGGTTTTGATGCTACTGGGAAGCATTGGAAGAAGTCATTTGTTTGGTGGATGCAATTGGGCTGAATTGCGTGATCCGGAGAGTTAGAGAAGACAAGGCTTGGCGAAGGCAGTTGGCAGCAGGAGCTTGGAGGGCTCGAGTACATGGGGTAGACTTGGCTTGGAGTGTCTTTTGTTATTTGTGTACTTCAACTTATTCTCTAGTGGATCAATTTACCGCTTAGAGGGCGACGGAGAGGTTTTTTGCTGAGTTCTTCGGTTTCCTCTTCGATAACACATCGGCGTGTTATCTTGTGTTTGCATTCTTCTTCCCTACTCTTTTAGCTTTCATTTTACTGCTATGATTTAATGAATATGGCTTAGAGTAGTTATGTTGTTTATCCGCTCGCATTTACTCTATTCCGCACTTAGTATAAGTTAGAGTAAAATCAATCGAGCCGTAATTTTTAATTTGGGGGTCTAAACAGCTCTTGTGTTTTCACACATTTTTGAGCTTTCACATACTATTGACAATAGTATGAGTTTGTTGACATTTACCCCAAATATCTCCAACATCCTTATCATTCTTGCACAACTCCTTGATGTAATCAAACCCTACAACTTCAGTAAGTAGAGTGGTAAAAAAAGATGCTCGTTTGCTGAGCAGTTTGCCACCTTATTAGTGACACCAAACTTGTGCTTCAATGTGAAATGGAAGCGCTGTATATAAGTTACCCACCAAGCATGCATCTGGTTAATGCAAGCTTGACTATTGATGTGCTTCAATGCTTGATGATCTGTATATAATACAAACTCCCTATAAATCAGGTAGTGCTCCCAATGCTTAAGAGTCCGTACTACAGAAAGAAATCCAGCTCATAGGCTGACCATTTACTTCGAGCTTCACAAAATTTCTCACTGAGGAATGCTACTGGTCTATTGTCTTGTGAGAGAACAACACCTATTCTGACCACAGATGCATCACACTCCACCTGAAACACTTTATTGAAGTTGGGCAATGCCAAAACTAGAGCAGTGCTCAACTTCTCATTGATCAAGGAAAAACTTTGTTCTACCTCCTTTCCCCATGAGAACCTTCCCTTCTTTAGACACTCAGTGATAGGGGCCATAATGCTAATGAAATCTCGAACAAACCTTCAATAGAAGGTTGTCAGCCCATGGAAGTTTTGCACATCACTCACTGTCTTTGGAGTTGGCCATTCTTTGACTTCACAAACCTTGTCCTCATCAACATGAATCACATCCGCACTGGCCACATACCCTAAGAACAGTAACTTATCAGTCAAGAAGCTACACTTCTTCAAGTTGATATACAACTCATTGGCCTGCAACAACGCTAATACTTCTCGCACATGATTATAGTGGGTTGCTTTTGCCTTGTTATAAATTAGGATATCATCAAAATAAACTACCACAAACTTTCCAATAAATGGTTTCAATACTTGATTCATAAGTCTTAAGAAAATGTTGGGAGCATTGGACAATCCGAAATGCATTACCATCCATTCATACAACCCCTTTGTTGTTTTGAAAGCTATCTTCCACTCATCTCCAGGTCGGATCCAAATTTGGTGATACCCAATCTTGAGATCCAGCTTGCTGTAACACTTGGACCTACTCAGCATATCAAACATGTCATCTAGTCGAGGAATAGGAAATCGATACCTGACTGTGATCTTGTTGATGGCTCGACTGTCCACACACATATGCCATCCTTCTTTAGTGTTAATAATACCGATACTGCACATGGACTTATACTTTTCCTGATCTGCCCCTTGCTTAGAAGCTCATCCACCTGCCCGTGTAGAATCTGACCCTCTTGAGGATTCATCCTATAATGTGGTAGATTTGGTAGACTAGCTCCAGGAGCTAAATCAATTCAATGCTAGATGTCGCGTATTGGTGGCAAACTTGCAGGTAGCTCTTCTAGAAAAAACTCTTCAAACTCCTTGATCAATGGTTGAATTGCCTCACGTATCTCAGCAACCTTCTTCAGCTTTCCATCCGTCACCACTGCAGTATACACCTGTTTCAATTCCTTTCACTCCATTGTTAAGTAACACGACATTGTTAAGTAACAAGAGTTTTCATACCTTTTTTGATCCAACCTATCTTGTACGGAGAGGGATGCTTTTTTGTCTTCAATCCCAAACTCTTTGACGTGATGTTCTCTACATTGCCACTGTTAACGATCAAATCACAGACCCTCTTGCTGATAGTGCATCGTGCTCAGAAGATCTCATTCCTTTGATCACTGTAATCCGCCCTTGGTGTGAGCAACAACCTCTGAATCGCCAAAGATCTATGTAATGACATGCCTTTCTCATCTTCTTGGACCTCATTGGGATCATAGGCATATGGATCAGTATCATTATACACCTCTTCACCCTTTTGTTCACCATTTGTCCCGCCTTCTTCTGCCACCACCAGATTCACTATAGCTCGCTTAGGGTAAATACTAGATCGATGTCCTGGTTCTCCGCACCTATATTACTTATTCCCAATTGGCCTAGCATAGGGGTTGGCGTTCGCTATTGGCTGGGTTGTGGAACCTACTACTGCCACTATGGACTAGTTGACCCCACTATTCTCCCTAACCATGGGTTGTGATCATGGCGTAAACATGGGCTGTTTACCTTTGTTGGCAGTGGAATTGGATGACTCCGCACTGCGGTTGAAAATTTTCAAACTTATCTTGAGATGCTGATATTCTATTTTCTTGATAGGGTTACAGCCTCATTTAAGGTATATAGGGTTTGTAAGGATACCTGATCTCAGATGGAAACTCGCGGTCCGTGTACAAATCTGGATATTCGTTGATCTTTAGTTTCCTCTAAATCATTGCGATTTGCTAACCTGTCAAATTCCTCCATGTTCTCATTAACTGTCCGAGTACCCTGCCTACAATCCTGGTACTATCTAAACAACTCCTGCTGGTAATCTAGTGATAAGAACCGATCTTCCATTAATCTTTTCATCCTCCTCCATGACCGTATCGGAAGCTTTCGTTCACAGTTATGGTTTAATTAAACATGATCCCACCAGGCAAATGCTCCTCTCTTTAATTTGTATGCCATGAAACACACCTGTTTGTCATCTGCAGTACCCATATAATCGAAAAAATTCTCCACCTCATTGACCCAATATAGATACTCTTCAATGGAGACATTACCATTAAAGGGTGGTAACTCTACTTTCATCTGATAGTCCCTCTGCTCCTGATAATCTCGGCCATTATCCCTTGCAGGACCACGATGATTTCCAAGGACTCTTTCTGCCTACTCCTCGTCCTCACAGTTCTCTTCATCGTAGTCCTTCTCGAATTTAGGCTAGAGTATGTTGGGTTGAATCACGAAACTATTGATTTTCATCATGAAAATCAAGGATCTCAACCCTAGTAAGGACTGGGTTGTTGACATCGTCACCGCCGTCATTGTTGTGGTGGTCACCGTCTCACCGGTTAGCCATCATACCAAGGTAAGTCAAGGCTTTGATACCAACTGGTGCAGCGGAGGCCTAAAGAAAGCACACACGATGCTCTCTTGATGGGATAGAAACCAAACTGTTAGTTTTTGGTAGTAAACCTCGAATCCACGAGGGGTTTCCTTTAATCCACAAGGAGATAAAAACTAGAATCCACCAGAAGAAAATTTGACAAAACGACTTTGTTTATTGATAATAGTTTGATCTGCCTCTGACGGCTACAAAACATATAAATACTGAGAAAAATGTCTAAAACCCTAATTCGCACTAATTACGTGATTAGGTGACAAAATACTGAAATTTACCAAAAATGGAAAAATTGAGTTAAATGCAGAATCATAAACTACTGACCTTGAGGGTCGTCCCAAAATAGACGGGACCATATTCTGACTTTTAAACTAAAAGTTATTAAGAAAAAACAAATATTACTATAAATAGCAAAAACACTATTTTCGGGGCCTTAACAAAGGAATTCGCCTAAATTTTGGTGACACTCATAGCTTGTCATGAGTCTGGAACAGAACGCCGTTTCCCTTCAACTTGCCAAATTTCATGCAATTCCAACACTGTCGCCCCAATGGCTTCTACTTGCATCCCCCTTTAAGCTTGCGTTGTGACTTCCTATGCCCCTGCTGCTCCAGGAAGGCATGTGCTATCTATTCTACATCAGTCAATAGGTTAAATCATCTTCTACAGAAAATACAATGTATCAACGATAGTGGCCAAAGGATGACCCAATGGCAAGAATTCCAGTCTCGACCCCTTCAATAATTCTAGGTCTAACTGTGTACTTATCCAAATTCCAAAGTCCTATACGCATGTACTTCATCAACCATCCACTTTGTTATTTTCCAAGAACGTATGTAGTACTTCATCAACCATCCACTCATACTCCCCCGTGATGGACTTTTCCAACCCATTTTCAAGACCGTGTGTGGTACTCAATCAACCATCCACTTTGTTATCTTCCAAGAACGTATGTAGTACTTCATCAACCATCCATTTAGACTCCCCCGTGATGGACTTTTCCTACCCATTTTCTAAAATACTTATAATAAGGGTTTTTACTAATTTATGTCCTAGGGGTATATGTTAACAAACCATTTTAGGAAACTTTTTATGAAAAATTGTCAAAAGTCTTTTATCTCAACTGATTGACATATTCTTCTTAAAAAAAAAAAAAAAAAAAAAAAAAAAAAAAAAAAAAAAAAAAAAAAAAAACTGAAAAAAATGATTGGAATCTCTTGGTGTTTCTAATGAACCCATCCATGATTCAAATCCTCTCACAAAATTATATTTAATTTTTCTACAAGGTATAGTTTAAATATAAATTGTAATCCATCTAAATATAAGTTCATTTGGAACTTTATAATTTACATATGTTAATGTAACTTCATCATCTCAAACAACTATAGGTATTATATATATATATATATATATATATACACACACACACACAAATAAATCTCTATATAATCATTAATATATTAAAATAAAATATTAAGTTAAATATGTCATTTGAATACATAAGAGTAAATTGAGACTTAAATAGAATATAATTAATAAATTCAAATATAGCTGTCAAGAGTGTTTTGTTCAACTAGTTAACATCTTTTTGTGTTTCTAACAGAGTCATGTAAGGGTTCAAATCACCCCCCTTCTCTGATTATTGAATTGTCAAAAAACAAATCAAATATAAAAATAATATTGTTTTATTATGAAATTTGTTTTAAAGAGAATAAAAAATGAAAAATCATGTACGTCTATAGGTGTTCTTACTCTAAATAAAACTTAAACATTATTTATTGTGTGTTTATATATATCACTCATAGCATTTAGTTTTTTATTTCTATTTTTTATTGAAGTGGATCTATCTGAGTAAGAAAGATTTTT
This sequence comes from Quercus tomentella, assembly GCA_028535165.1. Taxonomy (NCBI): domain Eukaryota; kingdom Viridiplantae; phylum Streptophyta; class Magnoliopsida; order Fagales; family Fagaceae; genus Quercus; species Quercus tomentella. The sequence continues at coordinate 15,589,258 of JAPQVY010000156.1, forward strand.
TGTTTGTAGAAGTCAAGATGGCATATCTTAGGGGAGGGAGGATAAACTTATAAATGTAGTAACATTATAGAACTTTCTTATCAATTAGATGTTATCTACTACCCAATTCATAAACTCATTTTTGTGTATAATTTTAAAATAAAATAAAAAAAGATTGAAAGTTAACTATTTTATAAATCAGATAATTTCATTTTTTAAGTTCTTGATATTTTGTAAGCATGAATAGTGTAAAGTGATAATGTAATATTAACAAATTTCCTGAAGTTATGTAAGAGTTAGCGGTCAGAAGAAGTTTTATAACTTAATTGACCACTTGATGTTTTCTCTCTCCTGTAACTATCAATTATCAACTTGATCCATGCTCGCAACCAAGCATTCCTGATTTCTTAGCCATTTTAACATTGGTTCAGGCCATTTCTAGTCTTTGTTGTTGTAATGGCATGGCTAGAAAATAAAAATGATGGGACCAAGAAGACCTGTCCTACTCGATGCGGTCTCAAGTCTTTGGCTACAGAAACTTCAACTCTTTTTCGGATTCAGTAGGCCCCTTTTCTTTTTGTTTTTGTTTCCTACCAAGTTTGAATTGATTATGGTAATGTATGATACAGAGACAAATTTCACCCACTGCGTATTCACTCACAATAACAGATTAAAATTTTTAAAGCTTTATGCATAATTTTAAAAACAAAGGAGAATTAAATTAATATGGTGAAATTATACTATTAGTTCCTGAAGTTTATCCTGTATACGCAATTAGTTTCTCAAGTTTTAAGTGAGCACAATTGGTCCCTCAAATTTTCAAAATGAGCCGTTTAAGTCCTTCGGTTAACTTCCATTAGTAGCATTGCTGAAGTGGTTAACGAAATAATGACTTAACATTTTTTAAATGATATGACATTTCTTTTTATTAAAAAATTACAGATTAAAATTTTAAAGTTGTAGGAAAAATCCTTAGATAGAAGACGACCAAAGGTGTTACATAGAGAGCCAAACCGGAACCAAATTCCTATTCCATCACAATAAATCACGGCAGAAGATCTATACTGACTCCTTGTTAAGTCATTAAATTAGAGTCATTTATTAGACACCCATCACTTCCACCAGCTAGCTTTCAACAAGGCAAAAGTCTATTTTGGAATCCTCCAGTGGTCCAGCCAGCCAGCTAGGGGAGAAAAATCTTGTAGCAATCTCACAAATAATTATACTTCAGTTGTTAATTATTACCATTATCAAAAAAATAACAATAGTAAGTAAATATTTTTCTTTTTTATTTGAGATGTTATTATTTCTAATTTATGGGGTTCATTCCATGATGATTGCTCTTATCATTATGTTAAGACACTAATCAGTTTTTGGTATAGAAAGAGTTCATATTTTGAATCTTATTCGATGACATGAGATTTTACCAACTAAACTAATTAGAACATGCGTTAAGAATAATAATAATAATTTTGAGTTTTGAAGTCAATAATAAATAAATAAATAAAGTTATACTAGTAAATAGTAGCAAAGGCATAAGTTAATTATTAACTAACTATTCATGCATGCGATGAGACTTTTTTATTTTTTTTATAGTGTCATAATTTTTTTTTGAGTAAAGATGATAGAGTCATAATTTTTATTTTATATATATATATATATATATATATATATATATATATATATATATTTTTTTTTTTTTTTTCTATTTTGAAAATCTAACAGCAAAGTGACCCTATTTTTTAGGCAATATTTTAGTGGGAGTTAGAGTTGTATTTTTACTGGGTTGTCATTTAGTTTTTTCTCTACTTAAATATAAGGGTGTAGGAGCATTTTTGAACAAAAAAAGGAGGAATCCAAACCGGGGAAGCCCCTTAAATAGTAGTATAAATATTATATTTAAAAAATCATATGTGTAGTGTGTAGTATGTACAGTTGCTGCAAACTACCGTAGCTTCGTCCCTGTTCACCGTAATGTTTAGTATAGTCCATGACAAAAGAATAATGTCACAGTTATCACAAACTATTTTACAAAAGTGGCGGAGCTAAGATTTTATTCTAGAGGGGGAAAAATTAAAAGAAGATATTAAAAGTGAAATTAATCTAAAAAATATTAATCAACAATAATAACAAAATAAATAAACAATTGTAAGCAAATATGAATATATTTCATATTATTAAAATAAATAAACAAAAATAACCAATTCATAGCTACTAAAAACTTTACAAACTGATGAAGTAAAAATGTGATTAGTGTTACTTAAAAAATATAATGAATAAATGTTTGAAATTATTTTTTGTAATTGGTGACATGCCAATTTGTAAGACATAAGTAGTAAAATTTGTAATATCTCTAGCATCATTCAAGAATAAAATGCTGTGAAAAGTATCATAAATAGTGAAAATAGTGTAAATAATGATATAAAATAAAAATATTGAAATAGGTGCAAGTTTCACGTAAGACAAGACAAAAGCATGGTTTGGTGCTTGAGAATTTTTTTTTTCATTTCTTTTTCCTGTGTCAGAGTCACTTTCAACCAAGTAGAAGTCCTTTTTTTCTTTTTCTTTTTTTCCTCCATGTCAATAAGTAATTGCTTTAGACTACTAATGTTAGAAAATTTTAGGAGGAGTCAGGGGGGCAGGTGCCCCCCTCATCCCCCTTTGGCTCCGCCAATGTTTTACAATATTTTTATAATCTATTAATATGATAAATTATTAATAGTTTTTATTTGTGCCCATTATCAACATCACTTTTTTACATACTAATAACCACTTGTCATATTAGCAATTCGTAAAAAAAATTATAAAACAGTTTATGACTTTAGTATTTTCCATTACAATATAGCTGGCTGCAAGTGAACGCTCAAAAAATATTATAGAAGTACAATCGAACATGTAAGATTCATCTTGTGTTTGAAAGATTTATTTATTTTTCATGTTTATCAATGTTCAAGTGAGGAGAGAGAGAGAGAGAGAGAGAGAGAGAGAGAGAGAGAGAGAGAGAGAGAGAGGAGAAGAGAAGAGAAGAGAAGAGAAGAGAAGAAACTCGCAATATTGGATCAAACTGAGAAAAATTATACAACTAATTACTCTTCATTAATTATAGTGAGCTATCTATTTATACAAATCAAAATACCACGCCTGATCTTTTCCATTGATACAACTACACAACTATCTATGTTACAATAAACAAACTAACATAACTTAATCTCTAACAGAGTACTTCTCCATGTGCATGAACTGAAGAAACACGTACTGTAAATCATAGGATCTCCAAGTACTGAGACTTCCACCTGATAATGAAGCATAACTGCACCGATAAATAATAAAGAGAAATTAAAAAGAAGAAATGAAGTCACAAAAAAGAAGCTACAAAGTGATTTCTTTTTTGAATTACCTTCAATCTTTGCATCTCTATGCTTCAATCTTCCCTTGCAAACGAGCCATATTAACTTTGACAGCCACAAAAAGCCTATCTTTCTTTTCATCAACAAAATTGAAGTAAGCATGTCTCCAAGACTTCTTTATCACCAAACTACCGCAAACAATCCAAAATCCCACAATGAACCCCAAAACAACACTTACATAGAACCATAACTTTTCAGACCTGAATTCCTCTTTGTCTTCATCTACAGCTTCTGTATCCCCATCACTTGGCAATAACGAGCAATTTGTTATCAATGGAGGCCCGCAAAGTTGTGGGTTACCCTCATAAATGGACGGATCAATGAAAGTTTGAAATTGGTTGGCTGATGGAATAGGTCCAGACAAGTTGTTATATGACAAGTTCAAATGACTTAAAAAAGTCAAAGAAGACATACTTGGAGGAATGGGACCTGAAAGATGGTTGCATGAGAGGTCAAGAGTTTCTAAACCATGCAATGCTCTCATATTCTCTGGTATCTTTCCGGTCAATTGATTCCATGACAAATTTAAGGTAAATAGTAATGAGAGCTTTGTTAGTGCTTCTGGAATCTCTCCGGTTAGATTGTTTCTTGAAAGATCTATACTATTCATCAAGAAAATTTGGCTGTAATATTCACGTTGGGCACCCTTTGCAGTCAAATCCATATGCTCCGAGTAGGTTAGTGGAAGAAGGAGACTACGGATTGGTGATATAGAATATTCGACCAAAGATTTCAAACCAACCAAATTGCCCAAACAAGTAGGGATAGATCCTGAAAAATTATTATGTGCAAAGTCCAAAACATGTAGACGAGGGAGAAAACACAATTGTTCCAAAATGGGTCCTGAGAGCATGTTTCCTTGTAGGCGCAATTCTGATATTGAAGGTAGCCTTTTTCCAATCCATTTTGGCAAAGTCCCTGAGAATCTATTACCTCCAACATCAAGTGCATATAAGCTCGAGCAGTTTTGCAAGGTGGAAAAGAGATCTCCAGAAAAATTGTTGTAGCTTAGTTGCAGCCAATTAAGAGTAGGTAGTGAGCACAATGAGGTTGGGATGTTACCCAATAGATTGTTTTGCGACAGATCAATGGCCTCTAAATTTTGCATACTCATCCAATGCCTGGGGATGTTTCCAGATAAAAGATTGTTCGATAAATCAACAAACCACAAACCCGTCGGCCCAATGGTCAATGAGGGGATACTACCATTTAGAAAGTTTCTTGCAAGATCTAGGGTGACCAATTTTTTCATACGTTGGAAGATGTTTACTGGTAATGGTCCAGAAAGAAGGTTTTTCCTTAATGAGAGATATGACACACTAGGCCACAGTGGGAGTGAACCAGTTAAATTATTGTAGCTTAGATCTACCCACTCAAAAGATAATGACTTAGGAAGGTCTCCCCTCAATTGGTTATGAGAAAGATCTAATTTCAAAGGCAACGAAGACAAATTCCACAACCAATTTGGTATTTTAGCTGAAATTGAAGAGTTTACAAGGGAGATCCCAAGAAGATTCTTCTGAGTTTTGAGCCATGCCGGGAATGCAGGACCCAATTGGCAGTCTTTGATTAGGACATTTTGGAGACTAAAAGGGGGAGTCCAATCATGCGTCACATTGAGAACTAAGGATTTCCTAGTTGATGACAAGGAAAACCAAGTTAGTTTTTTGAGATTTAGGAAATGAGTTTCAGTCATGGTACCTTCCCAAGAATTACTGAAGAGATCCAAAGTGCTCAACTCAGTAAGTTGTCCAATAAATTCTGGGATGCTTCCATTCATCAAGTTGTAAGAGAGATCTAGTATCTCCAAATGTGATAAATGTTGTATACTTGATGGAATTGGGCCTGAGAATGAGTTGTTGGTGAGAGGGAGCTCTCTTAAATGTGTAAAATACCCCAAGGAATGAGGCAAAACACCACTAAGTTGGTTTGATCCCAAATTTAATTGTTCTAGTCTATGGTTGCCACATCCGGATAATGCTTGGATAAATTCAATTATTGGGCCACCGATAAAAAAATTGAACGACATATCTAAATTCTTCAAATTGCATAGGCTAGCCCTTGCTATGTTAGGGATGGGGCCTTTTAGGTCACATAAATTGATCCTGAGATTAATGAGGGCAGTAAGATTAAACAACCATGGGGGAATAGAAGAAGAGTTGAAGCCATTATTTGAGAGATCAAGGACCGAAAGGGACGTTAAATTCACAAATGGAAGAGTTTGAGGGAGATGATGAAGACCACAACTTGACAAATACAACTCTGATAGTGAAGGAAGCATATTAACAACTTGCAGCCAATGAGTTTCTGCTTTGCTAAGGTCTATGTTTTGCAAATTCAAGTATTGTAAGGAAGAGAGATTGGTGAGCCAATATATATTTGAAACCGAAAGAGTTCTTTCAGAAAATTGAGATGGAATGAGATTAAGATAGCTCAAACTTGTTAAATTTCCAAGACTGGGAGACACTACTCCAGAAAACATTGTAAAGGAAAGGTCAAGGAATGTCAGCTTCTTGAGAGAGCCAAGGAAATATGGGAATGATAATCCTTGGAAATTGATGTTGCTTAGGTTTAAGTAACTCAAATATTTCAGATTTTGTAAAGAAGGATCTAACTTACCACTCAAACAATTAGGCTGATCAGGAGTATATTGGCTTCCTCCTCCAAAACCACATAGATTTGAGCTTCCAAGATCAAGCTTTACTACGTTGCTCGTTTGATTGCTACAACCTATGCCTTCCCAATTGCAACAATCTTGACCCACCCAAGAAGAAAGCCTATTGAATGGATCCTTAAGACCTTTTCTGAATTTTTGAAGGGCTACCCTCTCTATCTCAATGCAACACACGTTGGCATTTACAGCAATAGAATTGGATGGTACAGCTTCAAGTGAAATAGATTCGGTTATCAAAAGAAGATTAAGAAGAAGTACAAAGGTGGTATTCATGTTGGCCATTTCCCCTTATCTCCTTACAAGGATCGTTGTTATAGATGCTTATTTATAAGCATGCGGATTGTCTATTAACTTTTCTTTTTTTCACTTGAATTATTGGTACTTAGAATTTGCAGGATATTGTTTATTATAGAATATTTTTGTTTAAGAAATAAATATAAATTAATTTTGTTTCTGTTTTATTTGCTAAATTATTAGTCTTCTACTTATATCAATGGATACTATATTGTTAAAAAAAACATTTGTTTTCTGAGTGCACAAGCAGTAAAAAAGGAAAAAAGGAAAAAAAAAAACTGTAAGAGGTTACATGAAATTAATTTTTATTAAATCAATCAACATATATACTAATGTCTTTTATATTTTGTTATGCTTTTCATTAGAAACACACACGCATATATAATTACATTTGAATAATAAAATAGATGATAAAAATAAAACAAAAAAAGTTATTTTTTTTTTCAATGGAACAAAGTTTAAGTTACATGAAGAATGTACATCGATTGGGACTAAGTTTTTATATATGTAAAAAAATAAAAATAAAAAATAAAAAAATAAAAAAAACCAAAGTTTCTAATAGATTATAAAATAATTTAAAACAATAAATAATAATTGCCTTTGAATTTCTTGAAACTTTTGATAATTAAATTTTAATCAATGTAATGATTTTATTTAAACAAAGTTTAGCTACAAAATTGGTTATAGCCTAAGGCTACAACCTCTTAATAAAATAAACATTACTACATATTTTGAAAATCTAATCATTGAATTACATGTTCTTTACACTCTTAATACACATATCAAATTTTGTGTGAATCGAATATTATTATTATATGATCTATAAGCTTATATTTTATGCATAATCTTAAACTACAATAATTGGATTATAGGGTATTTTCTTCTTAATAAACATACCAAATTACTTATCAATAAGATTTTATGTACTACCATCCATAACACAGTCTTGTGTATAATATTAAAATAAAAAATTGAAATTTAAACATTTTTAAATGAGATATTTATTATTTTTTAATCCAATATATTTTGTAAGCATAATATTATAAAAAAGAAAAAAGCATCTAAAAAAAAGAATTCAATAAAAAAAATTATAAAATTATGTAATATTAAGTATTAACTAATTAAGAGTTTACACCGTATCTCTTGATGTGTCTAGGTAGGGTTTAACCCTCCCTCTCATTGAAATATTTTTAAAAAGAAAACAAACAAACAATTTTTTATTTATTTTTTTGATAAATAGGGGATTTCAACCTATAACCACTTCTTGAAAATTACTATTATCATCAAGCTAAAACACCCATTAATTTTTGGTATTAACGGAGATTCAAACTCTAGATTTTTTTATTCGATTATAGGAATTTTTAGCAATTAAGCTAACTCGAACTCACAACAAACAAAGAGTTTAGTGGAACTTAATCCATCCTCGTGTTTTAGTCCTTGTTATTAATGGTGCTATGTTTTCTATACCAAAATTCCGCACTCATGTTTGATTGATCACTAGTGGAAGCAAGCTAAGCAATCTTGACTTCTTAACCATTTGGCCCATTCCAAGTCTAAGTCGTTGTAACTTGTAACTTACGATGGCTAAGTAAAGAAGAATGACGAGACCAGGAAGACCTATCCATCTCGATGTTGCACCATGTCTGAATCGACAGACTTCACTTGCAAGTTGCAATAGCTTCCAAGTTCCAACAATAAGAAATTGGTCCCAATGCATTTGAAAATTGGCGACTCATGACTGGACAGCAAATTGCTCATGTACATCTTTTTTCTTCTTCTTTTTGTGGTTGTGGTTAGTTTGAATTGATTATGGGAATGTATGATGCAGGGACAAATTTCGCCCACTGCATATACATTCACAATAGATTAAACTCTTTCAAGCTTGATGCATGCATAATTTTAATCATAGAAGAGAATTAATAAATGGTAGCACATAAAGTTGTAGAAAAAATCCTTAGAGAAGACGACCAAAGGTGTTACATAGAAATCAAACTGGATCAATAACGCTTCCTAAGGTGCCTTTACTCCATGCCTAGAAACATTTTGGGATGGGTAAATGCTAATCTAATGTGCGTGGTGTTAAGCATGGTTTTGAAATCCGGACCGGATCGTACAGTCGGATCGGATTAACCGGAAACCAGCCATCAATTCGGGTTCTTAAACATAAAAAACTGAAACTCTCTGTCTTGCAGCAAACTGTTCAAACCCCGGTCAAACCGTCTGGTTTGTGGAACCAGGCACAGGTTTTCCGGTTTTCTTCCCTGCATAATTTTGCTAAAAATCTCTAGCTTTCATCTCGTTTGTCAACTACATCACTAGATTTCTCCGTTTAATGAGAGACCAAGAGAGGGGAGGGAGAGAGAAAAAGGCGAGAGTAATAGAGATTAGAGAGAATGAAGTAATATAGTAATGGAAAATGAAGAGCAAACTTACGCTGGCATTAGATTTTCTGGAATAGAAGTTGAATCATGCATTTTCGAAGATATGTTTTGTAGGCATTCTTGGAGCTAACCAAAAGGAAGAAAGAAAAGAAAAATGAACAAAGGCTGCATTTGTTTCACCTGAAAAGCATTTCAAGAAATCATTTTACACCCTGCCGTGTGTTTGGTTGCGTATGGAAAATTTGGTCAAATGGAAAAACATTTCCGTTGACTGTAAAAAGAACCCACTTCAGCCGTAAAATCAATTGCACTCTCATTTTACCTTTAAATGATTTCCAGGACTCACAGAGAGAGAGAGAGAGAGAAGAAAGAGCACAGGGGTCCGAAACCCATCTCCCCTCAGCTCCACCCCACGCACCGAGAGAGAGAGAGAGACGCGGCTCAACCCCACACGCAAACGCCGGTCTGAGGTCCCCCACACTCCGACAAGCAGCGCCGCCATACCCAATCCACTCAACCTCACCTCCGCCCACTTTGAGCTCTGCATGTACCTGATCAACCAAGGAAAACATCTCCCTCATGCCGGCGAAGCCCATCTCACCTCCAACATCTCTGATCTGTCGCTCCCACGTCGGCAGCGAAACACTTCTCTCAAACCTACGCCCTACAATACCCAATCCACCCAAGACTGATCTCGATCTCGACCAACCCAAGACCGATCTCGTTGCCACTGCTGAAGACTGATCTCGTTGACCCGATCTCCATCTCTTTCCTGATCTCTCTCTTTCCCTTAATCTCTCACTCTTTCTTCCTCCTCTCACCAAGTTTAAAAGATGTTTTTATTTTGATTTTTGGTTGTGTTAAGTGTATATTTTGAATTTTTTTGTTATAAAATTTATTTGGGAGCTAAGAAAATGTGAAAAATTTGTAGGAAAATAGCATTTTCAGAATGTTACCAAACACCAGAAATTGTTTTCTGGATTATTTTCCATTGTAGAACCAAACATCCGGATTTCATTTTCCTTATGGGAATTCATTTTTCTCTGCATTTATTTTACACTCGGAATTCGATTTACATTAAAACAAACGCACCCAAAGTATCAGACTATTAGGAAGGGCGACTAGAAGAGAGAAGATAGAAAGCTAAAGATATCATTTTGAATTGAAGTTTTGAATGTGAGAATATTGGGATTTGTTAATTGATAAGACTAGAGAGAACAATTTATAAAAAAATAAAAACTAGAGAGAATAAGGCAAGACAGGGGACACGTGAATGAGATAAGAATGAGAAGAAAAAGTATTGGAAGTGGGGCCGGGTAGATAAAATGAAAGAAAATTGAGATATTTTAAATAATATAAGAGATATTTTATCATTTTTGTAATAAATTACAAAAAATATCATATTTTCTTTATTTTTAATTTTTTGCTGAAATCATCTTTCTTTAATTAAAATATATTTTAACCTCTTTATATATTATTTTAATTAAAATTGTTAAATTTTGTATATGTATTTTATTATTTTTATGTTAATAAATTATTAAAATAATTATGATGTTATCACGATTCAACCTCAATTCAACCTCAGTCCGACCTTAAAAATCTTGAACCTTTCCCTTTTACGATTTATTGAACGGTTCGGGTCTAAAAACCATGGTGTTAAGAACTAAGAAGCACCATCATTTTAATTTTTAAATGGCATGAGAAGAAACAAGGAGTGAATTTTATCATGAAGTAGGTCTATTTTCATGAAGATTTGAAGACTTGAATAGCTTGGGGTCTATGGATTCCAACTTTGCATATTAGAACAAAATTGTATTAAACATGGGCCTTTTAATCTAAATTGAGTTGATTGAGTCAATATATTACTCATACCAAGCATAACAAAATCGAATGGAATGTGTAGCTCTCCATTGTTATCAAACTAGAAATGAGTAATTTATTAGTCTAAAAAATACAAAATCTGTTAATTTAAACGGAATTATTGGTTTCATTTTAATTTAAACTATATGGGACAAATATAACAATTGAAAGTTTGTAAACTAAATTGTGACCGGATCCAACCACGAAAAGGGTATAATATACCTTATATATAAGTCTATTATATTCATGGACTACTTGCATGTTTGAAATTTTCATAACAAGTCTAAGGCAACTGTCAACTACTGTATTATTTGTAAAAAAAAAAATATATATATATATATATATATATATATATATATAGTATATATCCATCATGAGGACAGAAGGAAAGGACTTATGTCAGAAGACTAGATTTAGATCCAATGCAATACCTAGGTTACTCCATGTTTCCCTCACAAAAAGTTTTTACGATTCTCACTTATTTTATTTAAGTGTTGAGATTAAAAGTTGCTTTTCTCAACTCTCAATCTCAACCATTGAGAACAATTGCATCATCTCAATCCCAGAAGACCAGTTTTCGTTACCCTTAATTCACGTACCACTTCCACCCGCTTGCTTTCAGTAAAGCAACCCAAAGTCTACTTTGGAATCCTCCGCCCAAAGACCTGTCCATCTACAGAAACTTCAACTGTACCTGATTCAATAGACTTCACTTTGCAATTAATAGCTTCCAACAATAATAAGTTAGACCCGGTGCATTTGAAAATGGGGGATTCACTAAAAGGCAAATTGCTCATCTAGGTCCCATTTCTTTCTGTTTTTAAATTATATGAAACTCTTAATTTTGTTAGAGTTAGAAAATAAAATTTAACTTCAAAATAAAATCTAGTAATATTGAGATGTTCATGTTCTGTAAAATTTTGAATCTTTAGAATTACATCTCTTTACTGCATTATTCTGTCTTTTAATAAAAATATAATGAATTGATAAAAGTGGTCATTATTTTGCAAAATAGCACTCAATGTTGGCTCTGAAACCGCAGCTCCCACAATGCACCTACACACTAATTTTGGGGAATTCAAGTCCCACACGGCACTAACTGATATGGGAATATCTCATCCCATTAAACACGGGCACAATAATGATGGAGAATCATTACCCCACACGGCAACTGTGGAAGTCAACCTGGTCAGTGTACCCATTAATGAAGGATCTGAAACCGCAACTCTCGCAATTGTGGGGAATTCATGTTCCACACGGCACTAACTGATATGGAAATTTCTGAAAAAAAGCACTCAATGCTTAGCCATTTTAAGAGAGATATTTAATAATAATAATAATACCTATTCATTGAATAAATTGGGTCCAAATATGAAAATATAAATTACTTTTATTATGTTCTCATTCTGTTATTAATCATATTGAGAAATTTTTTTTTTTTCAATTTGGTTATCAAACGGGATAAATTACCGCTTCAAATCATTTTATCACATGTTAAGAAGGAAGAAAGAAGGCTAAAGAAAATGCTCTTGTTTTCTTTTTTAGCAAAAACAAAAGAGTTAGTTGAGCTAAAGGACTTTTGACAAAATTCATCAATTTTTCTTCTATTCTGAACAAGCATATTAAATGTTTTATGCGTACGCAGATTATTTACCACTCAATCAAATAAATTCATTTTTTGTGTGTAATTTTAAAGTACAAAATATATTAAAATTTAAATGAATGAGAGAGTTATTATTTGTTTTAATATTTTGATATTTTGGAAGAATAATCTATATTATCTATAACATAATTCCCCTATTTGATTTGAACTTTTTAAAGGTAAAAGATATATTCTCATCCAGTAACCAATGAGTCAATGACTTCTCCAACAAATGTTTTAGGATTATGGTCAATAGCAGCGCTTTTAAACACCTACTAAAGCATGTATTAAAAAAAAAAAAGAAAAAAAAAAGAGCTATATCAACACATTTGAATCGTCGTTACGGCCTATATTTATTAAAATAAATAAATATAAATAAAAATAAACATATAGTGGCACTTTCAAACCACCAAGATAGCTTGCTCGAAACTGTCGGGACTTATATCGGCATTTTTCAAACAGCCGGTGTAGCTCAACTAGAGCTATTGTCACACTTATTGGCCAGAGATTGAAAGCATTGGCGTTAGATTTTCAAAATATGTAATCATGTTAATTTATTTAGTGAGCATTGTAGCCTTACAACTAAGTTTGTAGCCAAACTTTGTCCTTAAATTTTGGTCCCCTTAACAATATATTAGATCCTTACAAACAAAAAGAAAAAGCCTAAGAAAATTTTTATCTAACTAAAATTTTAAAAATAATGTAACTTGAAACATTGATAACAAGACTATCATGCAAAGACTTCAAAATAAGAAAATTCGTAAAAGAAAATTATAAGACTTTATGTATTTGTGTGTGTGTGTGTGTGTGTATTTTTTTTTTTTTTTTTTTGGTCAATATATAAAGTTTTCTTTATTAAATTTTGTATAATTTCAGTATTTTAATGACCACCCTAGAAAATATTCCTAGAGCCGCCATAACTTTATATTACAAAAACTTTCTTTGCTGTTGACCACCATAACTTTAGATTACAAAAATTTGAAATTTAAACATTTGATTGATGATATTGCTATTGATCTTTTATCTTTTAGAAATTTTGCAAGCATGGAAAATATAAGAAAGAAATGCAATCTAATGGTGAATTTATTTATTGCTATATATTTACTAATAGTCTTTTTTATAATATGCATTTTTACATAGAAAAGAAAAACTTACTGATTGCCCTAATTTATTTTCGAAATTTCTTGAAATTCCCATTATATTGCCAAATTTCTTGGGTCCAAACCCAAGCATTCCATTCATATAAATATGTTTAAAATTATGGATGTAAGTGAACCAATCCGTTCATAACTAGCTCAAACTTGGATTTATAAAAAACTCGGCCATATTTGTTTGTTTATAAATGAGTCAAACTTGAGTCTTAATTTTAGGCTTGTTTAATAAACAAGTTTCGCCCTAGCCCAAAAAAAAAAAAAAAAAAAAAAAAAAAACAAAACAAAATGTGTACATAAACAGGTTTTTAAACAATAGGGCTTGATAAAATACAAGACCAGTGTAGGCTTGTTTATGGGTTTGGTAATGAATTTGTTATGATCTTGAAAAATGAACTCATATCTTATAAACTATTAATTTCGAATAATTACTTTCTTATTTTATATTTGAAATTAGTCAAGAAATACTCATTACTTGAGAATGTTCGTTTTTAGACCCCTGTAAACTAGATTGTTTAACTTAGTTATTTAACCAAGTGAATACTTAGGTTTATTATTCAGATCTAGGTTAAAACAATAAAGTCATATCATGTAAAGCAATGGAAAATAAAGAACACAATGATATGAGTACTTAGGAAAACCAAACCAGTAAAAAACCTGGGGAGGATTTAATCTAACTATCCTTAAGGTAAAAAGCAAATCAACTATAGAGAATCGAAGTTTACAATAAGACTTAGACCACTAACGTCTTATTGCTACCACATGTAGAACTTACTGACACAACCACATGCAAGCTTCGAATCCACGAACTCCTTCTCTATTAGGCCTTCGCAACACAAGCACCCACACTTGTGATAAAAAACACAAACTCTCCTGTTTGTGACTCCAAGACCATCCTTGAAGGTTTAGATCATCAGCACCTTTGATGACTAGAGAAGGCAGCAACTTCTAGAACATCAGATCTTGAGATTCTTCAAGGAATAACATCGGTAGAAGATATGAGAGAGCTTTTTGGGTACAAAACCCTAGATACAAAGAAGGCACACTCTTCTCTCTCTGAAAAGCCTTATTAAAAACGTGTTTAGGGTTTCCTCTATATACTAAAAGAAGTAGATCTGAAACCCTAATCCTTTTTAGGCTTAAACTGCTGTTGGGCCTAATTAAAATTTTGCAAATACGACTCTTGATTGATTGAGCCTATCTCTCGATCGGTCGAGCCATGCAAATTTTGAAATCTTCTTTCTACAGCTTACTTGTTCTTGAATCTTGGCTTGAATCACCTTGAGCATTGTCTAATAATACCGATAGACTCTAGGATCTATATCTAGATAAGTTTGTGTTCACCATTTGCCAATTGTTCTATACTTTTAGAACCTAACAATCTCCCCCATTGGCAATTCGTGACAAAACTTACATACAAAAAGAAATGCTCAAATACAAGAACAACCCAATAAAATAAGATGCCCAATTCCATCACAAATCCCAATCTAAGACTCCTAACCTAGAAGTTGCAAGAAGAGGTAGAAGATCTTGATCAGAATGTACTTGTCTTTCCTAAAACCACTCAAAAGAACACATCACCGCATGTGTGGAAAGAAAGACATTAACAATAAATAATCAAACCAAAGCAAATAAAAAATATGCAAACTAACTCTCCCCATAAGTTAGATACATCAAAAAAATTTATTTTCTCCCCCTTTCAAAAACAATATTAATTCCCCCTAAACAAAACAAACAGGATTCCCAAGTTTCATCTATTTCTCCCCATTTTTGTCACATATTGACAAAGACAACTTAAACAAAGTGTAAACAGAAAACATACGCAACAAATGTCAAGAGAAAATAGAGAGTTAAGGGAACACATAACAATTCAACTCTATAGAAAATAGAGACAACTCCTCCTATGAACAACAAAGGTTAAAAACAAGCTTCTCCCCTTATAAAAATAGGAAAAACAAAACAAGTTTTGGAAAAAACAGTTTTGGGGAAAATTTAGGAAGTGGGGAAAAGTAAAAACACACAAACCTAACTTTAAAAAAATTGAGGATTCACTTGAAGAAAAATAATCTCTCTTTCAATATATGCAAGCTTGACACTATGTGACCCATAAATATATGGTCTTTTGAACTCAAATCAAGTAGAGAAAATATTTAAACAATTATTATCCATCATATCTCAAAAAAATATTTTTCTCAGTTCACACATAAAAAATAGCATATACTAAAATATACAGAACTCAAAAATTAATCAATTAATTTTTAAATCAAGTTGAGTACCCAATTTAGCAAAGTGTATGCATGTTATGTGTGAAAACAATGAGAGATATAATTGCAAAACTACAAGATGGATACAGATAAAATAAAATAATGCAATGCATGTGAATCCTAAACATAAATGATGCATGAAACAAAATTTGGTCAAAAACTTAAAAATTGAGAATTTTTCAGTTTTGATCAGTCGAGCATCGATCGAATACCAATCAAGTCAAGCAAAAGCTAGACTTGAAAATTTTAGAAATTTTCGATTGATTGAAAATCACACTTAATCGATCAAAATTCTGGAAAACTAATTTTTTTGAAAAATTGCAGAAGAATATGCAGAAACTACTCAAACCAAGGAATTTCATGAATGAAATGCATGAGAATGAGTTTAAATGTTTTTCAAAAACATGAGTTTTCAACCCAGAACTTCAAAACAAGGTTTTTAATCATCAAAAACACAATTTTTACCAAACCTTAAACATATTTTGCATCAAACACCATAGAAAACATTATCTTCGATGGCCAAACTAGATTCACACACAATTTCATGTACTAAGTTTAGCAAAGAATAACTTGTGAAGTTTGTGCAACTAGTAATAGCATGAGATACATGTGAGGTGATATGTAGATAGTAATCAATCACAATTTCTATATTATTCATCACATAAGTTTGAAAGTGACTATCACCTAAAGAGTTGCATCATATAACTCCCACATCTCCTAGAAAACAAGCTTGCAATCATGTAATTTTTTTTTTTTTTTTTTTTTAGCCTTATAGTGTACATGCATTTTTTATTTCTTTGCCTTTTTTTATTATTTTAAGGCAACACCTTATTTTGTTTTTGTGCATGTGCTACACTTTCTCGAGCACAAAATCTTACGATATGCACTAAGGTGTTCATGATTGGCTAGTAAACAGTGGTGAGATGGTTATTTATACTTTTTTCTCTTAGCATTTTTTAGTCCTTACAATCAAAAGAATAAGACTTCAAAATCAAGAGCACGTGATTAAAAACTATAAACAACTCACACAAATAAGCACTATATAGCACAAACTAGCAAAGTGAATAAAAATAAGTTCAGCCAAGCTAAACAAGGTACATAGTCATGAAGTGCAAATTTCATAGGCCAATCTCAACTACACATTAATGAAGTGTAATACAAAAAAAAAAAAAAAAACAAAATCTTTTTGGATTTTCAAAAAATATTTTTTGACCAAAAATAAAAGGCACACATTATGATTAATGAATAAAATGCAAAAACAATGCATGATAGTGCTCAACTAAGCTATAGAGGGTGCACAAACAAGAAATACCAATTTCTTAATTAAACCATAAGTACATGTACAAACTAGTACATATTCACACAAAGTCAGAAATAGCTTAGCACTTATGCAACACATACTATTCAAGTTTCTCCACAATGTCAAGCATATTCTAAATCAAGAGAGAGATATCATAATTCATGTAATCCTCAAGAAAAATAAAACAAGACTCAAAATAAAATATTTTTGTCAAAGATTGAATATTGCCATTGATGTTTCTAATGCATTGGATTATCTTCATCATCATTGCCAAACTCCAATTGTTCATTGCGACCTCAAGCCTAGTAATATTCTTCTTGATGCTAAATTGATTGGACATGTAGGTGATTTTGGCCTAGCAAGAGTTCTTTCTGGTGCTATCCAAGATTCTTCTCATAACCAATCAAGCTCCATCGAGATAAGAGGAACAATTGGTTATACTCCTCCAGGTAAATATCATTGTCATTTCTTATATTTAATTGTTTTCCTTTTCCCATAATATTCTATTATGGGTGAGTTTGATTCAGCTTTTTGAAGTTGGGCTTTTTGAAAAAGTTGAGTTTTCAAAAAGTGCATAATGAAAAAGTGTTTTTTCAAAAAATTGAGTGTTTGGTAAAAGCTGTTAAAAAGTGATTTTTGAAAAAGCTGAGTGTTTGGCTAGCACTTATAAAAGTTGCAGTTTGAGGGATAAATTACCAAAAAGGACAATGTATATATAAGGGAGTTTATTTCATACTTAAATCAACTACTTCATATACTTACTAAAATAATAATAATAATAATAATAATAATAATAATAAATATATATTATTGGTATTATTTTAATAATGTTTGGGCAATTTTTCTTTTTTAGTGTCATAATTATTTGTTATTACCATTAATGACTGCTTATCAATATTAATTAAATCTAAATAATTTTCATCATCATGAAGCACAAAATGAAAATGTAAAAAGATGATAAAATATACACCAATAATCCAAGTTTAATTGTACCACATAAAAATGTAAAAAGATATAAAATACATACCAATAACCCAAGTTTAAATTGTATAACATAAAAAATGTAAAAAATATGATAAAATACATACCAATAACCCAAGTTTAAATTGTACTATATGATATTATAAAAAAAAGAAAAAAGAAAAGAAAAGAAAAGAAAACTACTAATTATTATCCCCTAAAATGGAATTAGCAATGGAATCATGAAGAACCACCATCGCAGGGTCTGTTAATGTTCCTGAGTTCTGCTCATAACTGCTACCTGCTTCACTATTATGTTCTCTTCTAGAAATTGAATCCCGATTGGCGTTTATGAAGCCCTTATCATCCCTATCATTTAGACTAACAAAATTATGAAGAGCCATAGTAGCAGATACAATAAGTATTTGGATATGGAATGGAAAAGATGGCATGTTTCTGATAATTCTCCATTTATTCTTCCACACACCAAAAGTGCGCTCAATCGTACATCGAAGAGATGAGTGAGCATGATTAAATTTTTCATGTCTAGTTCTAGGGCTTCCACCTCTCCTTCGAAATTCTTGAAGATGGTATGATATCCCCTTGTATGGTGCCAAATAGCCTTTCATCATTGGGTATCCAAAATCAACTACATAATATTTCCCTAGAAAAAAATAATTCAATTGTATTAACACACACACAATATGTCATTATAATGAACAATTGATTAACCATGGCACAAACTTGGTGGTGGGTGTGGAAAGTTGTTACTTTGTTTACGAATAGTATCAAGAAAAATGGAGGTGTCATGTGTTGCACCTATCTAGGCAAAACAAATGTGAATAACATATCAAAGTCACATGCAGCCATCACATTTTGGGTTGGATATCCCTTTCTTCCAAAGTATGGAATGGACTTCTCAGTAGGTACAACCACTATCACATGTGTGCCATCAATCGCACTGATGCAATCCTAATAAAAACATTAATAGTTTTCAGTTCCACATGCATTGTATTATCTTATACACAATAGCACTTATTCAAATATACAATAGTACATATACTTTGAAATGTGGCCAATAAATTGGATGGTCTTGTATTTTGGTTGGAACTTCACTAAAAGTTGAATCCGAAGGCTTTACATATGCAGCTGCTAAGCGAGCACCTAACAGAGTGATCATCTTCTCAAAATGTCTACTTATGGTTTCACCCGAATGTTGAAATATTTCTTGAACCATTCAATTACATGTTCCATAACCAAGTATCAATAAACAGATTGCCACTGACTCTTCTAACCTTATATTCCTTGAATGTTGAAGTCCATAGTCATGTTTTACATGTTGTAAAACATGACACAAATTATGAAACACCTCCTTTTTCATTCTAAACATGTTGTAACACAATTTATCATTACCTTCCATACAGCGTCTCACCCAAGCCCACCCTATTTGTTCAGAATCATAACAAGGAATCTTATTAATGTATTTATTGAAATATGTAACAACTGCTTCACAGGTAACTGCCACAAGCTGGTAAAACTCCTCATCAGAATCGTCATTACTATCATCATCATCAGAATCATTGTCACTGTCACTACTCTCACCATCATCATCATCATCATTGTTATCACCATCATTATTATTGTCAGCATTGTTATAATCACCACCATCATGATCATCACAGTAATTTCTATAATCCCCATCCATTAATAGTTCCATAAAATGGCCACTCTCATGAGTACCATTATAATCATCCATATTGGTTTAAGCTACACAACAAAGTAACAAATAGTCAACCATTGCTAATACTACTTTAATATAAATCAACATAATAATCAAAACATCAAGACAATTCAGAACATACCAAGACAATTTAGAACATCAAGTACATAACACTGTAATGAAAATTTCAAATGCGTTTACATTACTCATATATTAGTCCAAAGCTAATACTAAATATCACATAACTTAGTTTAAAGTTAATACAACATAGTTAATACCACATAAGGTTGGTCACTTCTTTTGGTTATAAATCATTCCTTGTAGCCACTCCAGCTGTGACTCTAGGTCCTTGAAAGTTAGGAACATCTCCCTACGTGACCTTTTTAGTAAGATATAGGAAGCTTGAACCACAAACGTACTTTCCACTCCAAGAAGTGCTCTCACAATCGCCATGACATTATCAATTGAACTTGGTGACTCTCAAGAAGTGCCTTCAGACCTATTCTGACATACAATTATTAATTGACTAATACGATTGTCCAACATTGTAGCTCCTCCTATCTTCTTCTTTTTCTTCTGTGAGGGTATTGATTCACTAGTTCGCTTTTGTCCTGAACTACGTGATTGACTAGTATGTCCTTGCTGCAAACTATTAATGTCTAAACTCATGTCACATTGGTTATCCTTAAATTCAGAGCTACCATCTGAATCACCAGTACCCTCTTCTGGCATTGTTGGAGGGAGTGTATTTGAAGAAGGGGTCCATGCAGCTACCCCAGTTGCTGCAACATCCCTAAACATTATATCAAGTTGTTCTAGATTCCGTGGACCTTTCTCTCGAAATTTTTTAGCTTTGGGTAATTCCTACAAAATTTAATTGTAATTTCACTCATATAACAATAATATAAAAAAAACTATCTCCAACTAACTACATATTAATAAAATACTCAACTCACCTTCAACTTCCAGTCCCACCAATCATCAGTAGCAGCAATTGTTCCCTTCATTGCATCCCAACCTAAACCTGTGTCAAGATTCCTCAATTGTTCCCACACTCTCCAATAACCTTTTAATACATCCCACCTACCTTTTAATTGGTCCTTATCATAGTTTTGACCGATCTCATTACAAAATTTGGTCACCAAATTGAACCAACCTTTGGTACTAAAGCCAGCACCTTTTGTTCTATTCCCGGCTTGAATTTGTTCCACACATAGGTTACAAAAAGTAGTTGTCCACGTTGGATTAATATCCCAATCTGCTCTAGCCTTTTTTACCTCGGGGTTGGAAGTGGTGTTTTTACCCATCTATAAAGTTAACTAACCATAAGAAATGCAAAAAATAGAATTCAAAATATTCCAATTTAGTGAACTAGTTACAAACATGATCTAATAAATCCACAAAATATAAATAAATAAATAAAATTGTTGCCTCGTCTAAGCATTAAAATAGAAAGGGCTAGAGAGGAATCTCATCATGTCACAACTCACAAGAGCACCGTTTGTACACTCACTAGTCAGTAAACACAGTTAGAAAATTGCTGCCATAATTGAGGACACTGGCCTCAAAAGCAGTCAGGTTCATTGCAATAGACTACTCTTAATAACTCAACATTCAATCCCATAAAGCATAGGTGGTCTTATAATGGTTTTATAAATGGTTTTTGATGAGTTCTCCCCAAGTATAAGATAAGAGACTATAAAACCTTTAAACTAGAAGCCTTAAATTAACAAATAATGATCACTACCTAGGGTGGACTTCAACTAGATTAACTAGAAATATATATGGCCAGAGGAGAACACGAGAAACCAAACTAGTGTATGCAAACTTCATCAAGGTGGGAAGAACACACTAAAACCTTTGTCTGAAACCCAATCTTATCTCCTCCATAATTCTAGGCTACTAAGTTATGCCAAACCATAACAATCCATTTCATTTAAATTGGGTTTCTTTACCAAACCTACAAGAGTAACTCTTCTGCTTCTGTGGACCTTAATTTTTATTTTTTTTTTTTTTTAAGTAAAGGATAATTTATTAGAGACGAATAGGAGTGCTTCAAGTATATGTAACATAAACAATAAAATTTGCAAAAAAATCTACCATTCAGTACAAAAAAAAAAAAAAAAAAAAAAAAAAAAAAAAAAAAAACCATTGTATAGATTAAACCTCAATTCTTAAACTAAGCAATAAATTCTTACACCAAAGTATTCAAAACCTAGAAAATCACATAACTAATAATCAACAAAAACCACAAAAACCAACCCAAAAAACTCAAGCTACCACTTAGTACTAGAAAACATAAAAATAAATATAACCCCATAACATAATTAAAACTTGAAAATTCATATCAAGCAAAAGACTTTCAACCACAACCTTAAAAACCTAGATAATTAAATAACTAATAATCAACATTAAAACACAAAAACTTGTGTGGGGTGCTGATGGGGTGTGCGTGGGCTGCTGATGTGGGGTGCATCTGCTGCTGATGGGGCATGCGTGTGCAGCCAACTCACCTCCAACGGATATATCAAACGCCCACAAACTTTTAACAAAATGGACCATCAGAGCTCCAAATATCAAACACGCGTTCTCTTCACAAATATAAAACACAACTTTTTCCAAAAAGTTGCGTTTTATACTAACCAAACACTATTTTTGGGCTGACTTTTTTGAAAACGCAACTTTTGGCCTTCAAAAGTTGAAACAAATGGGTACTATATTATAAAGTCTTAAAGGGACAATTTTAACATGGATGTACTGTAGCCAGAAGAACGAATTTTATATAACTAATTTTCTATTTATCTTAAATCTTTTTCTTATTAAATGCCATTGAAAGTTCTCCTTTAATACCAATAGGTTATGTAAATTCTCCTCCATCTGACACAAAACAAATGTTCACATCACATATATGTTATGTGTAATTGCAGAGTATGGAGTGGGGAATGAAGTCTCAACTTATGGTGATGTCTATAGTTACAGTATATTATTGTTAGAGATGTTCACAGAAAAAAGACCTATTGATAACATTTTCCAAGATAGCTTAAACCTTCATAACTTTGTTAAAGTAGCTTTGCTGGAGCGAATTGCTGACATTATAGATCCTACCCTTCTTTGTGATAGAGAAGAGGGGGAGACAAGGGTAAATGACATAACTCGCAATAAGAGCCAAAATGGAAATCCAAAAATGCAAGAATGCCTGACTTTTATACTTGGAATTGGAGTAGCTTGTTCAGTTGAATTTCCAAGAGAAAGGATGAACATGGGTGCTGTTATAATTGAGCTACACGCAATTCGAAAGAAACTTCTAGGAAGTAATCTTCGCAAACAAAGGCTTGAAGCCACAGGTAAATTTTGTGTCTTGTTAGGTGTTGGTGCAAACACAATAATTATGGAAAAAACACAACGAGAAACTAAATAATACTTCTAAATATTATTAATTAAAAGTGAAAATTACACAACACTATTTGAACTGAAGAGCGGAACTCCATTTACTCACCAACGGATATGGTAATTATTCTGAATGAGCTGTCAAGTAGGAGGATCCAATAGGCTGATTCATTTCCATTTTTGACACCTCCACTTTTCATCTCCCCCTTGCACACGTATCAAGCCTAATATCTGAGTCAATTCATATTAGCCCATTAATCACCACAATTAAAATGAACAAAATAGTCTCTCTCCTTTTTAATGTGAGATTTTTTTGATAAACTTTTAATGTGAGATTAAACATTTTCACTAACTCCTCATCTTCCATATTCACTCCCACATCTTTACATTTATGTTGTAATATTTATTCATTTTAATTATTAATATTAAAATGATCCAACAATCCCCCACTCATTTTAATATTAAATTTTTTAGTTGAAGAGAGATTACGAGGCAAAGACTAGTCACTATGCATCATGAAGGTGTGCTCTGCATTGAACCTTCACTTGGTAAAACTACGATCTCAACTTAAGAGTCGTAGTGGTCTCCGACTTGAACTAGGACTTCTTTTGGAAAATTAAGCGTCACTGCTTACACATAACAACCCAGATGTTGACATGAGCTTTTATAGCTAGCACTTTAAGGTCGTGTGCTGATCACAATTTCATGAGTGTATTTGAGATTAAGTCTAAATCTCATAGGGAGCAACCCCACCCCCACACTCACATAGGTGAAATTTTGTCAATGGTGCTCCTGTAATTTTGACACCCCACTCAAATGAGCTACAAATTTCATTAAGAGTTTTTTACTCAACCTCTCCACATTATATGATTAATGCACTTACATCATAGGGATGAACAATTAAAAAAATTATTTACAAAATAAATAATTAAAAAAATAAATAGTGCATTTCTCACGACCATTGTATGATTCGTTTTTCCCATTGAACTCAATTCTCAAGATCTCTGGTCCTTGGGTTGAGTATCGTCATACATGGCTCATGATTCTATGGACTTTAGTCCTATCCCCCTCGATGTATTCTAGACTCTATCTTTTGCCAAGGCCTTGGTAAATGGATCTACAAGATTATCATTAGATTTAATATAATCCTCAAGTTATGATGCCACTACTCAAATAAGATCGCACGGTACTATGCTTTCTTCTTATAGGTCTAGATTTACCGTTGTAGTAACGGTTTTTAACTCTACAAATTATGACAGTGCTATCATAATGAATTAATATAGGTGGAATTGGCTTTTTCCAAAGTGGAATTTCATATAACAAATCTCTAAGCTAATTTGCCTCTTCACTAGCTGAAGCTAACGCTATTAATTCAACTTCCATTGTTGAATTAGCAATTATTGTTTGCTTTTTAGATTTCCAACAAATAGCACCACTACCTAAGATAAAAATCTAACCAGTGGTAGGAAGAGAATCACCTGACAAAGTATTCCAATCGACATCACTAAAAGCTTTAATCACAATAAGGTACTTTTTATAAAATAAGCCATAACTTTTGGTACCAATTAAATATCTCATGACTTGCTTAATAGCTAGCCAATGATCTTTACTAGACTTGCTAGTAAATCTACTAAGCACTCCTACTACATATGCAATGTCTAGTCTAGTACAATCAGTAGCATAATGCAAACTACCAATGATGTTAGCATAATCCTTTTGATTAAAAATCTCATCATCATAATTCACAAGAAATAAATGAACACTAGAATCAAAAGGAGTAGCTACACTTTTGTGATCATGAAAATTATATTTTCTCAACATAATGTGATTGATCAAGAAATATTCCATCACATGTTTTTGTAATTTTCCTGCCCAAAATAAAATTAGCCTCACCAAGATCTTTCATATCAAAATGGCTTTTAAGCATATTTTTTGTCTCATTTATAACATGCATATTAGAGCCAAAAATCAACATATCATTCACATAGAGGCTAATAATAACATGTAAATTATTCCATAATTTAGAAAAAATACATTTATCACATTCATTTGATTTATAACCATTCGTAATCATGCAGGAATCAAACTTTTCAAGCCACTGTTTTGGTGCTTGTTTTAAGCCATAAAGGGATTTAGTTAGCTTACATACCTTGCTTTCTTGTCCAGGCTCTACAAAGCCTTCGGATTGATCCATATAAATCTCTTCATCTAGGTCCCTATTTAGAAAAGCAGTTTTTACATCCATTGATGAATTTCCAAATCAAAAATTGCAACAATAGCAATTAACAATCTAATAGATGTAATTCTTGTTAACAGAGAAAAAGTATCAAAGGAATCAAGATCAGTTTTTTGTTTAAAGCCTTTTGCAACAAGTCTAGCTTTAAACTTATCTATTGTTCCATCCAATTTCAACTTTTTTCTAAGGAACCATTTACAACCTATGGTCTTATAATCTAGTGGAAGATCTACTAATTTCCAAGTTCTATTAGAAATTAGAAATTCCATCTCATCATTTACAGCTTCTTTCCAAAATATAGCATCAAGTGATGTTAAAGCCTCTTTTAAATTTTGGGGATTTTCCTCAATGTTAAAAACATAATAATCAAGGCCAAAATCCTTTTCAACTCTAGCTCTTTTACTCCTTCTAGGTTCCATTTCAAAATTTTCTTGATTTTGTAAATGTGAAGTAGAAGAACTGGGTTGTGACAAAATATTTTCTTCACCCCCACTATTTTTCAATTTAAAAGGAAATTTTTCTTCACAAAAAATTGCATCACCATATTCAAAAATTATTTTGTTTTCAAGATCAAAAAATCTATAGGCTACACTATTAATCACATAACCAAGAAAAGCACAAGTAGTAACTCTTATACCTAATTTAGGTATTTTAGGGTCAGTAAGCCTTACATAAGCAAGACAACCTCATACTCTCAAATATCCCAAATTTGGCTTATTTCCTTTCCACATCTCAAAAGGCGTGGTATGTGACTTGTTATGTGGCACCCTATTCAAAACATGACATGTAGTTAAAATAGCTTCACCCCAAAAATGTAAAGGTGCACCAGATTCAATTAGCATGGCATTTGTTAACTTAATTAGAGTTCTATTTTTTCTTTCAGCCACACCATTAGAAGCAGGTGAATATGGTGCAGTAGTTTCATGGATAATTCCCAAAGACTAAACAAATGAGTTGAATAAACTTGATTCATACTCACGGTCTCTATCACTTTTTATTCTTTTTATTTTTCTACTGAATTGATTTTCAACTTCTTTTAAAAAATCTTGAAATTTTTCAAAAGCATCACTTTTATTTTTCAACAAATAAATAGTTGTATATTTTGAGAAATCATCAATCAAAGTGATAATATATCTATTTCCTCCATGAGTTAATATTCCCTCAAATTCACATAAATCGGAGTGAATTAACTCAAGCAATTCGGTATTTCTTACAACACTTTTATGAGGCCTTTTGTAATCTTAGCCTGACTACCAGTTTCATATTTTTCAAAATCTTCTGACAGTCTTGGAATTAATCCTAAACTACCATGATTCCCACATATCTACTATTTATATGACACAAACAAGCATGCCAAAAATTAATAGAAGAAAGCATATAAACTGAACTGGTAGATGCTTTATTATTCTCAACATTCAATTTAAACATTCCATCACAAGCATAACCCTTACCCATAAATAATCCCTTTTTAGTGATTACATAATTATCAAATTCCATAGTTTGCTTGAAGCTAGCCTTGTTAAGCAAAAAACTTGACATCAAATACTTCCTCATGGACGGAGTATAAAGTACATCTTTCAATGTTAGAACACATCAAGAAGTGAATTTCAAATCAACCTCACCACTCTCAAGAACCTTGGTTTTGCTAGAGTCACCAAGCATAACAGTTTTTTCTTCTTCAAAAGGAGTGTACAACTTGAACCAATTTTTGTTATAGCAGACGTGCCTATTAGTACCAAAATCTGCCCACCACCCTTCAACATATTGCACCATACCGATGTCTGTAATCATAGCCACTAAAGGCTCTTCGGTTACGTTAGCTTGCAGGACAGATTCACGTTTCCAAAATTTGCAAAATTGAGCAATATGCCCACTCTTGCCACAAACAAAACAAGATCTATTAAATTGATCTTGTGAAGGGGGTCCTTGGTTCTTATTGTAATTTTTATTCGGGTTTCCCCTTCCTTGAGGTCTATTATTATTTTTGAAAACTCTTTTTTTAGGCTTCAATTGACCATTTCTAGGAAAATGATTTTTGGGCATATTATTATTGGCTGAAATAAGGTTTACCTTTGTGGTGGAATTACCATTGCTCTCTTGTGTCATGAGCGCATCTTGTCCTCTAGCCTTCTCCTCCACACGAATGCGTGTGATCAAAGTCTCCAAGGATGTCTCCTTTTGTTTGTGCAGCAAAGTCCTTTGGAACTGCCTCCAAGATTGTGGTAGTTTATCAATTATGCCAGCTACCACCAAATTATCTCCAATCTTTATACATTCGGATCTCAATTTTGCCACAATCATTTGGAAGTCTTGTGCTTGATCCACCATCGATTTTCCATCCACCATAACAAAAAAATCTACTAGCAGCATACTTCTTTGCACCAGCCTCCTTGGTATCATACTTGCTTTATAAAACTTTCCAAATTTTCTTGGCAGAATTATAAGTTGTATCATAATAATCATAAAAATGATTGGCAAGACAATTCAAAAGATAAGAGTGACAATTGTATTCATCTTTTGTATACTTATCTATTTTTCCTTGATGGAGACTACATTCTTCTTCACTCATCTCATCGGTAGAAACCTTTGATAGATTCTTGTTAGTGAGGATGTAGGCAACTTTGAGAAGACTCAAGTAGAATAGGACCTTTCCTTTCCACCTCTTGAAGTGGGCTCCCTTAAAACTAAAGGGCTTGTTGAGATCTTCAATAGGCTCGTTTGGTTTCTCTTGTGTAAGCTCCATGACTTGAATCTCCTTAAAATTGTTAGTGCAAACACAATAATAATAGAAATAATATAACGAGAAACTGAATAATACTTCTAAATATTATTAATTTAAAATGAAAATTACAAAACACTATATGGATTGAGGTGCGACACTCGCTGTTCAAGCCCAAAGCTCCACCAGAATGAACACCCTTCCTTGCCAAGAATCCCTCTATTTTTTTTAGTGTATTTTTGACACCTCCACTCTTCACCTCCCTCTTGCGCACGTAGTTAGCCCAATATCTGAGTCAATTCATATTAGCCCATTAATCACCACAATTAAAAAGAACAAAATAGTCTCTCTTCTTTTCAATGTGGGATTAAACATTTTCACTAACTCCTCATCTTCCATATTCACTCCCACATCTTTACATTTATATTGTAATATTTATTCATTTTAATTAATTAATATTAAAATGCTCCAACATTGGGCATTATAATTTGGTTGGGCATCCATATAGTAATTAGAAGACATGTGTCTTTATATTAGTATTTTCAATTTTTTATTTTGGCAAAGCAGAAAAGATAACTATTAATTAAAACATGATTAAAAATTTAACTTACAAATTAAGTTATTGATAATTGCTATCTTTTGAATTCTTTTTATTTTAGGGAAAACGACATTTAGTATAGTATAATTTTCTGAAGTCCAAAGCTTATTATTTACAATATTGAAATTATCTTCCCTCACTACAGGCGCACAAGGATGATGGCTTATTCACATGGTTGTTACTTGTTATCATGATTTTCTGCTTATGATATATAAGACTGGAGAAAATTATAATCAATCTTATTGCTCCTTGTTGTAGTCATGTATTATTGTTTTCTTCTGTATCAAGTATGTAAAATTTTCATCATTAATAAACTTTGTGTTTTAATGTACTATTGAAGATTTTATAGCTAAAGCTTTTTTCTTTTTCTTTTTCTTTTTTTTGAGAAATTTATAGCTAAACAACTATTCATAATATAGACACTATTGAATTACAATCTTGAGAAATCTTAGGGCTGATATATGAAGACTAAATTTTTGCATAGAAACATGGATTTTTCCATGCAACCTCAACTATATTTTCTCTTGCCTTCTGTTATGTATGTTTACTGTTTACCTTCTAATTGGGTTGTCTTTGTCAATACGTAACAAAAAGGGGGAGAAATAAATGAAATTTGGAACATGTTTGGAAAATATTTTTAACTGTTTTTATTTAGGGGGAGATGAAATTGTTTTTGAAAAGGGGAGAAAATAAAAGTTTTTTATGTATCTAACTTAGGGTTAGAGTTAATTTGCATATTTTTTATTTGTTGTTATTGCATATTTGTTAATTGTTGTTTATCTATCTTTATTTCAACACATGTGTTGATGTGCTTTTTTGAGTGTTTCAAGAAAGACAGGTACATTCCGATCAAGACCTTCTGCCTTTTCTTGCAACTTTTGGGTTAGAAGTCTTAGATAACTTTTGGGCATTATGTTTTATGTAAGTTTTGTCACAAATTGCCAAAGGGAGAGATTGTTAGGATTTGAGTTTGTAGTGTTGGCAAACCATGACAAAAAGTAAGTTTCAATGAGTTAGAATGGTGTATTTTCAAGTCCAAGATAAAAATTCAAGTTCAAGATGAAAAAAGTGAGATGCAATCTGGTTTTCTCGATTGCTCTCAATTGCTATTCGATCGGTTGAAAGTCGCAAATTGGAAAAAATCAACAAATGTAAAAAGCCCATAACTTGACCGTTTTAAGCCCAAATCGCAATCCGTTTTTTACAGTATTTAAAGGACATTATAAGCTAACCCTAGGAGGGTTTTTTAGAGAGAGGAGAGTGCATATTGTGCCTCCAATTGTAGATTTAGGGTTTTTGTACCCAAACCTCTCTAAAATCTTCTACCGGCAATATTCTTTGAAGAAACTCAAGATCTGATGTTGTAGAAGTTGCTGCATACAAGATCAATTATTTTTGATGGTCTAACCCTTTAAGTGGGATCTCAGAGTCACAAACATGGGTGTTTGTGTTATGCAAATTCTAATAGAAGAGTATATGGAGTTGGAGCTGCATGTGGTCGTGTGAGTAAGTACTACAAGAGGTAGCTTAAGATTTTAGGGAGAAAATCTAGTGTAAACTTTCATTCTATCATACTGAATTTGTGTACCTTGAGGATAGATTAGGTTAAATCATCCCCAGGTTTTTTACCTTGAAACTATTGGTTTTATTAGTTTTCCTGTGTAATCATATCTCGTCTTCTTTACTTTTTTGCACTTAGTGATATGATTGTTTGTGTTTAACCTAGATATGAATAATAAACCTAAGTAACTACTTGGTTAATTAATTAGGTTAAACAGATCTAATTTATAGAGGTCTAAAATAACAAACAAACACTATTGCCTTTTCCTTGATGTGTGCTATAAGCTGTGTGCGGCTTTTTTGCGTTTTCTATATTCATTCAATATTGTCGCTTGCTTGCTGTGATATTATCCTCTTATTGTGTCCCCCTTTGAATTAAATTTGGGGTTTTTCTTTTCATACTTACAAATCCATCTAATCTTGATGGAGGTCCCTAAAAGAGTAATCTTATTCTAATCCAAAGGATGATTCTCCCTTCAACAATTAAAAATGGGCTATGACGCATGGGTATGTGTTGTGGATTCTAATTGGCAATGGTCTAATCCTAGGGAATTTTAACAATTATAACAACTTATTGTATAATTCAAAATTAATTTCACGAATGTTGACGGAGTAATGTGTCAAAAAAAAATTAATTTTGGTTAATCTTAACAACTTAAGGTGTAATTCAATTAATATGGTGAATTTAATTTCAACAATTGAAGATGTAATTTTAAGTTATTTTGTGAATTTCAACCATTCAAAATCAATTCAAATTAATTTTGGTGAATTTTAACCAATTAAAAAAATGTAATTTAGAATAACTTTGTGATGTTTAATAACTCAGGTGTAAGTGAAATTGAATTTTCGTGAATTTTATTTATTGAAGGTGTAATTCCAAATAATTTTGGAGAATTTCGATTATTCAAATTCATTTTGGTGAATTTCAGTCATTCAAAAAGCATTTCAAAATAAATTTAATAAAGTTTATCCATTCAAAATGTAAATAAACTTTGATGGAAATTTTCTCCTTTTTTTTTTTTTTTTGGGTGCACTTGAGCTTTTGTGTCATTTTCTTTAATATTGGGTTCATGAGAATTGGGATTTTGAAATGAACCGATTGGTCTTATCTAGGTCCAGGTATATGGTTTATGTAGTTGCTTGCTCAATTCGGTTTCGCCCAATCACTTTTGACCGAATGCCAGTTTAGAACTGGGCTCATCATGGATCAGGCCTAATGTTAATCTAACCGGTAGTCAATGTGTTTAGGACAAAGCTTGTTTGGTTTGACTAGACTCGTTTGGGATCGGACCTAATCTTATGACTACATTTTTCCTTTTTCCTTTTTTCTTTTTTTTTTTTTCATCCAACTCATTTTTCATATAAAAAAAATGGCAGAAACAGTGGGAGCGAAAATGCTCCCATCAGATTTCCAAGTTTCACATTATTTTATTTTGTGCTAATAAAAATAGAATATGAGGTCTTATAGTTGTACCTAGATCATATATTCGGATTTTTTTTTTTTTTTTTTTTTTAATAGGATATTAAGAATTGTTTGCTTGAACAGAATGCTCTCAATTGCTGGTCATCCTACTCTTCTTAAACCAATAAGATTTTAAACCCCATTCCACTTTCACGTCACATATATGTTGTTTGTAAACTTGGTATAGATTGAACCATTCTCTTGGAAAATTTTTGAGGAATTACTATTGAGAAATTAGTGTAACTAATTAGTCACAGATTCGCGTGATACGTGAAGAAATTTGGCATTATATATTTTTTAATGTAAAAAATGAATATAGTAAATGAGACTCAATAAATGTTAGTCCAAAACCCTTTTAAAATGATGTAATTGGAGTTACAAACATTACACTAAGAAAGTGATATTATTGGACCAAATGGACTAGATGGGACTGATTTGACCCAAGTGGACCACAGTTGACCAAATGGACCAAAGTGAGCTGCAGTGGACCTAATGGACCAACGTGGACCAAAATGGATCAAAGTGGACTAAAAAAGACTGAATAAGACCAATTGGACTGATGTGGACCAAATAGACCGAAATAGGTAGAAGTGGACCAATATGAACCTAATAGACCGAAATGGGTAGAAGTGGACCAATAATAACCTACTATCATTTTTACCATGAAGTATTTTCCCACCCGTCTATTTGCAACAACTAACAGCCAACATGCAGCACAAAGAAAATAAACCTACTTATAATACAAACCCTAACTAAAAAGGTATACATAAATTGTTAAGAATCTTGTATTTCACTAGTATTATCGCTTCTCTTTTATTAGAAGAACTATGATTCAAAGTGTTCAAACCATCCCACCATTTTTTGTAACTATCAAATTATCAACACACACACACCCAAAAAAAAAAAAGTGTTCTAAATAAATTTAGATTTTTTTTAAAGAAAATACATAAATTTAGATGAACTCCATTAATGGTACAAAAGTGAAAAAAAACCACAAACAAAAATGGAAAAAAGAAAAAGAATATCATCAATACTCCAAGTAACACATACGTGTATGGTACTATATGTCTATATCACACTTAACTAACATTTTTTTTTCTTCACTTTCTTTCGCTTTTTTTTCAACGTATATTGTCCTTCCTTTTCTGGTCCAGTGTAACATTGTGTTTGTCATCCAATGATCCAACCACCGCTCATCTAACCCCAAATTAGAGATTGATAATAAATAAATAAAAATTGGTATCGGTTCCAATTGTGTGATGCAAAAATAGCAAAAGATGTCTTAACTTCTTAAGAAGCCCGATATCCCAAATGGACACTGGCTCTATTGGGCCATAGGGAAACATATCTCTTTCGCCGAAGGGCCTCGTTTGCCATTGATAGCCCATATGATCCCAGAGACATTCCAAGGGCTAGAGTAGTGGGCAAGCCCTACGGTTGTAGAGAAAATCCAACATGTAAGGAATGGGTGGAAGAAAATAATTTTTGTTCAATCCAGACTGCTAGAACATATTTGATACCTACAGACTAAACTGACTGAAAGCGGCTACCCCTATACATACAATGTATTCTCCTTGAATTCCCAAAGCCAGTATGTAAGGAACTTTGTTCAATGCATGGGCCTCTATTTGTAGGCCTTAAGCATATGTTTGGTTGGGATGAAAAGAGTGGAGATGGAAAATGGGAGAGAGAAATGAATTTTTCATTGTTTGATTGTGGAGTACAGTTTGTTTTAAATAATTATGAGCTCAAATTTGGATTATAACACTTAAACTGGTTGAATTTGAAAACGGAATTTGTATTATAGCAAATCGAATTTTTCTTAAAAATTGTGTTTGCTACTATGCTAAAACTTTACTAAAAAGTATTTATGCTAAATGAAATTGTGACTGGCTTGCAAAAAGTATAGAATGCAGTTTTTTCCACATTCAAACAATTTTTGTTGTATTTTTATTTTTTTTAAATGATTTACAATGTGACTAGAGTATCTCTCCTCTCTGGTCTATAGCTTCTATTACGGAAAACAATATTAGATCCTTACATTTGTCCTTTCCTCACGGAATGCATTTCATTTTCTTGGGAAACCAAAAAAATAATAATAATAATAATAATCAGTATAGTCTCCCAAGTCCTTGTAGTGCTCTGGGTTAGGTTATACTCACTTTATTGCACAGGTTTGCGATTAGTATGTTATAATATATGTATAACACTCTTCAAAAAAAATTTATATTGAAGCACTACATCAGGTTATAGCGCTACAAAAATTTCGGTTAGAACAATAATATTTCCTATAACTTTCTTCCCTTATTTTAATTCTAGGCGTAAATGCACTTTTAGTCCCTACATGTTGACGTTTTTTTCCATTTTGGTCCCTACATTTTCATTTTACCACTTTTAGTCTCTAAACTAATTAACGCGTGACATTTAAGTTCTTGCCTTCAGCCAACAAATGGAAAAAGCATACATGGCTGACGAAGAAATAAAATAAGGTTATTTTTTTACATGTGGCATGCCCCACTTCAAAACGTGGCTTTTCCGCCCCAAACCCAGTCACATGTATGTCACGCGAGGCACTCACCAACCAATCTGGTGCGTAGACACTGAAAATCCCCAAATCAAACTTGAATCCCTAGAATTACCCTTTCTATCTCTCTCAAACCATCAGCCTCTCACTTAAACCACCATCATCAACCATCTCTATCACTTGAAGCCACCATCATCATCAACCATCTCTCAAGATCTTTAACCACTTCGAAGTCCCTGATCAAATGGAAGCAAGCTCTTCAACCAGTTCAAGCTTGAGGAGGAGAGCTCCATTGAGGTGTTACTGTTCTTAAAAACCAGTGTTAGTTGTTTCGTGGACAGCAGACAACCCTGGTAGAAGGTTCTATGGTTGTCCAAACTACTGGGTATTTCAATTTGAGTATGTTGTTTTACTGGGGTTCAGTTTTTTTGTTTAAATTCTTCTTTGGTGGTGGAAGTTTATTTTTCAATTTTCTTGTGTTTCATTATCAAGTGCTTGGTTTGCATTTCAGGTTGGGCGAAAGTGTAAATTCTTCCAATGGCATGATGATGAGATATGTGAACATGGTAAGGTGCTAATCTTAGAGCAAAGGCAACGGATTATCACACTAAAGGCCGAGGTTGCAAGCTGCTACAAGAGAGAGAAGTTTTACATGTGGCTTTGGCATTCTTATTGGTGATATGTGGGATTTGTCTATATAATTGTATGTTTGGTTAGACAGGTAGTGGAAGTTTGGTTAGGCAACAAGTGGGAAGTGTGGAAGTGTTTATGTTTGGTTAGGTGGGTGGTAGAAGTATATGTTTGGTTAGCATGTTACATAGATGGGGGAGTTTCAATATCCTGTAATTGCTAATGTATAGGGTTAGCAGTGTGTAAACTTTTTGGTTAGGTAGTTAGCATGGAAACACCTGTTGGTTTTTTTTTGTTTTTTTGGTACCATTCCTAGAATGAAATGAATACCCCTATTCCTTAATGATTGGACTAGCAGTGTGTCGGTGATGTGTTATGCAATGGTAATTATTGTGAACTTGCCTGATGAATCTATGAATCTATGCCTAAATATTGTGAATCTGTGCATATTTACTGGGAAGCATAGTTAAGTAAGGCATGCCAAGTTAAGTTAGGCATACCTTTACTATTTCCTAGCCCAAGATGTATTTGGCTTCAAGGCTCTCATTATGGGTGAAATTTACAAATAATGCACCAATTGATTGTTAAATCTTAAAGTAAATAATAATTTGAGCTATTTTCTTGATCCTACTCCTGAAATGAGAAATAAATACTATCCTAGCAAACCTGCCAGTATTTGTTTTTAGGTAAAGGGAAAGAAACAAGGTTTGAAGGAGGGGTACAACAAACCTGTCAGTATATGTTTTAAACATGAAATATAGAAACTCTATATACCAATTGTGAGGTTGAATTTAATCAACCATGTGTTGGCTTTATTCCGTGACAAATTTGCTTGTAATACAGCACTTAGAAACCCTGTATTTAGGTGGGAATCATGTAAGGATAGTGTGTGAGAGAGTGTGAAGAAATGCTCAAGACTGTGCAGTGAAGCAGGGACTCGCGGCTGGATCTCGCGGGAGGTTCGTGGCTTGCAAGCCTCCAAAAGTTGCACATGCGCAGAGCATGCAAGAGAGCTGAATAGTCATGCCAGCTGGACCACTACAGGACAAAAATCCAGACTGGCCATTCAGTTAGCTCGCGGCTTGAACTCGCGACTCAGTCAAGTCGCGAGGTCAAGTCGCCAGCCAACCCTGTTTTGGAAAAACTGACTCTTCGCATTCCATTCTCACACCAGTATAAATACCCCTCATTCCCACAAAATATGGGTGGCTATTTAGAAAGAAAAACCCTAAGAGAGGTTTTTTCAAAACACCCATCCAATTAGAGAGAGCTACTCATTCTTAGAGAGAAATCTTTGTAGTCTCTTCTCATTCCCTCTCTCATTGTCATACCTATTGAGAGAAGATTTCTATCCAAACACTACCCACACCCATTTAGAGTGTTGAGTGTTTTTAGAGCTTTGGGAAGCATTGGAAGATGCCAAGGATGGCGGATGCTATGGATTATAGCGGAATCCGGTAAGTTAGAAAAGAAAAAGGTTCGGCGCAACCTCGTTGGAGTAAGAAGCTTGGAGGGCTTAGGTACATCGGGTAGATTAGGCTTGGAGGGTCTATTGCTGTTCATATATCCCAACTACATTTTCTAGTGGATTATTGACCGCTTGGAGGGCGGCGAAGAGGTTTTACGCCGAGGGCTTCGGTTTCCTCTTCGATAACACATCGAGTGTTGTCCTTGTGTTTGCATCTCTCTTCCCTTTATCTTTACCATTTAATTACTGCTGTGATTGTGATTATTTATGGTTTAGATTGTTTATCA
The DNA here is from genome assembly GCA_028535165.1 of Quercus tomentella. Lineage (NCBI taxonomy): Eukaryota > Viridiplantae > Streptophyta > Magnoliopsida > Fagales > Fagaceae > Quercus > Quercus tomentella. Next base: position 15,625,761 of record JAPQVY010000156.1, read on the forward strand.
ATTCAATTATTAGCTTATGTTCATGTTCCGCACATTTATTGTTTGACATTAAGCTTGAATCGTTATTTTTGTTATTGGGGTCTAAACATTCAAGGGTGTTTTATACACTATTTGAACTTTTAATTGGTATCAGAGCGGGTACACTTGTTGTGGTTTAAATACCTAAGTGTGATCCTTGACCCCTTGTGTTTATTTGCCATGGATTGTGCTTTGTATGCCTCTTTGTATGATTTGGTTGGTGATGAATGTAACATGCCACGTGTTTGTGAAAATGCCTCTATGAGTGTTAATCCTCATAAGTGTGATGACATGTTATTTGAATCTATGGGTGTTGTTGACAAACTCTTGAAGAAAAATGCTAAGAAGTTTCAAAAGAATTTGAGCAAGTTATTTTGTAAAAAAGATGACTTGATTGCTAATCTCAATGAATCCAACAAATTGGTTGAGAAATATAAAAAACTTGCTGAAATTTCTCTTGAAAAGCTGAAAGAGTTTGAATGTTTGAATATGGACTTGAATGCTAAACTTGTTGATAATCTTAAATGTGAAAATGAATCTCTTAAGATGCATGTCAAGTGTTTGATTGCTGAACCTATTGTTAAAAAGGATGAAAATATTTGTTGCAATCATGTTGTGGTACCCGTTTTTGTGCCTAGTGTGTGTTCTACCTTAAAGGACAAATCGGTGTACATTCCTCCACATAAAAGAAACCAAAAGGTGGAGAGAAAGGTTGTTAAGTCAAAGCCTCCGTTTAGGTCTCAACCTAAGGTTTTGAATGGATCTAAGTTTGTTCTAACTTGCCACCATTGCGATGTGATCGGTCATATAAGACCTCAATGCTTCAAGTTGAAAAGAGAACAAAACAATGTTGCTAGATCTCTTCCCAAAAAGCCTAGTAGACTTAAACACATTGTTTGTCACCATTGTGGTGCCTTTGGTCATCTAAGACCTCAATGCTTTAAGTTTCATGCTTTTAAAAGAATCAAAAGAAAAGAGAAACTTGAGTTTCATGGAAGTTGTGCTAAAAAGAGTAAACCAGATTTGAGTGAAAATAGCATGTTTTTAAAGAAAGTGTTTAATGCTCTTAACTCCTTGACTATGTGCATCTCCGGTTCTCATTCTTCCAACCCTTGTCTCACTTCTCATGAGACACTCATTCCAAACAATCATTCCGTTTAGATGAGGAAGGGTTCCTATGGTTGAGCTTTTGCTCTTTTGGTCCTTGATCTAATTTTTTCGATCTTTGTAGGACCCTTCATGCATTAAATGTCATATCTTCATGCATTTTGTGCATCTTGCATTTATTTGTATGCATTGTTTTGTTTTTAATCTTACTTTTATATTTCAGTTTTGTGTGAGTAAAAAATCCAAAACCACATAAAAAGTGAAAAATTAAAAAAGTTTGATCGTATATGTTTGAGCACATATCACATACGAGTTTGGCCTTGTACCTTTGTACAAATGGCTTTGTACATTTACGAGCTTAGCTTGTTATTTTTGCACTTATATCTTTGTGGGAAAAATCTTGACATCTTTGTGTGATTGTTGTAAATCGATCTTCAAGCTTGTCATGAATGATTAGTCAATAGTCATGTTGGTTTTGATACATACGTAGACTTGTGCTTATATCTCTTCCCACTCTTTTATTTTTATTGCTTAAAGAGCTTACCAAATGTAAATCTCCAAATGAAAAGAGATATTGAGCTACAAAAGCCGTCGCACATACTAGTATTCGACTAGGAAAAAGGGAAAACGACTTATATGAAAATGTATGATGCCCAAAAAGCCAAAGGCTTGTTCATCAAATTGAAATATCACAAATTTCAGGCATCGATCTCAAAATGAGATGTCTTGATTCAAAATGATCAAATGTTATGAATTGTAAAGAAGCCAAATGAAAAGCTTCATCGTATGTAATCATTTTCTTGTGAGAGGTCATATATGTTCATTTCTATAATTGAGATAGACCACTTGACTTAGTACTAGTTGTGTATGACTTGATTGAATTGATCATTGAAACTTCACTCTAGACTAAGGACTATTCCACATTTGATACACACACACAACACACATGCCTAATGTTCAATGAATATCTTATTCATTTGTTAAAATTGTACTTGTCTAAATGTGATGTGTGTATGCTCTATCACATATTGATTAATCCAAAAAGATTTTTGATCATTTTATATGTTTTTGGAAGTGATTTTTATCACTTTTTGTGTTCATGTTTAGTGCTTACTTTGTTTTTCAATGTTTAAACATGTTCTGTTTTGAAAAACAAGTGTCAGAATTTTTGGCTACTCATTTTGGCTACTTGCGTGAGCTGCCAGTTTTGGCTACTCATTTTGGCGACTGCAAGTCGCGAGTTTAAGCTGCGAGTTCATACAGAGGGGTTTCGCAACTCGCCAGTCGCGAAACGCCCAGAATCAGCTTTTTAAAGAGCTTTTTTATAGGAAACTTGTTTTAAACCTCTCCCATCTTTTCTAAAACCCCTCTTTCAATATTTTTACATCAAAACTCAACCAATTTGAATGATTTTTCATTCCATTAACATCTCTAAGGTAATTATAAACTCTTTTCATTAATTTTGATCTTTAGATTATGTTTTGGAGAGTTTTGTGCTTTTGGTTGGGATTTTTATCATAGGAGTTGGGAAAACTTAATTTTTGTCAAATTTCTTCATGGGATTGGTTTCTTTTGTTGATTTGCGTTGGATGTTGGCCCCTTGTGGCAGAATGAACATGTATTAAGGGTGGATTTCATGATGTTCATGCATTGTTTCACATTATTGTTCATAGTGTGCATGCTAGGTGTTTGATAAAATGTCTCTTAGACATTTTCTCGCTTGTTTGGACTCCGATGAGTACCAAACTTTGGGGTTTCTCATGTTTCCTCATTAGGAACATGTTTGGTTCATTGGTTATGTATTTAACACACCGTGCCCCACATGTGCATTTTTCATGCATTGCACTTAGTCACCTCTTGCACACACCTTTGCTACCCTTGTCATGCATTGGTCTATACCTTGCTTCTTCATTCTAGCATGTCATGTCTACCTTATGCTCTGTAGCATTTTATATTGTCTTAAGTTTGAACTTCATCTTCTCTTTCATCTCGCACCCCTCATGCGTCATTAGCATTGTTCGTTTCTTCATCTCTTGCCCTCGTTTCTCCTTGATCCTTTGTCTATTCCTAACAAAAAGGGGGAGAGTATACTCTAGAGAGTATACCGAGGAGTTTTTGTCATTTCTATATGACTCTTGTGCACATCCTTAAGGGGAGAAATTCTATTTTTCATGCACATTTGTAGGGGAAGAGATATTCCATAAGGGAGATGCATATATCAAGGGGGAGAAGACATTGTGTTAATTAGAAAACTTTGTTCTGTTTGTTTTCTTGTTGGCTTTATGGTGCTTTGAGTTATGCTTTGTTGTTCTCATCGCTTCATGTTTGTGTATTAGACATGCATACTTCCTTATGCTATTGTGCTTCATTGAATGCATGTTCGGATGATCAATTTCTTTGCTATGTGATCTTTGTAGTCATTTCTATATGACTGTTTTGGTGTATGGTCAAGTTGCTCACATGTTTCATATCATGTTTACTTGATCGCAATTTACTTGTTACATTATACTTATCATTTTATTACTTGCTTTACCTTGAGGGTCTAATGTATTTTGTGCAAGTGTTTCAAGTTACAAGTATATATGTTCCAAGTGCATCACAGCTTCTCATCACTTTGAAGGGGAGAAACTTTAAGCACTTTTAGTTTATATTGTTTAAGTTTATATTCAGTATTTTGTGGTTTGTACCCATGTTACTTTTGTAAGCTTTTAGGGTTTGTTTTCATCTATAGGCTTTATGGTTTCTACCTTACTTTATGCAGCCTTTTGATTTTGTTAAATCAGTACTTCTAACTAAATGTCATGCATTTTCTTGTTAAGTACTGTCACTCTTGTACCCTTGTAGGATTGTTCCTGGATGCATATTCTTAGTGTTTTATGCATTGGTTGAGTGTTGGGCATACAAGTAACTTGCATTGTTCTTGTTAGCTTGTATGTGCAAGTGTTCATTCCAAGTGTAAATGAGCATTGTGGTCACTACATTGTAGTGATTACTTGTTTGATCAAGCCATGGTTGCTTGATCACATTATGCCTACTTCATATGCATTTTATGTTTTTCTACATACAATGATCATGGTGTATTGTTGTGTTTTAGGAGTGTCATGTTCATATGATTCAAGAGCTTCATAGCTTCTAGATTTAGGTGTGAGTGAGTTTTTCCATTGTTCCCAAACTCACGTTTAAGTCTAGAGTCTGTTTTAAGATGTTTTGTCACGGAATAGCCAAAGGGAGAGATTGTAAGGTTGAATTTAATCAACCATGTGTTGGCTTTATTCCGTGACAAATTTGCTTGTAATACAGCACTTAGAAACCCTGTATTTAGGTGGGAATCATGTAAGGGTAGTGTGTGAGAGAGTGTGAAGAAATGCTCAAGACTGTGCAGTGAAGCAGGGACTCACGGCTGGATCTCGCGGGAGGTTCATGGCTTGCAAGCCGCCAAAAGTTGCACACACACAGAGCATGCAAGGGAGCTAAACAGTCATGCCAGCTAGAGCACTACAGGACAAAAATCCAGACTGGCCATTCAGTTAGCTTGCGGCTTGAACTCGCGATTCAGTCAAGTCGCGAGGTCAAGTCGCCAGCCAACCCTGTTTTGGAAAAATTGACTCTTCGCATTCCCTTCTCACACCAGTATAAATACCCCTCATTCCCACAAAATATGGGTGGCTATTTAGAAAGAAAAACCCTAAGAGAGGTTTTTTCAAAACACCAACCCAATTAGAGAGAGCTACTCATTCTTAGAGAGAAATCTTTGTAGTTTCTTCTCATTCCCTCTCTCATTGTCATACCTATTGAGAGGAGATTTCTATCCAAACACTACCCATACCCATTTAGAGTGTTGAGTGTTTTTAGAGCTTTGGGAAGTATTGGAAGATGCCAAGGATGGCGGATGCTATGGATTATAGCGGAATCCAGTAAGCTAAAAAAGAAAAAGGTTTGGCGCAACCTCGTTGGAGCAAGAAGCTTGGAAGGCTTAGGTACATCGGGTAGATTAGGCTTGGAGGGTCTATTGCTGTTCATGTATCCCAACTACATTTTCTAATGGATTATTTGTCCGCTTGGAGGGTGGCGGAGAAGTTTTACGCCGAGGGCTTCGATTTCCTCTTTGATAACACATCAAGTGTTGTCCTTGTGTTTGCATCTCTCTTCCCTTTATCTTTATCATTTAATTACTGCTGTGATTGTGATTATTTATGGTTTAGATTGTTTATCAATTCGATTATTAGCTTATGTTCATATTCCGCACATTTATTGTTTGACATTAAGCTTGAATCGTTATTTTTGTAATTGGGGTCTAAACGTTCAAGGGTGTTTTATATACTATTTGAACTTTCACCAATGGTCCAAGGATATCAACACATATATACAACAAACCTGTCAGTATCACTAGTGTCAAGATATATAACAAAGCTCAATAAAATATCTAACACAGCATCTTCATTAACAACTTCTCATTGCTATGAAAACCAAAACAGGGCACAAGATTCAATATTAACCTAAACAACACAAAGGCAATAGAAATACATCTTCAACTTATCATTAACTGCTACTCATTGCTATAAATATTAAAGCAGGACAAAGGGTTCATATTTAAACAAAACAACACTTTCTACCATCACTAGAATTACACAAAACAATAGGGCATTGTACCATAGTTAACCCTATCACACAAACACCATTGTTAACCATAGTTAACCCAAAACACTAGTATTACACAAACACCATAATTACATAGTTAAGCCAACAACAGGGCATTGTTCCATAGTTAACCCTATCACCATAAATACACAAAACAAGTGACATTCATCAAGCAAAGGAAAAAAGAACTTGTGCTCTCTTCATTTCCTTGGACTATGCACAGATGATTGACTCCCACCATGTCTGATTGCTTCCATGTATTTGGATGCATTCTTAGAAGCCTTTAGAGTCTTTGATGTGATCACCCTTTCTTTTTCTACCTTGGATTTAGGTTGCTGTTGCTGGAGTTGTAATATGCACTTGGATTCTGAGTGGTGCTGCCTGATTAGGATGGTTCAGCTAGAGTGGAGCTGTGCTACTGTGTATAAGAGTGGATGAATGTACTTTTGCTGGCCTAAAATGGATTGGATGAGCTTGTCGTGACATGAGGTGTTACACTTGGACTAGATTGGTGCATCCTAGTCTAAGATGGTGCAAATTGAGTGTCTGAGCTTGTCTTGGCCTAAAGATGGGCATGCTAGACTAAGATGATGCACTTAGCCTGAAGTTGGGCATGCTAGACTGGTATGGTGCACTTGGAGTGGATGGGCTATGCATGCTGGACTGAGGTGGTGCACTTGGACTGAAGCTGAAGCTGTGTATGCTGGCATGGTATGGTGCAAATGGTATGATTGGGGCTACCTTGGTTCTGGTTCTATTGGTCTACAAACAAGAAATTCACACACACATTAATATTGAATATTGAAAAGCAACTATTTCACACACATGCCCATATATTATCTTATTAGATGTACTAGTTCTGTTTATGGTGCCTGGCAGTGAGGAGTTTCCTCCAATCTCACCCTTGCAACTTCTTCTATTATGCCCTAACTTACCACAGGTCTTGCATTGCTTAGAGATGCCAGCTCTCCTACTTGTTGGCTCATTAGGTTCCCTTACTCTCTTCTTCTTAGGTCTGCCAGGTGGTCTTCTTTTGATGGGAGGCAAAACTAGGGTCACACCATTGGGTCTCCACATATTCTGTCCATTGATTAGTGGTACAATTGGTCATAGCATGCCTTGTATGTAGAGACATGGTAACATGGGTGAACATACTGCTCAGCATCTTGTCTGTTGAAAAATATGCAGGTGATTGCATGAGCACAAGGTATGCCACTTATATCCCACTTCCTACAACTGTAATGTGTTGTGGTCAAGTCAATAGTGAAACTTTGCAAACCATTTTTTACTTCAACCTAGGTCTGCCCTACCCAACAAGCTAACCACCTACTGGATGCTAGTTTTTCCTTGTACAACCTCTTCAAAACCTTGGCACAAATATCTGATTCTACTCTTAAAATCTTCTCTCTATTCTCTTGAAACCTAGTCATGAGATATCGCCTGATACACTCAAGCTGCAAGCATATACAAGTACAATGAAACATTAGATATTAATTGCAACACCTGCTAAAACCATTACCAAACAATGAACCTAATTAACTGTAGGTAATCACAAAGACTCATACCATGCTAATTATAGGCTTTGACCTAAATTTAAGAATCTTGCTGTTGAAACTCTCGCACATATTGTTTAATATAGTGTTAGTCAAGCCATCCTCACTAAATATGTGTCTGGCCCATTTTGTTATTGAATGAGCATCCAACCAACTGTGTGCATCAGTATCAATTTCCTTCAGCTCATCCATCACCCTATCAAACTCTTCTTTATAAGTTGCCTTGGTTGCTCTCCAAAACATATCTCTGATCAGAACATCAGGATGGTTCTTCCTAAAGTTGTTATAAAGGTGCCTGTAGCAAATCCTATGTTCATACTGTGGCCAATTATCAATGAAAGTTTGCATAAACCCTTGTCACAAACAGTATCAAAGGAAAATATGTGAAGTTAGTGTCTTAGAAATACAATGAGTAAATGAAGATAAAAACAGCCAAATAGAGAATAAACTACACACCTTCTGCTGGTCTTACATAAATACCCATCTCCTATTCTAACCTATGTTTGCAAGTAACAAATTGATGAACCAAGTCTAAGAATCCTTGGTTTCAGCCTCTACAACTGCATATGCAAGTGGGAAATACTCTTTATTAGGATCTCTGCATACTGCATTAATCAATTGCCCCCTTGACTTATTCTTCAAATGGCTGGCATCTAAACTAATGAATGGCCTACATCAAGCCAAAAACCCCATTTTGCAACCCTCTAAACATATGTATAGCCTCTCAAAATAAGGCACCCCACACACCAAATCCATCTCAATTGCTAAATCACCATCATGGAAGGTATGTACCTTCATAAGTATGGTACTGCCAGGACTAGCCCTCTTTAATTCCTCATAGTACTCCCACAGCTGGTTGTACTGTTGTGTTTAGGGTATACTTCTCATGGATAGCATCTTGGATGTCTCTCAGCTTGATATTAGGCTGTCTTTTCACCTTCTTCATCAACTTCTTCCAATGTATGATGAAGTACACCTAGGATTCTTATAACTTCTAGAGCATGTGTGTTCTAATGTCAATGTCCTTAGTTGGTAGCTCCTCTCCCTTGGCACCTTTGTTAGATAGGCAATAAACTTGCAGTTTTCTTGACAGATAGCTCTTACCCTTTGTAGATCATTTTTAACAAATTTGATCCCCCATCCACCATGAACTGCATATTTTGTTATAGCTTCCTTGAATTACTTAAGTGTAGTAACCAACATATCTTTCTCAAAAGAAATATGCTTAGCCTTAACCACTGGCTTAAACATAGGGAACTTCCTAACTTCCTCTTTTTTCTATTCCCTTCCATCTCCCATATGTGTCCTTTTATCATCCTCAAAATTATCATCACTATCATACCCAAGCTCATCATCAAATGATGATTCCACAAGACTATGCAATTCCTCACTCTCATAATCAAAGTTCATTACACCAACACCCATTTGGCCTAATTCAACAACATCATCATCATCATCCTTACCATCCCAACTATCACTACTATCTTCAACAAAGTCCCTAACACCATGGTTCAACTCTACATCGTCTTCTAGGCCACTTCCCCCACCATCACTTCCCACACTATCACCACTATCACTTATATTAAAGACCTTAGGTGGGTGCTCAATGATAGGTTCTTTACCTACTCTCCTTGAACCCACTTGAGAAGCAGCCACCTCAATGGGAACATCAGCATTAACCTCCTCAATAACAGGCCCTTCACCTACTCTCCTAGCATACACTTGCTCAGCATCTACCTCAATTGGCTCATCCTCATTGTTAAAAGTTTGACCATTAGTATACATGTCATTACTATCATAAAAACTGTAAAATTCACCCTCATCATGGTCATCATGTTCACTATCATCACTATAATTACTATTATCATTGTCATAATAACCTATAATGTCTTTCTCCACTGCTAATCAACTAATATAGGGTCATCTACTGGGTGCTTTACATACACATGAATCTTTTCATGACCCCTCACTAATTCTGTCATGTACATGGTATCATGATCATCAACAACCAAATGGAAATCTGCCATTTCTTGGTCCATACCAGGCATTTTATACCACAGCCTACTAACAAATGTGTACCCAAAGTCCTTACATATACCCTCTATCTCAACCTTGGACCACCTTTCAAGGTCACAATTATCAACTACATCTACTGCATCTCCCACATATTTTCTATGATTCTTAGTAAAATAGCCACCATGATGCACAAATATACTGTATAGCTCATCCATTCTGCATGCAACATAACCCCAAAACCAATTAAACAATGGTAGTTACAGAACAAAATAACAGTTATTTAAGAAAATAGTACTCATTTACCAACACAACACTTAATGAAATAGTTCACTTTGCATGCAACATACCCCCAAAACCAATTAAACAATGCTAGTTACAGAACAAAATATATATTATTTAACAAAACAACACTTATACCTAATAAAATATTCTATTTTGCATGTAGACAACACAACACTTAATAAAGTATTTACCAACACAACACTTAATCAAATATTTAAGTAACAATACAACACTTACTTCAATAGTTTTGTCATACTAAAACAAACATATGCATAGTTATCAACACTTAAATTACACAAAAAACCCTCAAACAATAATGTTAGGCTTACTTAACTCTCTTCAACAGGAGCACACGGGGAACACAGGGAACACATGGACCACAATGTAAACCACAAACAAACACATGCAGACAAGGGCCAACAAATAGTCAAAAGTCAAAATATACAAAAACATTGTGGCCCTTACTACCAGATCCAACCAACAAGCATATTGTAAAGCTATAAATAAGGACATAGAGAGAGAGAGAGAGAGAGAGAGAGAGAGAGAGAGAGAGAGAGAGAGGTCTCCCAGCTTTTATTTTCTCCACTATTTGAAAAGTGTGGGTATCAAGTGATAGAGATGGTTCATGATGGTGGTTTTGAGAGATGGTTGATGATGATGGTGGCTTCAAGTTAGCGTCTTTGAGAGATGCTTGATGATGTTGGTGGCTTCAAGTGACAGAGATGGTTAATGATGGTGGTTTGAGAGAGAAAGAAAGGGTAATTCTAGGGATTCAAGTCTGATTTGGGGATTTTTCAGTGTCTACGCACTAGAATTGGTTGGTGAGTGCCTCACGTGACATACATGTGATTGTGTTTGGGGCGGGATGGCCACGTGTCAAAGTGGGGCATGCCACATGTAAAAAAATAACCTTATTTTATTTTTCCGTCAGCCATGTATGCTTTTTCCGTTTGTTCGCTAATGGCAAGAACTTAAATGTCACGTGTTAATTGGTTTAGGGACTAAAAGTGGTGAAATGAAAATGTAGGGACCAAAATAGAAAAATTTCTAAAATGTAAGGACTAAGAGTGCATTTACGCCTTAATTCTAATAAGGGAAGGATAATTTGAACCTGAACAACTGCTTTCGTTCTTCTCCTTCTCCATACCTCTCTTCCACTTTCTTCAAATGCTTCTTCAACAAGCCACAATAATAAATAATTAGAAGAGGGAAATCAAATACTCTGATTCTGAATTTTGAAATACGAGAAGCACTAAAAATGCTCGACTGTTATGGGCCACATTGTAGAACATTTAAACGTCGATCGATAATGGGTTGCCAAAGGAATATTAGATTTTGAACTCATTGCAGAAATGGAAATATGGGAAAAAAAAACACTTGGCCTAATTCGCAAGTTCCAACAAGGTTTACTGGATCTTATTGGGTCTAGGAGTGAGTGTACACAAATGTAGATGATTTGGGCCTAATGCAAGATCAAGAAAGGGCTTTTAAATTGAGGAAAAATATCAAATAAGTCCTAAGCAACCCAATCATAAGCTACTGATATACATTACACACAAAAGAGTTGGCAATTTTTTGACAGATGCTTGTACTAATTTTTTTATTTTTGCTTAAGTTACTTTTTCTTTTTTTTTACCTATCATTAATAATCTGCCAACTGCCACTAGGAGTGTGCATGGATCAGGTTAAAGGGTTTTTGCAATCCAACCCACCAAGGTTGGGTTGAAAAAAATTCAACCTAACCCAACCCAACTCACCAGAGTCGAGCTAGACCCATGGGTTGAACAGTTTATTTATTTATTTATTTAATAATTGAGCATTAGAACAACACCAATACAAATAAAAGAAAATTTATAACTTAACAAACTTAAGCCGAGCACTAAACCAACACAAATTATTTTATTAGTGTTTCAAAGTTAGTAAGATATCATGTATTCTATCCCAACTCAATTTATAAACCAAAAAAGTCAATAATAAAATTATTTAATTTTTTTTATTATATATTAAATATAGGTAGGTCAGGTCGAGTTAGGTAGATTTGTGAATTTGCTAATCTGCACCCAACTTGGCCCACCGTAAAAAAATTTTGACAACTAATTTTTCCGTCACAACACTAGGTTAGGATTGGGGTTATAGTTCATGACTGTCACACGAGCTCCGCACTTTTCAAGTGTCACACAAGAAGGAATGGTGACCAACTAGCCTACTTGTTTGCAAAACATGCCCAAAATGGTGGGCACTATATTACTTGGATTGAGGAGAACCCTTATTTCTTAAAACATACTTTCTCAAATGATGTCATTTTATTTTGTTTGAATTAATAAGAGTTCCATTTTTCTATTTAAAAAAACACTTAAATAAATTTCCTCCCCCCCCCCCCCCCCCCCCCCCCCCCCCCCCCCCCCCCCCCCTCCCTCTTTCTCTCTAAGGCATTGGTAGAGGTAATTTTCTTAATACTCCATTCTTTTTTATGTTTTCTTACTTACATGTTTGTTTGTACGTTTTTATTTTACACAAGTTTATAATTATGAAAGGATTCTCTCTTAAGTTTTAGCCTTCATTTAGGGGTTCATAAAGGAATGGAATTGAATAATTATAAAGGAATGGAGTGAAATGTATTTAATTAAAGAAAATGAACAGAAAAGAAAGAAATGCAATAAAATTAAATAATCTTTTTGGATGTTTTAAATAAAGGAATGGAATGTAAGTAACCTTATTTAGGAGTAACATACAGTTAAAGGAATAATATCATTTTATGAAAATATTACTATTAGAGTCCTATTTTAAAATAAAATGTCGAATATATTGGAGTATTTTGGGAGTTTTAGTAAAAAAATTCATTAAATCTAATTTCATTCCCTCCAATTTCTCCTAATTCTAAGGGGAATGAAAATTTGAAATTTTGAGGGAATAGAGAAGAATGAGTTTTCCCTCTTAAGTTCTACCAATTTTATTTGCTCCCACTTAAACTTCCCAACAAGACATTAAAACTCCTAAACAGGGGAAGAAAAGAATATTTTAATTTTTTTTTTCCCTTCTTCCAAACAAGTTGTAACTTGCAAGTTTTCAAAACAACAAATTTTGAGAAACCTGCTTTCAAAATTAAAACACTATTTTATACTAGAATTTGGATTCTCAAAAAAAAAGAAAAAAAGAATTTGTCTATATTTCAATTGGTCATTTTGTATATAGAAATACAAAGAAAAAATATCGATGCAATATAAAAAATAGGAATAGTTTATAATTTTTTTTTCCAAAAAAAAAAAAAAAATTAAGAGCCTCTGAACACACTATATTTCCCAACTTTGCATGCCACTTAGCTAATAGACAAATGTAAGGGTAAAATTCTCAAAGTCAACAATGGGCCTTGGGCCCCGTGCGGAGCGCAACCATGACCCAACAGGAAAGGGGATCAAAAGACTTCTGGCCCAATCCTATTAAGCCCAGTCTATTTTTAACAGACGTCCGAGGAGGAATGTCTCCTCGGACACATGAATATGGGCCCAATGTACGCCCTCTTCACCGTAAAGAACCATCCTAGACAAACGTAGGTGAGGGGACGAGTCTCACACGACAGGAAGGCGGAAAGTGTAAGGCGTCCAGGGGGAAGCCACAACTGCCGCATTAAATGCCAGGAAGCTACTTTTTCAGCCGCATTAATGTGGAGAAGACAGGGCGAACAGTGTTACATTGGCCAGTGCAACTCACAGAAAGATAAGGTGGATGTCCAATGGGACAGGCACTCAAGTGAAGGTCCAGATGGTTAACAAGTGTAAGGTCCGATCAATTTAATGAGGCTATATAAGAGAAGGAAGAGAAATACAGGGGAGAGGCTGGAAGAAGAAAAAGGGCGAGGAGAGACACTGAAGAACTTAAGTTGATTATTCTTATGTTCAGATCATTGCATGGCATACTATTAACTAACGTTCTATAACCTGCTCTCTACAAATTCATTATCTGGGGATTTTTGGGCCAAAACCACCTCCTTGTTGGGCAGGGGCCTCAAAAACCGTCCCTACAACAAATATTATTATGTTCTTTGGCATTTTATGGATATGAGTCCTTGGTCTTAGTTGTTTCTAATTATTCCTCACCTTCTACTTCACCAGATTTGGTGGGAACAAGGAGGAATCAGTTGGATTTGTGTTGTTGAAATGATTTAAAGTGAAATCCTCTCATCTGTATTCAATGTAAATATTTTTTGATAAGCATACTCTTGTGTAAATATTATGCAACATATATGTAAATTCATATTCCCTTCTTCTTTTGTCAAGAAAATTTGAAGAATCTTGGTGCTTTTGTTTCAACTAGTGTGCGTTTGGATTGAAATGAAAAATTAAAATTATTTCACTATTCATTTTATTTTTGCTATTATTCATGGGCCCCATTATACTTTTAGCACTATTCATGAGCCCCACTGTACTATTTCAACTAACTTTTACCTTTATTTACAGTATTTTCAGTAATAATTTTTCAGTTTCAGCAAAATAAGCGGTATCCAAACACACCCTTACAGTTAAATCGCAAACCTATATAGAAATTTTCTACATGTTCTATTACACGATTGATTTTTTTTTCCCTTGTTTATTTTTTCTGTTAGACAAAAAGAAATTAAGAAAAAAATAGTTGGTCTGGATTGTCACTG